>JZKD02S2175981.1:600799-617687 GCA_000966675.3 Picea glauca | reverse complement strand
CCATCACCCCTGTCTGGAAAATGTTCTTTGATGGAGCCTCTTCCAGGGAAGGCGCTGGAGCTGGGGTGGTCTTTGTGTCACCTGCTCAGGAAACCATATCTCTGTCATACAAATTGGAATTTGAATCTACCAATAATGTGGTGGAGTATGAGGCTCTTGTTATGGGATTAAGAGCTGCGAGGGAAATGGGAATTCAGAAGGTAGCAGTGTTCGGTGATGCAGAGTTGGTGGTCCAACAGATTAGAAATGGTTATCAAGATAAGCATCCTCGACTCAAAATCTACGGAAATGAGGTGTGGGACCTAGTTGACAGTTTCTTCTCAGCATTTAACATTTGTTTCATCCCAAGAGAGGAGAACATAATGGCAGATTCCTTGGCTACATCAGCAAGTAATTTCAAAGTACCCTTGCCGCCTAAATTCAGATATGATGTGGAGGTGAAATACAATCCCTCCATACCTGACAACGTCAAACATTGGAAGGTATTCGAGGATGATCTCGAGATCAAGAAGTTCTTGGAGACTATCAAAGAATTTTCAGAGATGCACATCGACCAAGACTCTGTCTCTGAAGAAAAGATTGGTGGGGGTATTTTTCTAAATAAGATTGCAAAACGTAACATTGTGCAGCTACCCAGCAATCATATTCCAAGAGGACTGGTTCCTTTGGAAAGGCTTTTTGATAAAAATGATGTGTCATTAAAAGGAGAGACCTCGGAGGATGACACYGGTACTACTCAGTGCAACATTGGGACCAAGAGTGAGCCCAAGTTTGTCAAATTGTCAAGAAGTCTAACAAAGGAGCAGAGGTCCGAATACATTAGACTTTTGAGGGAATTTGCTGATGTGTTTGCCTAGACCTACAAAGACCTCAAAACCTATGAAACCTCTGTCATCGAGCATAAAATCCCATTAAAGGAGGAGGCAAAGCCATTTAGGAAGAAGTTGAGACAAATCAATCCTATGCTGCTGCCTATCATGGAGAGGGAAGTGAAGAAGCTGCTTCAAGCTCAGATCATTGTACCACTAAGATATTCAAAGTGGGTGGCCAAATTGGTGCTAGTAAGGAAGAAGAATAGAGAGATCCGACTCTGTGTAGACTTCATAAACCTGAACAGGAGCTCACGAAAGGATAAATACCCCTTGCCAAAGATGGAACATATACTCCAGAGGGTAACAGGAGCTTCCAGGATGTCCATGATTGATGGTTTCTCTGGCTACAATCAAGTCTCTGTTATGCCTAAGGACAGGGAAAAGATAGCATTCACCACTCCATGGGGCACATTCATGTACGCCAAGATGTCGTTTGGTTTAATGAATGCAGGGGCAACGTTTTAGCATGCCATGGACATAGCTTTTGTTGGGGAAAAGGATAAATTTGTGGTCGTTTATCTGGATGACATCACAGTATTTTCAAAATATGATAAAGAACATCGTCGCCATCTCAGGAAGGTTTTCTTGAAATGCAGAAAGTTTGGCATTTCATTAAACCCCAAGAAATCTCTATTCGCCATACAAGAGGGAAAGTTACTAGGCCACATAGTATCAGCGGAAGGAGTCAGAATTGACCCCAGCAGAGTTGAAGTGATACAAGCCTTATTGATCCCGAGGTCCAAGAAGGAGATCCAATCTTTTCTCGATAAAATTAATTTTCTGAGGAGGTTTGTGCCTAACTTTGCTGAGAAGGTAAAGCTTATAACGACCATGTTGAAGAAAGAAATGAAGTAAGGTGGACCCCTCAATCGCGACATTCCTTTGAGCAAATCAAGAAGGCCCTGACTGAAGCTCCTGTGCTTATCAGTCCCAACTAATCGAAGGATTTCCTTATTTTCTCCTTTGCCTCACTTGACACAGTGGTTGTCATTTTATTACAAACAAATTACATTGGGCTAGAGAAGCCTATTGCTTATTTCAGCCGAGCAATGAGGGATGTCGAAGTCAGGTATGACACTATGGAGAAGCAGGCCTATGCTCTAGTAAAAGCTCTCAAAGCCTTCAGAACCTACATCCTACAGTAAAAAATCATCACCTATGTCCCCTCAGCTGTTGTTAAAGATATTCTTATCCAACCTGACATAAACAGGAGAAGAAGTAAGTGGATAGCCAGGATTCTGGAATTCGACCTGGAAATAAGGCCTACCAAATTGATCAAAGGTTAAGGTTTAGCCAAGCTATTGGCTGAAGCAAACTGCCAAGATCTGGGGATAAGTTTCATGTATGAATGATCAGGTATTTAGCAGGATCGACTATCTGACATAGACCCTCAAAGGGAGCCCCCATTGACTCGATTTCCTTGGTATAAGGATGTCATATACTTTCTGCAAGAGTTGCGGCCTCCAGATAGCCTACAAAGAAACAAAGCAAGAGCTATGAAGCTCAAGGCAATCCGATACTTCCTTATCGATCAAATTTTATATTGGAAAGACCCCCTGGGGGTGCTTTTAAAATGCATGAGTCCACAAGAGGCTGAAATGATCATGGTTGAATTCCATAGTGACCTGTGTGGAGGGCACCATTTCTGGAAATCCACAGCCCAAAAAATCCTCAGGGCTAGATACTACTGGCCTACCGTGTTCACTGACATCTGCAAAAGGGTTAGAGCCTGCATCAAATGTCAAAAATTTGCAGGACAATAGCAGCTCAAGTCTCTGTCGTTAAAACTGGTGGTGGTTTCAGGACCTTTCTAGCAGTGGGGCCTAGATTTCATTGGAGAAATTCACCCTGCTTCCAATGGGCAGCATAGGTGGATCCTGACTGCTACAGATTTCTTTACCAAGTGGATTGAAGCTATCCCTACCAGGAGTGCTTCCCACAAGGTAATCATTGGATTCCTGGAGGACCTCATCAAGAGATTCGGCTGCCCGAGTAAAATTTTCACTGATAACGCAGCCGCTTTCGAGTCCGAGCTGTTGGCCAAGTTCTGCGAGCAGTTCAGAATCAAGTTGATTCACTCCACCCCATATTACCCACAGGGAAATGGTTTAGCAGAATCCTCCAACAAAAGCCTGATAAGGACCATCAAAAGACTGTTGGAAGACAACAAGAAGGCCTGGCATTCCAAATTAAAATTTTCTCTATGGGACGACCGAGTGACCACAAAGAGATCTATCAATGTCTCTCCTTTCCAATTAGTATATGGAGCGGAGGCTGTTTTCCCCTCTCAGTTAGCCATTCCTGTAGAAAAATTCCTCCAGGACCATCAGGAGGAGACTGATGACATGATCAGAAGGATTCATCAGCTAGTGGAGGTCCAGCAGGCTAGGGAGCAGACAATGGACAGAATTCAGGACCATCAGCAAAATATCAAGCAAGTTTTTGATAAGAAGGTCAAGAAGGAGCGGTTTCAGATAAGAGACATGGTGTTGAAATGGGATGCTCCTAAGAAAGATAAGGGAAAACACAGCAAATTTGAAGCCCTGTGGATCAAGCCTTTCAAAATATTTGAGACTTTCTCAAACAACACATACAGATTGCGAAGTTTGGAAGGTGAAGAAGTTTTTAGCAGCCTAGTGAATGGGCATTTTCTGAAGAAATGTTTTGTTTGAGTCTCATATGGCTCCTTTGTTTGTAAATATTGTCCTTTTGTTTCTTTGTTCATTTTCGTTTTCTATTTTTCAGCTTAATAATGACTCCATAGCCCAACAACAAGGCACTGGAGCTGAAAAATGAGTCCTTAGAGCATCACAGGGATGACTCTATCCCCCGTGGAGCCTAATGTTAGCAACATTACTTATCTTCGGCATAGGGATATTCAAGTCTGCAGATTGCACGAGAAGCGCCCGAGCGCAGCACATAGAAGAAATCCATTTCAGGCCCAAGTCAAGCGAGAAAGCACTCCGATTTCAACATTCAGGATGTATCCAAAGAATCAGATCAGTGGTGGGCAATAAATCACAATTATCAAAGTTGCGCTAAGGTTAGTGCAATAGATAGCACCCATAGCATGTTCAGAAATGGACGATAGTCGTTCATCCCAAAGGGCACATGGCACAAGATCTGGTCGCGTCAGCTTTTCGGCAGTCGTGAGTGCAAAGGGTGAAGGTTTTATGTATTTGAACATCACTAAACCCCGAACCCCGACAACGCCTAAAGCACCGAAACTGGGGCCCGCGACATCACAAAGCATTTTCATCCGTCCATCTAAAGGGAACACCTGGCAGCAAATTGAGCCATCTCAGCGTTTCGCCCATCACGACTCCAAGATGCAAAGAGAAGCTCCATTATATTCCAATGCACGAGGTGTTGGGAGAGTCCCAAACCCAGGCCCACGGTATCGTCAGGAGAGTTAAGAACCGTCAGATCTAGAGGGATGTGTGGTGCCAGATTAATCTGTCTCAACATATCACTCATCACGATTTCGATCAGCAAGGATCAACCCCTTCATATTCACGAACACCAAAATCACCTTGGGAATAGGAACATGGTCACAGTCCATGGTCACTTGGAGGAAGAAAGGAGTTGTGTAAAGAAGGCCAACGCACCGAGTTCAATTACATAGGGGATCGTCACGATCTCCTGGCGCCATCGGATCTGATCTTCATACTGTTTCTCACCTGGAGTAAATGATGGCAAGAGCAGGTGGTTGAAACTTCCTTTCATTCATTAAGTGAGGGGATGGAGGGTCTGGCAAGCCGTCTGCCCGAAGAGGTCCTATGTATCGATTTTCTCAAAGAAACCATGTCGAATTCCTTGACTCAACAGAGAAGTCTGCGCACGCTAGCCCAAGCACTTAATGGCTCAGCTACCCTCCTTGCAGGAGCCATGCATAGTTAAGATGGCGCTTAAAGAAAGATATCAGTACAAGTTTGACTGAAGGGACACCAAGCTTTGGGTGATTGGACACACCTCTGTGAGGTGAATTTTCCTGGGTATATAGAGTTAGTTTTTGTATTTTGAAAGGATCGATGGTTGAGCAAGGCTCCCGATTGTAAAGTTTTGATGAAGCGCTAGTCGCTCTGGTTAATGTATAAGGCATTTGAGACTTATTACTTTATGGATGTCAGCCTCTTTTCTATCTCTTGTATATTGTGTTAAACAACTCAAAATTGGAGGATCCAGTCGAGTTGTAGCTATTATAGGATGATGTAGGTTGGATCACTGCAATGATTACATTGTTTCTAATCAATTCATGTTATTTTTGTAGCGTTGAACGACTTAGAATTGGAGGATCCAGTTGAGTCACTCTTCAGCTCCTTGAAGCCTCGGACCAAGAGGATCTTGGCTTCTGAGTTTTTCATCCTCAATATTTTGAAGGCTTGTCGCCGAAGGCAGTCTTGCTCACCCTTCTCACAAGTCTTCCCTCTGTCACCCTTTAATCCATTTACTGACAGAAGTTGGATCAAGACCTCCCTTGTTGTATACATACCGGGCCCGGTCTCCTGAGTCAAAGTTTTATCTTCTTGAGTCTTTACCCATTTGATCACCCCACTCATTAAACTATGACATAAAAACTGATGGGTGTCAGGCTCTGCTCTTGTAAGAAATCCAGGAGTGACTTCTAATGCTAACACTATCTCTCGAACAGGCATTCATAGTTGGTTTGTCCATCGGACCGTCAAACTTCTTTCTGGGCCATTGCCCGTCATCGAGTTTTCTACAGAGTTCAAGGCCTATAACAAAAATTCTTTCTGTTGAGCGATCGTGCATATATCTATAACTGAAATATTGGCCTTTAGCTTCTTAAAATATTTGACCACGTTGTAATCTAGTTTGGGAGACTCTTGGGTATGAATGATTATAGGCTTTTTACTGAGAGAGAAAGACATTTTCGGGTGTTTGGGATTTAACTTACTTTGTGAAGCTCGGGTGGTATCAGTATCTTTTGAGTCAGGTGGACCCTTACTCCACGTCTGTATCACCGAAACTTCCACAGGTTGTTCCCGAGACTCAAAAATATCGTCATAAGGCATGATTAGGTCAGGATCTCATATCAGCATGGTTGTGTCTAGTGGTGGGTCAACTTCTTCCTGGTCCCCCATATTCATAACCGAACTTCTTGGTTGTTCGGCTAGAGAGACTTTGTCTAGAAACCAATTGGCCATCAAATTCATGGCGTGGACCCATTGGGGGCAGTCTCTTTCGGAGTGGTTTTCTAGATGATAAGTAAAGAAAGAATTAGATGCGACATTCCCTAGATTGATATTTAAGTTAGCGGGGGCAGGTTCAATTGCTTTGAAAGGCAGGTTTCTTTTAAAGAAAATATTATAGGGCCTCTGGCCTTGGTTTCCCTCCCCTACATTTCTCTTCATGTGTATGATTTCATTTAATAATTTCTCAACCATGAATTGTAGATCTTCTATATCACCATTACCTTTGTCGGGAGTCTGTTCAACCGGTTTTCCTAGAGGTCTAGTCAGAAGGAGTCCTCTCCTGGGAGGGGGCTGGCTTTATTTTTTCACTAAGGAGACATGGCCCTCTTTACATCCTTTTACATGGAATTCTATTGTCTTGGCCTCCTCGAAATTTTCCGCCAGGGTTTGCTTAGCGGCTCTTTTTACAAACATAGAAATAGAAGTCAGGAGCGTGTTGGTGTAAACCTTTATTTGTAACTTTGGAGTTGGTTTCACTACGAGATGGAATTTGTTTAAGATGGTTGTGAATATTTGATTGAAATCTCTGACCCTTTCTTTCAAACTCATGGTGGATTCGAACAACTCAGCCATCAGGGCCCCCGTGGTAGTTTCTTCTGCAAACTTATCTAGAAAGTCTTTCTAGAACTTAGTCCAGTTGGTTATCAATCCTACTGGAAAGTTGAAATACTACATGGAGGCTGAATTTTCAAACATGTAGGGGAAGAGTCTATAGACTATGACTTCATGTTGAACGTTCATAAGTCTGATCGTGAGTATGAACTTCTTGATGTGATCTTAAGGTAATCCTGAAGTTTCGAGGTCGTACTTAGGAAGCAGTTTCTTCGGATGTCGGGGAATATTATGTACTCATCCAAGGATGGCCACGACGTCTCTGGCCAACCAAGGTTGATTGTACTAAAGCAAGATTTCCCTTTCTTCCTCATGGTTATTATTATCCTCCATTTATTCATAATCTGAGTTGAACTCTTTCTTCTTCCGAAAAGTCGTTTGGCTCGGGGATGTCGGCGACTAGCGTTTCGGGTATCAGATCGAGAGGTTCTTGGATTTTGGTAATTGAAAACTCTATTAAGTCTTCTACAGAGTGTATGAAAACTTCGTCTAGAGTGCTAACCACTAGTTTTCTTTGTTGTTTTCTTTGAGGGAGTATGGGAGCTAAGGACAATGCATCGATCTATCGGGCGTAGGATCTAGTGATTCTCCTGAATTGATTCACTTCCTCGTGAGGAAGGGCGTAAGGTATTTCAGGGTGGAAAGGTTCTTCTTTGGGCTAGGGTGATTTATCTGTTTCGGGAATACTCAACGTGTGTGGGTTGTCTTGTGACGGACTAGCCATGCATGTGGGTTGTTATGAATCTATAGGTTGTTTGAAATGATAGATAAAATATATACTCAACCATTCATTCTCAGACCCTACTTTTAGTGACAATTCCGTTGATGGGATCTAAATCCCTTGACTCGACAGTAGGAACCAAACCTGCCACCGAGGCCCAATTAGACTCTATAGCATTTAAAATGGAATGGGTCTCCAGATCTTGTGATCCATCCAATTCATCGATGGGCTTTGCGTTTCTTTGTGAAGTCTCTTCCTTCAGTTAGGACTATTTTCTTTTGTATTTTCTCTTGGGTAGAGCTGATATGAGAGATGCAAGTGAGCATAAACCAACTTGACAATTGACAGGATTAAGTTTTAACTAATGGGGAAGAGGTTAAGCTTGGGATAACCCGCTTCTCAACATGCAGACAATTACTCTATACCACAGGCCTAGTACTAATACATTAACCATGTGAGCATCCAATTACTGTATGAGAAACTAATTATTAGAAATAAAGCACATATGTAATAAGATAATGGAAAGAAAAATAATTCATCTACCATAACCATGCATTACATAATAACACAACGATTTATCTTCATCATTAAAGCAAAGAACATCAAAACATTGCACCAAATAACTTGACAACAAAATTAATTGATCTTACTCATTATTGTATCATTCATGAAACATGATAGGAAGTAGTTCTTCTCCAAGTCCAATCACATGCATCTGATGAAAATAGTTTGTCTTTGGTCCAGAAGGACTTCTCAATTCATAGTAGTTTCAAAATAATTATTAACAACCAAAAAGAAAGAGTTCTTACAACAACCATCGACCCTTTTCTAATTGGTCGATGTCCTTATTTATAATATAAATTTTTAACCGGTACTAATGGTTAATTGCAGTTTAAACAAAAAAAAAATCACCATGTGGCGTTATATTCTAAAATCTTCTTTAATAGTCATCTTGAGATACTTCTTGGAAAGGATGACTGCTCTCGTATTCAGTCCAGCTAACAAACAGTTTTTTTTTCAAGTTTGGGTCCATGGGAATCTATGTTGTTCCATTGGGGCCACATATATTCCCCTTATTTCTATTGCATGCACCCAGTACTTTACTAAACTGGAGTTAAACTGTTGTAGCATGGCTCGAGATTTGATCGGATGTTTTGCAAATTGTTGTACTTTCCCTAGCTTCGCATCAACTATTTCTGCGAACTCTTCGGTCCATAGTGCATCTTGTTTGGCATGTCGCTTTACCACGTCGCTCATTTCAATGAGATTGTCGAGGTTTTCAAACTCGGGGAACTTTGAATCCTACATCACTCTGTCAATCATGCTTCGGTGTTTCTTCCAGGTTCATCAGTGAGATTGCGGAGCAATATTTGTTCGGTGATTGGGGAAAACTTCCTGCAAGCGGCGTTGAGATAGTTTAGCGATCGAGCAAATATGACCTAAGATACCAACAAACATAATCGATCGGTGCATAACTATGAAGATCTTTATTCTCTATCGTTTAATACTTACGTTATCCCGGTTTCTCCTTTGAGTTGCCTGCGATGTCTTTTATCCATGTCGTCGCTCCTCTTCAATTTAAATGAGTCACGTCGTCTCATGAAATCGTGGAAAATCAAGTACGGTGGATATGAGCGTTGGAACCGTCATAGTAGTTTCTCAACCTTTGGGACTGTGAAAAGATGTCAAGGTTGAGCATGCATGTGTATGTTCCTAGAAGGTCAGATACCGTAGTAAGGAAGTCGTTAAATGCCTCCATAATCTGTATTACCAAGTGTGTCAACTATCATTCGTCAATAATGGAGGTTGGGTAGTTTAAAGAGATTGGAATGATCCTACCGCATATTCTTTGAAACTCCGATCGGCGATGCTTTAAATGTTCTAGATTACATCTGACAAGTAGCAATGACACGTTAAGTCTTCAAGGGATCTTATCATGAAGCGTGAGTGTTCTTTTGGCACGCTCTAGTTTGTTGCTTTTTTTGGCTATAAATTCTAGGAATTTTGTGGGGAATTCCACACATAAGTCGAGTTTATGCTTCTGTGACACTAATCTTGTGTGTTTATTCAAGAAAAACTTGGTGTAGTGGTCCTTCATTACCTACAGGCATCCAATCCACCACGTTTTTTCATTATGGGATCCCCTCCTAACAAGGGACGGGATTTGCAAGGTAGTTGGAATGCCAGGTCCGAGCCCCAATGCGCATGGGATTCATTCTTATTGGCTCCCAGTGTCCTCAAAGCTTCAACAGGAGGTACAGGATTTCGTTCAGATAGGGTGTCAACACCTCTAGAATAATTTGGGGTGGAGAGAAGTACGCCTAAAGGAGGTATGTTGGAGACCGTGCCCCCACAGGAGCGAACACCACGGAGAAGAGGGAGGCCTAGGAAAGACACGGGAAAAAGGGAGGAAGACTGCCCCCAAGCTGAGATAAGTATACATCCCACCGTTGAGGGGTCTACGATGCTTACTCATTGGTCGGGGCTTGTGGGGAATGAAAGGGGAGGGAAAAAGAACTGGGTTCTCTTGTTAAAAGTTCCATCCAGTAGTTAGAGCAGGCCCAACTTGCTATAGCTGAACTCTACCAAGAAAATAGAGAGTTTCAGAGCCAGTTGGCAGTGAAGAACCAGGAGGTATCGGTGTCAAAGGGTTGTGGAGGAAGCACAGTTTGGCTCCATAGATAGCTTTGAAAATCTCAATACACAATTGTGCAATTGCGTGAGGCATAGAGGATGACAGTGAAAGAGGGAAAGGAAACGTTACAGGATGTGAGAAGTAGTCTGCAAGAAGGTGTGCGTGTAGGAGATGCATAATGGGCGAGCCTTTTCTTTGTGTTCCCCGAAGTGACGCTTACTATTTATTATCTTTTGTAGTAAGGATTTTGTACTCTCACTGTGACCGGGTTGGTTAGTAAAGATGTCGACAATATCTATTTGTATGTAGCCCAAGTTTGGCGGGAAATTTTCTAATTATATGAAAACTCGAAGCTTCTTGAATGTATCCTGTTTCCTTTTGAATGTAAATTAACTACGTTCTTTTATCTGAGTTTTGTGCAAATTATATGATTTTATAATTGTTATGGAAATGTAAATTTGTTGATATGTTACCTCTAAGACTTTCGATATTGATTGATGTTGATGTGGCTTATCAACCTGGGGTTACTTAAAATATTTGAACATACGATTTAGCATTCAGATGATGGGTAAGGATTGCACTTAGGGGATCTACTTACGTCGAAAGCACTAAAAATATATTACGACCACTTATACTTGGGTGGCGTCGGGGATTGACAATTCAAAATATAAATTTAATGTGTATTTTATTTTGTAACTCTGCAACGTCGAAATCATGTTAGGTGTCGGCAATCGGCGATACCGCTTTTCCCTTTGCGCAACACTTACCTTTTTCATTTTCCTACTGAAGTTGAATGGATCAGTCTTCGGTGATACCTCTGCCAAAGCTCAATCATAAAATAAAGACTTACATCTGTCAACATCGATGAAGATCGATGTTCAGCTATTTGAAACTTCTCAAACGATTTTCATCACCTTTAACGTTTACCGATGCTGAAATCCTAAGTGCATCGGGGAAAGCTTTAGTGTGTTGATTCCTTAAGTAGATCATTAAGGACCCTTTAACGATTAACATGATTCTTTATTGTATGTTCAGGAAGGATTTAGAGAATTCAAACATGAACATAGAAATAAGTGCAAGTATCAGTTTCATAATCAAGGAAAAACAGATAGTGTAAAGGATCAAGTGGTACCCAAAAGTAAAAAATGAACATAGACTTTTAGGGTGTGTTGAGTGCTCAACAGAAACTAGTCTCTACTTTCTTGGGTCAGTTCAAGTGGTCAATAGAGGTCGCTTCAAAAAGTTCAACAGTTATTATCAGTTCATCATGAAGGTCGAGGGAATGAAAAATTACGGTGTTCATATTATACATGCCCAGGAAACCTTATCACCTGCATTCTACACGTGGGGATTTTCCATGGACAACCTGCAATTCGACTTAAAACATATCTTCACCATAAATTCACTGTCTTCTAGCATGATTTCCTCTCTTGGTCATTTCATTATAAATCTCATATGCTCGGCGTGCCCTCTAGTCAGAGAACCAGGCCTAAACTCTTTTCGCAGTTTCCCCTTGCCAATCCAGTTGGTTCAGAACATCTCCCCCTATGCATTCATTCAATACACTACACACAGAGTATACCTTGGTTGCGCCATGGTGACTTCTCAGAGCACAGGAAAATGCACACAGAGTGGTAGAAATGCGAGGTCCAAACCCCAAAGAGACTGGAATTCTTTCTCACCTGTGGCAACCATTCCCAAAGACGTGGAAGGAACCATTCTTTCACCTGTAGAAAGGGCCATATCAAGTCATGGAATAGCCAAAGAAAATAAATTCAGACAGGAAAGGGAGACAACAAGATCCCCCTCCTCCCAACAACAACTTCCTCGGAGGAGGGGCAGGCTGAGAAAGAACGAGGATATCATGAAGGCTCAAATGGCAGAAGAATCATGCATTGGATTGATAGATGATGAAATACTCAGATGCACCATCCAGCTAGAACCTACCAGAAAATCGGGTCACAAAGGCAGGAACAGATCAAGTAAAGCAGATATTGTGGGAGAAAATATGTGTGGCTCTTGCTAGCGCACAAAAAGAGAGAGTTTAGCGGGCGACATTTTCTTCATGACAGTTTTGAATGATACATGTCCTCTAAAGTACCCTACCATTTTGATAACAGTCGCGAGAATCGAATAGTTGTTTACTGCGCACAGTTCTCCAGTAAATGGGCGCATAACAGAAGGCGAAGACAATATTACAGACAACAATTTTTTAACAGACACTTGTTCACTAAGATACCCAATCAAGAGTTATAGTGACACATCTTTCCCCACATTAGGTTCTGACCAACGATCAGAACCCGTGGTGATAATGAAGACAGTCATTAGTGGACAGACGTGATTATTGCCTATTTTTGGATAGTACCATGCGAAGAGTCTCTGGTGCATGTGGCTCATTTTTTCTAGTTTAGGGTTAACAGTTAGAAAGAAGGGCAGCCCAAGCGATGCCCTCGTTTATATATTTCATATTTTCAATGTAAGCCAGGTTGGTTGGAAAATTGGGTAGACGATAGATATTGTATGTAATTTGAGTTTTGACCGGAATTTAATGCAAAGGTCCTGTGATTTGATGAAAATATTCTAGTAGTAATAGTTGAATGTATTGAGCTTTCTCTCTTTGCGTACGTGATTTTCCTGTTATATTTATTTCATATCTTTTTTTGTCTATTTCAGAATGAATTATCAAAACTACAGATTCATTGTACAATGCCCCTTGTTTGTGCCACTTAGACAAAAGATTTTCCTCTCAAGCTAACTTTGAATTCATCCACAGCGGCACTCATGAGTTACTTCCTGTAATTTCTCCCGCCACACATTATGGGTTTACACTGAAGGATGTTGCTCGCCTAGCCTTATCCTCTCGAATCCATTCATTGATTCATTTGTCTCGTCTCTTCCTTAGATCGACCCCATAGCCCAAGTCTTCTCTTCTGTGCCAATATAACCAGAACCCATTTTATCATAGGTGTGAAATCTAGCCATTGTTTCCAAAGTCATATCCTTCGTGGATATCATGCCATTTCCGAGAGAGCCCTCTCCAGATCTGAAATGTTAGTTTTGGGTCTCAAAGTTGTGAAAAATTTACCTTCATCGTTTGTTTATCAACTGAACAGATTTACAGAGTGCTAATAACACCCATCATGATACTTAAGCATGTTTGATGTCCCCGCATAATACTTAAGGAGGGTTTGATTATTGAATTACCAAGTCGAGTTGATGTCACAGAAGCTTCAATTCACCCACCACAAATATCAAGCACTAATTCCTCATAGTGAGCAGTGAATTGGGCCAACATTGATATTTCTTCAATATGTGCCTGTATCCATCGAAATTCAACATGGTTAGACTAGACACAAGCCTTGACAGTATGGGAGGGTTTCAAGACTCAAGTATGTATGATGTCCCCACATAATATTTGAGATCATCCACATTTGCATCAACGTTCATCATGATGCACCTCTCATTGTCATCATTCGTCATTCCCTTCTATAGAATCGATGTCAGAACTTATATCTTGAAATTTGACATGGAACTTCCAATACGCCCATCACAAATTTCTTCCACCGAACCGGCATAATACTTAAGGATATCATAACACCCATCATGATACTTAAGGATGTTTTATGTTCCCACATTATACTTAATGAGGGTTTGATTATTGAATTACCAAGTCGATTTGATGTCGCAGAAGCTTCAATTCACCCACCACAAATTTCTTCAATATGTGTCTGTATGCATCGAAATTCGACATGGTTAGACTAGACACATGCCTTGACGGTATGGGAGGGTTTCAAGACTCAAGGATGGATGATGTCCCCACATAATATTTGATATCATCCACATTTTCATCAATGTTCATTATGTTGCACCTCTCATTGTCATCATTCATCATTCCCTTATATAGAATTGATGTCGAAACTATCTTGAAATTTGACATGCAACTTCCAATACACCCATCACAAATTTCTTCCACCGAACCCACATAATAATTAAGGATATCATAACACCCATCACGATACTTAAGGATGTTTGATGTGCCCGCATAATACTTAAGGAGGGTTTGATTATTGAATTACCAAGTCGAGTTGATGTTGCAGAAGCTTCAATTCACCCACCACAAATGCCATGCATCGGCCTCACATAGTGAGCATTGAATGGGGACAACGTTGAAATTTATTCATTATGTTCCTGTATGCATCAAAATTTGACATGGTTAGACTAGACACATGCCTTGGCGGTATGGGAGGGTTTCAAGACTCAAGGATGTATGGTGTCCCCACATAATCTTTGAGATCGTCCATGAATTTATGATGGAAGAAAGTGGATGTGTGAGTGAAATTTGAGTCTAGAAACCATACCATATCCTTAAGGCATGTGAATAGTCTAACCATGTCAAATTTCAGTGCATACAGAAACTATTTGAACAAATTTCAATGTTGGCCCCATTCACAGATCATTGTTGTCGGTGTCTAGTCCTAGTACAATTTTTCGTTCCTTGTTCCTTGTTCCTTGTTACTTGTTCTTTGTTCCTTGTTCCTCGTTCCTTTTTCCTCGTTCCTTGACCATGGTGTAGTCCCCAAGATCCATTATTTTTGTAAAAAACATACTAATGGCATAAAATGTCCCACACAAAGACCAAATTAATATCCTCTACATAAGTCTTTTGTATTTTTTCAAGGACTATGTAACGAATCTCAATTCTAAGAATATTCAAATAGGACCTAAGAACCTTAAGTTCTTTCATTAACCATGGGTGACATAACACTATCATTCAATAGTCAAATTGTTACATTTCATTGTCAAGCATCATGTGTATTGAGGGCTTGAGCCACCACAAAGGAAACATACAAAGAATATTTGTCTTATTTGTATTGAGGGCATAGATATTGTTCTTATAGAATACACTACATTTCACCATAATATAATCCCTACACTCCTTGCAAACCATGTAACACCATTCAAATTAGACACAATATGCTTGCGACGAATTAGCTATACTATCGACGAACTTTTTTCGTCGATAGTATAGCTAATTCGTCACAAGATTATTTACATTTTTCTCTCTTACAACGATATCAAATGATGCTTGGATTCATTTCATATTTGTTTTATCAACTTGAAATTAAAATTTGATACTTTGCAAACTAGCTGGACCTTGAGTCAAATACAAAGATGAAATTTGGAATCATTAACATATCTACTAGAATATATGAAAAATAGGGTTTATGGTTTACATGATGATATGATGATGGAATAAAGAGTGTGTGTGAGTGAAATTTGAGTCCATAAACCCTCCCATATCATTAAGGCATGTGAATAGTCAATCAATATCAAATTTCAATGCATATAGATATAGTTTGAAAAAATTTCAACATTGGCCCTATTCACATGTCATTGTTGCCCACCTCTAGTATTTTTATGGTGTTGATTAAGAAATCAACGAAAAAGAGGGATTTTTCATCACAACTATGACACATATACATTGTATATACATTAATGCAGAACCTGAAAGAAAAATGAATAAATACTGACGAAAACTTAAAAATTGTGTCAACCAAATTGTGTACTTTGAAAGAAAATTAGGGTTTATGGTTTACATGATGAATTGATGATGGAATAAAGTGGGTGTGTGAGTGAAATTTGAGTCCATAAACCATCCTATATCATTAAGGCATGAGAATAGTCTATCCATGTCAAATTTCAATGCATACAGAAACTATTTGAAAAAATTTCAACATTGGCCCCATTCACAGGTCACTATTGTCAGTGTCTAGTCCTAGTACAATTTGCATTCCTTGTTCCTTGTAAAATTCGTTCGAAATTACACACATACCATAATCTAGTACTACAAGGGAGTATTTTTATGGTGTTTATTAATCAATCAGCGAAAAAGAGGGATTTTTCATCAGTACAACTATGACACGAATACATTTTATATACATTATTGTAGAAACTAAAAGAAAAATGAAGAAAGACCGATGCAAAATTAAAACTTGCATCAACCAAATTGTGTACTTTGAAAGAAAATTAGGGTTTCAAAAAAAAATCTATAGAAATGACAAACATGTTTATGGAAACTTTGTTGATGCAATATTGTGACAACAATATTGATGAAATCTTATACAATCGTGATGGTATAAAAATGAAAGACCTTCTCTTGGTTTCAAGAATAATTTATCCTCTACTGAATAAGGCCAACCATGTGAAGGTGGAAGCTCATATGGTCCCTCCCCTCCCCCTCACATCACTCTTAATTGATCCCCAAAACCCAATCTATAAAATAGAAAATAATTCAAAGCAATGTCCTATTAAGATCCATGCATAGAAGCTACAAAAACAAAAATTAATGAAGGTACATGAAATTATGTGTTTCTAAATGATATTTTTAGTCTAACACGTACTTTAGTATATTGGCAACTATTTTCAGGTTTCACATAATAATTAAACAACATGTAACATAGGATATAAAAACATCGCATAAAACTTAAAAACATGTAACTAGCCCATGACATTATAAGTAAATTATTTTAAGAGAATAATTCATACAAATTAAAATAGTATATAGTCAAGTACCTAATCCAACCTCAACATATGTGTAATCATCCTTATTCTTTATATTTATCTTCTTCATCAAACTCGACATATGTATCATCATCTGATTCAGAAACGATGTTGAAAGGATTGATGATATCATCATCGTCATCAATGTCATTTTCGAGCATATTTTCATCGACATCATCATCAAGAATTGAAATATTGTCTCCTACACCTGGATCATGATCTTCTTCGTCTTATTCATCTATCGACCCTCCATGATCTTCTGGCTCTGTCT
>JZKD02S2175981.1:568677-588014 GCA_000966675.3 Picea glauca | reverse complement strand
ATTGCATATGGTTGAGGTATGTTCCATGGTTATCTCTTTTTGTTATTTGCTGCATACACACATATAAACACATATAAAAGGTAGATCAACAAAGTGTTTGATGAAATACCTCACTTAGAAAAAGTTTTAAAAAGACACCAAAATAGTGATGATCCTTTCATAATGGCTTGGAATCATTACACCAACACTGACATGTGACTCGTCCCAAATCACATAATCTTTCTAAGCTACCTTGATCTCCTCGGTGATCATCTGGAAATTTTCCTTCAGCTCTGTTGCTTTTGTCAGTCCCTACGCGGTCTTCTCCTTAATGGTATCCACTACCTGAACTTCCACTTTGTTGCTCAGTAATCCTACACATTATGCTTGTGTCAATGTTATCTGTGTTTTAGCTCCTTCAGCCTATTCGATTACTTCTGATACTTGTTCCTATAGTGGCTCTATTTGAGCCTGACGCTCTTGTTTCTGTGTTTGCATAGTGATAAGTTCTGCCTGCATCTTCTTTATCTCCTGCATCCCTTTGACTCATTCTGGGATTGATATGGTTTTATGTCATTGTTTGAGTTCTTGGATCACTGCATTAATCCTGTCCTCTTCCTTGTCCCAGTGTTGGACCTGCAGATCCTCCTCCAACATTGTCCAAAGTTGCATTGCTTTATCGAACAATTCTGTTGTTATGATAACCTGTTTCTCTATCTCCTGTAGTTGCATCGTTGCTTCCTACTTCCTTTTCTCCTTTACCGTCGATGGATTTTTTGGTGTGATTTGTTCTCAGAGACCCTCGATCTCCTTCTGATATCGATCAATTGCCTACGCAATCCGGTCGATCTTTTCTGTGGCTAGGAGTTCATCTCCTTGCGTAGTGCTTGAAAGTTTCCCAAAAATTTCTCCCACTCTTCGTTCCAGTTCGTTCCTACGTTATTTCTCATCCTAAGTTTCGGATTTTTCCTGCTCACAATCTTTTTCCAGTGCTTCCCTCTTCTTTGTTGCTTATTGTAGCTCCACTAAGTTTTTATGTGCTCGGGACTACATTTCATGGTCGATGCTAACCTACATTCTGTATAGTCCCCTTGATGGCATCCACGTCAAGACCAATTGGATGTGGTCCAAGTCCTTCAATGGTGTCTGTCCCACAATTTCATTCATGCACAACATGCTAGGCTTGATGTAGATCATTGCATGTGTGTGTGGCATTGGAAGCACTGGGTCTTGTTCTTCTACCTCCACTCTTTCATTGGTCTATGTTGTCGACAGCTCTATGCCTATGCTGCTACTTTCTCTCTAGGCCTCCCCGAACATCCTAAGGAGTTGTCCCATTTCTACCATCTCTTTTTGCAGTTTATCCCTGTGATGTGATGCATGATCGAAGTCTTATGCTAGACAATCCTGGACCATTATGGCGATCATCTCTCCATCATCCTTTGTGATCGTATAGTCCAGTGATTCTCATTGCACCTTCGATTTCTTATGTGCGCATGTTGCCTGTACATTTGGTCTCTTAGTTCCCCCTGGTTCCTGTTTGATGGGATTTGGGGTGGTCTCCTGCACTCCCTTAGCTTGTTTCGGTTGTTTGTTGGTCGCTTTCTGCCCCTTCTAGGTTCCTATCTGCTTTGACCCTTCATCTGCCTGAGTCAGCTTGTTTTGGCCCATCCTTGATTTCTTGGGCACTGGGATTTGCGGAGGCTATGTTTTTGCCTGTGCTGCCTCTCCTTCTATTATTATTTATGGTACTTCTCGGGGAATGGATGGGATTATCCATTAATCAATCCATTCGTTGATGACCATGTCAATGTCACCCTCTGTGATGCAGTAGCACATCTGTAGCTATTTTTCATCTGGATCCTACCTTGGTTTTATCCACATGGCTTGACGTGTAGCCCAGAAGTTAGTGATGTTCCCATATCGCACAACAGCCTCTGGTTTTATTCTCCATGATCGGCTGATGGCTTCCTGTATGTCCTGTAAGTATGCTTCAAATACGATTCCATTCTCCCTCTTACGCCTGGCGTGTGGCACAGATTTCATTAATAGATATCTTGCTCCCGCTGGCTACAGTCTAGTACAAAAAATTACATACTTTGGTTCCCTCCATCCCATTAAGGCTATGAGGGTGAGAAACCATGAGTAATGGAATTCTCTACCGAGGTCATGTGCATCCTTGCAATCTACTTGGAACAAGTTTAATAGATAAGGTGCCCAGCTCACAGAGGTGCCTTCTGTGCACTGAGCTACAACTGCGATGACTCCTACCGGTACTTCATCTTTGTGGCATTTTCTTAATAATTTACAGGCTAAGATATTTGTGCCCAATTGTGTCATTTCATTGTTGATCTGTTTTATTATAATTCCCCTTGTTCCCCTAGTGGTACCATATTCTTCTTCATTTCCTCTCCTAACGCTTTCTACTTGGATTTATCGTCCAGAATCAGCATGGGATCCATGCCTCGGCTGGGTAGTCCTATTATCTGTGCGACAAGCTCAATAGTTATGGGGACAGGTTTTTCCAGCCATATATCCCCTCTGTGTGTGACTGCTAACAACTTCTTGATGAATGTTGTCATGTACTGGCCTCTGCCAAAATGTGGAAGTTTGAGAAAACCTAAAATTCTTGTTATGTCCAGTCTAGCTACCCACTGATGTGGTTGGCTGATCATTTCTCCAAGTTGGTTTACCACTATGTTCTGCATAAAAAATCTTGGCGCAAGTGCCTGGTACTTGGTTTTGTCTGATACGTCATGGTCAAAATACTTGAGCTTCTTGACGTGACCTAGTAGTTGTGGATCTACCTGTACTCCATCTGGTATGCATGATAGCACAATTTATGTTGTTGGTTTCTTGTGAGGTGAGCTCGATATCTAAACTTTGTCTTCTTGTTGTAGTGGTTGGTTCGAAGTTCTAGCAAATCTCGGTTGCTACCCTATATGCCACTCTAGCCAAGCCAAGTTAGTTCCAGTGGTCTCCTCTGTTGGTTGACCTAGGTTGGGTGCCTCTGACTTGTCTGGTTTCACTACTGCTCCCAGATTCTGTGTCGTTTTGTTAAATTCCACTGCTACTTTAGTGCTTTTTGGTTGCACTTCCTGTTGGGTTTTCACTTCCTTGTTCTAAGGCTCCTGCGTCGCTGCTGGTGTATCCTCTTTCATGGTCTCTGCTTGTGGTTGTTGAATCTCTTCCAGTATTGGTGTATATTTCATCGGTATCATCTATAGGGATGGGATCTCGTCAATATCAATGATTTATGGTTGCTTCTACTCATTTTCTTCCAACAGTCCTCATGACCTAGTTTGAACCCTGGTCGATCTGGTTGTCTAGCCTGGTTTTGCAGGCTTCAGTGGTGCCATAGTGGTGATTGTCGAATGTTTCTTGATTTTGAATGACTTTGGTGAGCTTTGTGGTCTCGCTTTGTTCGTTCTAGCTATTGTTTCTCTCTCTTTGTTCTCCTTTCGTGAATAGACTAGTTTCTTCTATGCTCGCGTGTTCTATGGGATTTTCATGAAGCTTGTCGAGGATGCTTCCTCCATGATGCAATTAATGCACCATAACTGTGGGTTTAATGCATCTGCAAAAATTTTATACTTTCCATTACGCTTACTTTTCCATTTCTAGTTGGCGTGTTTAATGTGATGTTCCATCAATCCATGCCGTGCTTTAATTTCTCTTAGTGTTGTCCTGCCATACTGCTTTTTCTGAATTTCCATTTCCCGCTCATTTTTATTTGGTATGTAGCCATTTTCCTTCCCTTTGTTTCATTCGTGTTTCAAACGTCATGTGGCTTTTCTATCTCTGGTGTGCTTCACACTTTTCAGTTTTTGTTTTTTTTTTGTTTACTGTGTTGTGGGTGGTCAATTGTCCTTGTACAGCTTTAGTCGACTCCCATTGATCATTCCTCTGAGGTCTATGCCTGCTAAATCTCTTAACTGTACATCTCCTCTATCTGTTATAGATTTTACCTCATATGGTCCTAACCAATGCATTCTCAGCTTTCCTGGGTGCTAAAATGATTTGATGTCATAGAGAAATACTAGATATCCTTCCTTGAACGACTTCTTCTTGATGTGTCGATCATGCCAGGCTTTGTCTCTGGCCTTCTGCACTTGTTGATGGAATCCTACCAGGATTCGGTCTTCCTCCATTGACAATAGTTGATTCATTCTTTCCTGTACTGCGCCTTGTTTGGTTATTTGTGTGATAGTTGCTAAGCATAAGTTGGGTACTAAAAACTCTAATGGCACTACTACTTCTTGGCCATAGAATAGTTTGAATTGTGTGTGCCCTGTCAAATTTTTGCATGTCGTCCTATACACCCATAATACTGTTGGTACTTTGAGGTCCCAGTCATCTCTGTTGATGTTACAGATCTTTCTTAGTGCGTTCTCGAGAATTTTGTTGAAGGCTTATACTGTGTCATTTTATTGTGGATGATATGTTGTGCTCTTATGATGATGAACTTCAAACTCTTCGAGCATCGTGCGGATGGTTTTGTTTATAAATTTCATTCCTTGGTCACTCATCAAAACTCTTGGGCACCCGAATCTAGTGATTACTTGTTCAAATAGGAAGTGCACAGTTGTCTCTGTGCTGCAGTCTTTTACTGGTGTAGCTTCCACCCATCTTGTTAGGTATTCCGTTGCGGTGATGATGTATCTTGCGCCTATTCTTTTGGTTGGTGGGTTAATTGGTCCCACAAATTCTATTGCCCATTTATCAAATGCCTGTAATGTCACTTGCGGTCGTAATGGCATCTCTTCCCTTATGTTAGGTTTTCCTACCCTTTGAAAGACATTGCATCTCTAACATTACTCTTTCAAGTCTATGTGGATCGTTGGCCACCATAATCCTGCACAAGGCACCTTCTGTGTGGTATATTTTCCTTCATAATTTCCTCCTTCCATTCCCTCATGGGCCTCTGCTAAAATTCTTGGTCGTTCATGCTCTAACATGTACCTTCGCAAGATGTTATCTGTGTCCATCTTGTATAGATGTCCTACGATCAGTTGATAGTCAATTGCGCGGACTACCAATTTCTTATTATGCATGGTGGTATATTCTTGTGGTGCAGTACCTGTGCTCAAGTACTGGATGATCTCTGTGAAGTAGTCATCAACAATCTATATTGAGAAAAATTGTGCATCCGAAAAGTTGTCTTCTAAGTTCGTAGGTTCTTCTCCATTTGTGACTCGTGATAGGTGGCTAGGTCCTGCATTCAGTTTTCCTGGTTTGACTATTACTTTGAAGTCAAATTCTTGAAATAAAAATAACCATCGACAGATTCTCCCCCACAACATTGGCTTGTTGACTAGGTATTTTAGGGTTGAGTGATCTGTAAATATCTTAAAAAAAATTTCCAATAGGTAATGTTTGAACTTCTACAGTGTGTAAACCATAGCTAGGCCTTCTCTTTCCATCGTGTTATAATTATGTTTTGAGTCTGATAGTTTTCTGCTTGCGAACACTATTGGGTGATCCAAGTCTCTTGCTCCTGGCTACGCTAAGATAGCTCCAAGTGTTATCGATGATGCATCTACATGCACATGGAATGTCTTTTCCCAGTTTGGAAATACTAATAGTGTTGTAGTAACCATCTTTTCCTTCAAAGTGTCTAGACCATGTTGACACGCGTCATTCCATTGATATTTTGTATCTTTCCTTAGCATCTTTTCCATTGGTGTTGTGATCTGTGCATAGCCTTTGATGAATTTTATGTAGTATCATGTGTGGCCTAACGTTGCTCTTAGCTGGTGGATTGTTTTTGGTGCTGGTAATTTAACAATGATTGTGATCTTTGTCAGATCCACTAGTAAGCCTTGTTTTCATACTATGTGGCCCAATAATATCCCAAACGGTGTTCCAAATATGAATTTCTTGATATTCAGTGATATTTGGCACCGTCTGCATCATTCCAACATTAGTCGTAACACTTCCACATGGTGTTTCAATAGACTGTAAACTGTCCAATCACCCAGGTATACTTTGATAAATGGATGGATGAATTCAATAAATGATGTGATGACCACTCTAGAGAATATGGTGGGTGCATTCTTTAGTCCAAATGGCATGACTGTGTACTGATACGATCCCCATTTCGTTGCAAACGTGGTCTTGTGTTTATTCTCCTGTGTTATCTTAATCTGATGGTAGACTAAGAATCCATCAGTGAATGAGTAAGCTTCGTGTCCCCCCACATTCTCTAATACTTCATCCATAAATGGTGTAGGGAATGGGTCATGTAGGCATGCATCATTCAACTTCCTCAATTCGACACATATCCTGATCCCTCTTCCGTGTTTCTTGTCCTATACTACCATCGGGCTTATCCATTATGATTCCTCAATTGGTTTGATGATGTCAGTTTTGAGCATCCTATTGATCTCATCTTTAACTTTCTATTTATATATGGGGTTCAGTCTGTAAGGTCATTGTTTAATAGGTCTCGCGTTGGATCTAAGTGGTATCTTCATTTCTCCTAATTCTCCAGCTATACCCTTCATCTCTATAATTTTTGTGGGAAAAAGGTTTCTATATTCGCGCAACAATTCTGTGATTCTTTCCAAGGTCTACTCATCCTCATAATCTCCAATGCTGGCTATTTTGGGATGCTCGATGGTTCCGATGTTAACCCTCTTTATCTCGATTGGCGTGGAAATGACTTATGATTCTATGGGTGGTCCTTCCACATCTCTTTCGCCTTCGACTTCTTCAATCTCAATATTGCGCGGATCATCTTCTTCTGGTGCTTCCTCCTGTACATGGTAACATGACAATAGTTCCTTAACTATCTTCTTATTCTGTTGTTGCTCTTCTGTTATAAGTTATATTTTGGGTTCTTCAATGAATATGATTCCTCTGATCCGTTTCAGGGATGCAGTTATGTTGGGGTTCTCATGCTTGAATGAGAAAGTGACGATAAAGTTATGTCGCAATGTTGTCCATGTTTTAGTTCCTTTGCGCAATTCCTAGTCTATATACCAGTTCGTTGGTATGCCCTCTAAAGTGTGAATGAAGTGGTGAGGCCATTGCTCTGGTGGTGTCATTACCCACAGCGTTTTGAACTCCTCCAAGTGTTTAGCTGGTGTCCCTAGTCCTTCATATTTTTGTTGTTTGTTATCTGCCTATTCTTCGCCAAACTGTATGCGCAGTAATCCCCTTGATACCAGTCTGTGATAGTCTCCTTGTGTGTGCCCCACCATCTTGTGGGTGTGGCCTTAAGTGTTAAATCCAATGCTAGTAGCCTCTAGTTCTCTAATACTTTGTCTTCATATTGTGTCAAGAATGTTTCCAAATCATTTAGTCTATGAAAACTGGGTGGTTGTCTGATTTCTATGCCTATCCACCATACTGCATGGTCTGTTATTGCACATCTTCTCGTGGATACTTCGTGTAGTCTCTGCTGCCAGTTTTCTAACCTGGTGTCTGAGTCTATTATGCATGAAGTAATGCTCCGCCAACTGAGTATCACATCAGTAGTTGGGTTTACGTAATCCTCATCACGCGCAGTTGTTCTGTACAACTGGTCGATATCCTCTAAGTCCAGGAAAGTGGTTTCTATGAACCTCTCCCCTTCTGATGGATCTAGTGGTGCTATGACCCTGTAATATCTAGATTCAAATGTCATTTTCCTTGTTTTCAAGTTAATTAAAGGCCTGGTTGTCAAATGCCAAATACAAACCAAGTAGTGTCGGGTACGGTGTTGTGCCATCTACTATTTCAATGACTTCAAAGTCTACTTTAGTGCACACTCCATCAAGATATATTGTTACTCCTTTTAGTATACTTATTGGTAGGACTCTATGTTGGTTTGCTAGTTTTAATTGGACATTTGAGTATCCCAATGTTGGCTCTCCCATGCATTATCAGGTCTTCTTGGGTAGCACATTCACTTTAGATCCTAGGTCTAGTATAATGTATCCCATATTGAAATCCCCAATGTTAGCATTTAGTCTAAATTCCCTACTTGTTCTTCTTCGGGTGTGTAGGTGATTGAAGGTTTTTGGTTCTAGCTTTTCTTTTGTCTCATTGTTACATTTCTCTAGTATGTTTTGCAATATTTTCACAGATGAAGGATCACTTAATACTTTTACACATGATTTCAAAAACCATTTTGATTTTACTTACTTGTCCCTTGGGTTTCATTCTGTTGGTATGATCCAGAAATGGTGGCATCTCATATTCTGAGACTTCCTTGACTAGTTGCGCGGTTGAATTTTGATGTTGTGTCCTCCTCCTGAAATTATTTTCTGGCTTCCCTAAAAGTCTCATTTTCTTTAAGCGTGTCGAACTGCTTCTTGGGGTCAGTGTTCTTCTTTATCCTTTGGTTCTGTGTTGGTTCCTGTCAAACTACATCATTTCCTGTTTTCATTCCTCCACAAGTGACTATGTTGATGTTTCATTCGTCGTCCCTTGCTTCGGCTGAAATCCACTGAACATTCTGATTGTTTTGGTTCCTCTTTTCCTGAATCTTTACTAGTAGTGTCGAGCATTCCTCTGTATTGTGGTTTGATGCGTGACAATACATACAAGTCATTGGTAGCAGTGGGCATTCCCATGCATAATGCCCTAGTTGCTGAAAATTGTGACATGTGATTGGTCCTCTACCACGTCTGAAGCCTCCTCTTGCTCGTCCTACTCCTTTGTATCCTGTGTGATCACCTCTCAGCGCGTTATACTGTGTTGTCTGATTATACTGCATGGTATTGTACTGGGGGTGTGTTGGATTGCAGTTGCACATTACTATAGGGTTGTTGCACAGTATTATACTACCGTTGCATAGTTTTGTATGGGGTTGTGGCTTGGTTGAACTGGGGCGCTTCTTACCCAGTCATCATTTTGGCATGTACTCTATATGCATCTAATGTTCTTTCCCTCATCAGCTCCATAGTTATGCAATCTTTTTCATCCTCACCCAATGACTTACAAAAGGTGTAGTATGAATTTTTTGGAACTTTCTGGTATTTTTGCATCATCATGCAGTGGTAAGGGTCGTGACCCGGTTTCTTACATATTTCTCACCATAATCCTCCTTGTGGTAGCGGGTTTGTCATACCTGTCGCCATATATTATGAGAATGTTGGGAATTTGTTCTTATGGTGTCCTTATGTTCTGCATGTGGTACACCAAACGGCTTCTCGTTTGTCCTTGTTCTTATTCTGGTTCAACTGAAATGTTAGATTCTTCAAATCCTCCTTCAATTCCTCAATATCTAGGCCTGTTTGTTGGTACTAGTTATCTTCCAGTTGCAAGGTTGTCTACAGAGCCTCTGCCTGCGTCTGAAACTTCTGTTGTCATAAGGGATATTTTAGATGTGAGAGTAGTGAGTTGAAAAACATGTGTCGGTGTTGCATCTTTGTCATAAGGTATTTTAGTTTTCCCTTCAGTCGCTTGAATCTAAGATCAATATCCCATATATATTCTCCTAGTTTTTGTCTTATCTCGATCATCTCATTCATGTATTGATCCTCTGAGATCATCTTCTAGAATTCATTAATCACTAGCTTCTTAATGGTTGCCAGTGTCCTTGTCGTCCCAAGGGCATTGTTTGTGTCTAGACTCATGTACCAGTCTAGTGTGCGGTCTCTTAGCGTGATCGCTAACTGTGTGAGTTTGGTATCTTCATCAGTGATTTGTCTTGCCTCCCAGCTATTTGCACAAATGAAAAAGTGCTTCTCGGGATATTTTGTTGCTTCTCCTCGAAATTTTGGTAATCTGATAGTGGGATCGTGTCCTTCCATTCTAAATACTGAACTTCTACCTCCGCCATGCAGTGTAGATACTTGACTAATACTGCCTAAACTGGCTCCTCCAGTTGCTTCTCCTACGGTAGATGTACTTCTTGTTGTCGGACTTCCTCTGAACTTCGGTTGTCTAAATGGTGGTGTTCTCTTTGGTGTATTAGTCGCACATGGGTTTATGGGTTCCACACTGACATTAATATGGATAGGATGGCTACCTTCTCCTCCCATTCTTGGGCCTCTTGTTTTCCTCTCATAAGTTGTATGAAGGATTTCCTCAATCTGCTCTACATCCCAGATATCCTCTACCTCTTCCTCATCGCTTGCCAAGCCTTCCCTCACGGCTATGGATATCTTCCTGGTATTCACCTTATATTGGTAGGGTACTCTACTATGCATCGTTCCATATGATGCCAAGATCCACTTAAGTTGGTCGTCATCCATCAAGATCAGGTCCAAGATTTCCTCCTCCTTCTTGCCTTTATCCTCACCTTCTTCCATTTATCCTCTCTCTGTCAATGCTTCCCCCCCTTCCCCCATGCATGCAGAGAAGTATAGTTGTTTGATTCCATTGTCATTACACCTTTGTTATATAGCAATATTTTAATAGAAGTATACAGTGATCGAATGTACCTTCCTCGAGGTCCATGTAGAAATTCTTTCTCTATTGCATTGTATGACTTCACGGTGTCGATTGCAAACTCTATGATGAAGACTGCCACAATATGTCAAGCCAAACGTCAATTGTGTGGGTGAATTTGTTGTTCACCTGCTATAACTGCTCAACCTGTACTAGGGTCCAATCTAGCTATCGGATCCGGTTCTTCGCATGGTTATCTTTCAACCATAGTATCCACTCCTGCAGTAGGTGGTGAAAATCACAGAAAAAGACTTCGTGCAAATCCGTAAACACTTATTTATCCAAATATTTGCGAGGTGTGATGCTAGGGTTTATATTGTCTTTCTGGGAAAACTCTATCTCTTTGGTTCTCAACCAACCTTTGATTTTTTCTTTCGTGGGGTTCCAAGGTCTCAACATTCCCTTCTAGTGGCTCAGTGGTCTTATTGTTTCACTCATTGTTTTCTCCTGCACTCTATCTCATCTACTCAATCCTCTCTTGTTCCTCTTATCCCGGCAACATAACCATTTGTTGGTTTTAACTTCTCTCTTCTAATATCTAAGTTATTGACCCAAGGTTCATATGTTTTAGGTTACCAACAAAGCCTCTAAAACTATCGGCCCCCCTGGTAAACCAAAAGGAAACACAGTACACAGAATTTACTACGCAGTCTCACCCGAGGTAGCTTTAAATGGGTGGTTGTAAGACTCAGGTGTTTACAGCCTAGGATTGAGTATGAGATAGGGGTTTGTTAACCAGAGCCATGTACTATTAACTATGAAGGTAATCTACCTATTCCTCATGGGTACATATTTCCATTACACAGGTTACTTTCCTAGCAGCATATTTGTGTTCCATAACAATGTATCAACTCATTTATTAAGCATAACAATAATTGTTGAAATAAAGTAAAGATATGCATACATTCATCACATTACACAGTTATTATCATGGTTCACCCCCTCCTGGGCTACGTCCACAAAGATTTGGCTCTTGGCTCTTTTATTATGGCAGTTTTTCATTTCCAGCGTTGCGTGCTTACAATTCCCCTCTTATGGGTAAGATCTATATGAGGTGAACTAGATCACACCAGGCTCTACAGCCTACGAACTAATCCTTAGATCTACCTTCTCTCCTTTTCTCTAGCTCAACATCTTACAAAAATGGTACATAACAGTATTGCACAATGCCTCCATTCATGTATTACTCTAATGGAATGTTATAAGAACCTAAACCCTTATAAAATAGTAAACTTACTGTAAAAATGCCAACCTAATATATAAAACTCAATCAACCAACCTACCAACCTCTATATGATACATCTATATCTATATTTATACATTTTGGGCTCTTCAACCTTCCTACTGAAAATTACCAAAACCCTAACCCTATCGATGTTAGGTCTTCCTCCCATGCACGTGTGTTGTTCTTCCTCCAGTTTTCTCTTTCCTTGTGCATGCTTTCTTGCATGTGCGCATGTTTTTCTTTCTCCGATTGTTACTTTCATTTCTGCAGTCTTTCTTTCACACGATCTTCTTTCTTTCCACTTCGACTTGGTGCCAAGAATAAGTTAATATTTTTTCCATTTCTCAAGAATCTGTGTTGGTGAAATGGACAAGATATAAGCCTGCCATTTATAGATAAAAAAAAAAAACCAATGTGATAGACATGATGACTCATGTAGAAGTATACCTTGCAACTAGAACAAAGGTCTCACCGTAATCAACTCCCTCTCTCTGGGACAATCCTCTAACTATGAATCTAATTGTGTACTTCTCACATTTGTTACATGCTCAATCGTGTAGAGCCATCTGAAATCCATCACATATTTCCCCACTAGTCTCAACACAATCCCCCATACATCATTCTTCAATATGGAGTTACACTCATCAACCATGGCATCATGACATGCCTACTCTACATTTTCCTCCTTAAATTTGGAAGGCTCTACATAAATGATAGAATACATAAATGCAACATAAGAAGGATATATTATAAGTGTATGACTCATTCAAAAGGTATACCTAGGTGTTCCCACTTGCTCGAATTCCTTCGATGTTTAGGTAATTCATCTCAAATTCCACTCTAAAATGGGATCTTCCTTATTTGAATCTGATTCATCCCCTTGATCATATTTTGGATCAGCCACCTTCTCACCTTCTACAATCTCTTGTGGGGGGGTCTTGGGAACTTGAGGACCATCTAACATGATCAAAATTTAAAATTTACATTTGCACTTACCACTATCTTTTATTGTGTCGGAATGTAGACCTAGTAAGCCTTAGATGTTTCACTGCACCCAACAAAAATACCATTTATAATTGAGGATTCCAACTTAGTTCTATTATTGTCAGGGACATGAATACAAAAAAGACAACCAAATACATGAAATTTTGATATTGATGGTTTGTCGTTGATAAAGGCATATTCTAGTGTATTTCCCTTCAATGCCTTACGAATGCGTCGATTTAGAATGTATATAGTTGTATTGCACACATCTAGGCAAAGACACATGGGAAAATCCAAGTCATGGATCATGCCATCAATTGTATCTATGATGGATTGATTCTTCCTTTCTACAATCACATTTTGTTGTGGGTTATCAGGAAATGTTAGCTCCCTCTTGATCCCTGCTTCCCTAAAAAATGCATCAAAGTATTTGGATGAGTACTCTCCTCCATTATCAAACCTCAACACTTTGATCTTTTTGTTTGTCTTATTGTACACAAGAGCTTTAAACTCTTAAAACTTCTGGAAGAATTTATCCTTCGTCTTCATAAAACAAATCCAAGGTTTTTAGAGGAATCATCAATTAATGAATCATAATAAATATTACCTATCGAAGACATTGATAACATAGGTCCACATACATTTGAATAAATAAAATCAATAATATATCTTGATCTATGATCACTGCTTGGAAAAGTAGTGTTCACATGTTTGTTGGGTGTGAAACCCTTGCACACTTCCAGCTTATGGATCTTGAAATTCGAAAATCCCTACACAATGTCCTTCAAGAGTGGTAGTACTCCATAGTGCAGGTTAACAAATATCTTGTGTCAAAATTCTCTCAATTTGACACTATCATGCACTAAAGCACCTTTGGCCAATACTCGACCATACATATGGTTGTGATGCTTTATGACAATTTGCTTATGATCAAACTCAACCACACACCTAAGATCTATCATAGCTAAAACTAAAAGAAGGTTCTTAGTTAAACCAAGAACATATAAAACATCATTCAACTCAAGAACATAACATGATGGCATGCAAAAAGAGACAAATCCCATTCAACTAACTAGAAATGTTGCATCATCGCCCAACTCCACTTGTACACTAGCATATTGTTCCTTAGTCTATTGAAGGCCTTATTGATGAATTTCATGTGTTTGTATGCCCCATTATCCATGTAACAGCCTACACCAGTGATGATGTTAGTGGAAAGTCATGATATCATGGAGAAGGTAGCCTCAAACTTGGATGCAAACTCATCTACTCAAGATGAATCTTCTTCACTCCTTGCAAAATACTTATGTTTCTTGTTCTTTTCCTTCTTCTTCTCAGGGGACTAAAATGCACTGTAGTTGATCATGTGGAACTTGAAACACTTGACATGACTAAATTCTTTATTCCTATGATATAATGAACATGAATTATTCCTTGTGGCCCTTCTTTGATCCTGTCTTGTTTCTTCGTCTTACCCAATGAGGGCTTGGTTTGGGATTTCATTATTTCTTGTTGCAGTTATTTCTCTCCTTATATCCTCTTAGATGAAGGAATACTAGAGTTCCTCAAAGGTAGGCATGTGTTCACAACCATAGGCACTACACACAAATGAATATTGAGGCTTTGAGAACCCATTCAATGCAATAGACATCAACTCTTCATTCTCAACCTTCATCTTGATGGTCAGAGTTGATATTTGATCTAAGTAATCTTAATAAAGAAACTAATTATTATTCCTATGTCACTTATGGGTGTATGAGTCAATTGATTCTTTAGAATCAATTTCCATAATCTATTCACACTCTTGTATAAAGTGATCAATGTTGCATACATCTCACTAGATGGCCTCCCTATGATGTAAAAGGGATCCTTCACCAAATCCATTAGGGTTCTATTTGATTTAGAAACACTACTCTTATGTGTGGCCAACAATGTAGAAAACTCATGAATTAAGGTTTCTTTTGAAATTTAGAAACTTAATCTATTTCCTGAAGGTTTCTTAGATCTTAACCTTGGGTGCCAATCCAAGAGAAAAAATATCAAATGTGTGCCAATAAGTTTCATCCCTCGAGGGCAATCTTATCATGCAAAAAATAAATATAAAAATCCCATTATAAAAACATTAAATATACCCTATCTTCTTCAAGATTAATGTTAAATCACTCAATAATTTCAACCTTAAATCATATCAAATCAATGAGACATCTTAGTGCTAGAAATCCTAGTAGAAAAAGCCTCCGATTTTTTGTGACTTTTTCCAACAAACAAAAAATTGACCAGAAAAAGTTATGATTTTTTTTAATTTGAATAAGTCGCGACTTTTTCTTAAAAGTCACGAATTTTAGGAAAAAAACGTGACTTATTCATAAAAGTCGTTGGCCAGTTAATGGAAATCATGGGGATAAATTAGAGTTTTTGAGTTTTTTTTTGTCATTTGTGCTTTTCATTGTTGGAGAAGGAAGGAGAAGGGCTTGACTCAGTCGAGTAGGTACTAGACCCCACCAACATGCAAGATTATTTTTTTTAAAAGGGTTTGAAAAAAAATGTTGGAAATTAATGGTAATGTTAAATTCTTAAAGTAGAGGGATAAAAAGGAAAGATAAAGGAAATTTCAAAGGAAAGATAAAGGAAATGTCAACTTTTACTTAAGTTTTTAACATTACCATTAATTTTTTTAGGATGTTTGAGAGTGGTTCCAACCTCATCGGACTTGATATGGAGAAAGTAGAAATTCCTATCCCATTCAAAATCCAACAAACTTAACAATTTTCAAGATTTCAGGATTGGTAGGATTGCAACATTTTCATTGGATTTTATAATGTATGAGGGTATGGGATTGGCATGTAATCAAGAGAACCAAGCCATTTATGTACCTAGATGTTAGTGGTATTGATTTTTGAACTCCTCTGACATGGCCTTAGAAAAAATGTACCTTTCACTCAAACCAAAATCATTAATTAGACATGTTAAGATTTTTCTACCATATTATAAGGTTTTGATTAGGTAGTTTCATAAAAAAAAATGGGAGGTGTTCACTGATGTCTCTAGAGAATCAAGGTAGAGGAACAGGTTGATATTAATGATGAGGATCTGAATATAAGAAATGGTGGAACATTGTTTGTCATTTATGTTTGTCATTTAAATGGTCTTGCTCATTTATTCATAATGCTTTCTTTCAAAGTTTCAATATTTTTTTGGAATCATGATTTGTAATTTTTAAAATACAAATTTTTCATTAAAATTTAAATATTTTATGTAATTTTTAGTAAACCAAGTCATTGAAATAAGATCAGTTCAAGTCAATCCAAGTTCAAGTCTGAGTCAGAGTTGCATCGACTGATTCTGAGGTTGAGTCCGAGTTTTAAAACATTGCATTGTACATCTACCTCGTGATGATGAGATACATTTATATTGTGGTGTCATTTTGTATTGGTTCTCCACTTTTGAGTCCTTGATTGGACAACTATCAGGGTTCAGGATTCGGTATAGACTTAGATGTATCGTCTTTTATTTTGCATCTACCACATCATATATATCAGAGATTTCTCCATATTTATGTGCCAATGTGTTTATTTGATGTTGTTGTTTCTTGTTATGTTTAAAATTTTGAAAAAAAAATAATATATTTTGTATTTTTTATTTTTTGTCGTGGTTTTCCAATTTTTTCCATCTTTTTTCAAAATAATGTTTTCTAGACCCTTGTCAACTTTTTGTCGATGTCGACTTTTGCAAAAATGCTAGAAATCACCAAACCATGAAGAAATAGATAGTTAAAAACAAAATATGCAATAAGACAATTTTGGACAGTTGAAAGCTTCATTTATATATGTAAAGATAATTTCATGTACATATTATAGCATCATCCCAAGACTAGTACAATACTCTAGCTCTCCAAAATCCTAGCTAGGAAAAACCAAGAAAAAAAACTAACCAACACTAAGGAGATCCAACAAACAAGTATCAAACTAACACATCCTCCAAGGAAAGATGTATCCTCTTCTCCACTTCTCAACAAGTACAATCTAAGGTTTAATCACAAAACTCTAACTTCAATGTCTCCAAGGGATGAAACTCTAATCATAGTATTCAAGATTCTCCAAAAGCTCCAAGAAACCCTAGCACCTCCAAGACAAGAGAAATAAAGTACAAAGATGTAGAACAAAAAGAGAGATAAATACACTCTTCTCCTCACATATCTAACACAAGATGATAATGAATAAGATGATATGAAAGGACTCTCTCCTTCATCTATATATATGTGGTATGTTGCGGGGGTGGCTAAACCCTTAGCAACCTACAAAGCCACAAGTAAGTTCACGCATGTGGAGTACTTCACTCCAAGTGTACAAATGCTAAGGGCACTCCACAAGATATTTCCAACACTCCTCCTCCAAGACATCCAAGCTATCCCATGTTGTCAAGGGATCAATGCCCTCGGAAATGATAAACATTCATTCAATGTAGGGAAATCTCTAAGCAAGCAACCTCCTCCATGAGGCCAACATGTAAAATGTCTCCAAGTTGTCTGAATATATCCAATGCTCCAAGGAAGAATGCCATGCAAACATCCAACTAAGGTCAAGAAACCACTATGTAAGCCACTTCTAATGTGAAAATCCTTCATGGACCATCCAAGGGATAATCATACACCATGTACCTCAAACATGAAGCACCCCCACACATGGTGTAAAAACTTTAAGAGTAACCACGAAAGATAACACTCCCTCTTTATGAGGAAATTATTTTCACCAATACGTGTAGACTCCATCCACAACTCTGCCAAATTTGCCAACCAAAAATCTATTCATTGTCTCTTCAAAAGGAATTGTTACCCATCCATCTTATCATAGCATATTGAACTTCCAAATAATGTTAAGCACCTATGAATCTGAAGGAGCATAACTATAGATCATGAACCACTTTCCTAACTCCATCCCTCAAGTCAACATCACAGACCAAAATTATTGAACATTGCATCATGGATTGTTCAATATGTCCTACAAAGATAATCACATTTTGATACAAGACTAAGACAACATAAAAACATATATCAAAATCACAATGATAAACATCTGCAAAAGTCAACGCATAGATCATGAAGTACCAATCTTGTGATATAGACAACAACCCACATAGGGCTATCATCAACATATGAACATGAGAATCCCTCTCATGCACCTCAAAACCTCTAGCAATTGAAACAACTTGAACTAGGTCAACTCCCTCTTTCTGAGAAAATCCTAAAGCAAGAGTAACATCATGGTCAACTCCCTCTACTCAAGAAAATCCAACAACCCAATCTCTATACTCTAAAACACTCCCATCAATTGTAATCTTGGAATCAATTGTGATTCCATAATAGGTTTTGAATATGTTTCCATGGAATCCTACCATACATGCTCTACCTCCACAAAGTTAGAAGGATATTTTATCATCTCATTGGGATGTACAAGTGCCACACGATCAACAAGTATCTTGTAAAGGCCACCCTCTCTCACCCCTCTAGCCAAAGTCCTCAAACTAGCTAGACTACAATCATCGATGGTGCACTATTGTCCTCCAAACGTAACTCTCCATTACATCTATCATACAAGACATTGAAACAATATTATTTTTCAAACCAAGGACAAACAAAAAATTACTCAACTCAAGAACATCAATTTAAGGCATCTAGAAGGAAATGGAGCCAACTCCTCTCACATGATAAGTAGCATCATCACCAAGCTCCACACCCATGCCTACCTATTGTTCCATAAACCTGTTAAATAATGACCTTTCATAAGTCATATGTCTCGAAGCCCCACTGTCCACATACCATTGATACACTAGACATAATTTTAGAATATAAGCAAGAGACCAAGGAAAAGGAAGACTCACATTGAGAGGGATCTCCTCTAGACCTGCTATAGTCCCAACTGCAACTTGTTTGCACTCTTTCCCTTTTTTAATGGACATTGGCTAATATAATTTCTCAACTCATGACATTGAAAATGCATCACCTTACTGAAGTCCTCCTTTTTTATATCTAAGTCTTCCTTCTTCTTGTATCCTTTGTTACTTCCCTTCTTTGTCTTCCCAACAATACTAATCGCATATACTTCCACTTGTTTCCTTGAATAAAACTACAATCTGATTTCTTCATGGACGAGATCAATCCAAACATTTGCAAACTTTTCTAAGTTCTCATGAAAACAAACATCGTGAAAAAATGCATCTAGGAATGAACAAATGCATTGAAAACAAAAAAAACTAACTCATGATCCTCCACCTATGTTCCAATGGTGGCCAATTAATCTCTCAACTCAATGATCCTAGTCAAGTAGCTCACCATGGTATTTTTCTTTCTCATACAAACACTACTACATATGGGCGGATTATTCCACAAAAATTTTCCACGCTTCAACTAGTTTCATATTTTTTTTAAACAGGGCGGGATTTTCATCGCTATTTCCATGAAATTTCGTCGCAATATCGAAGAAAATCTTAATTTAACCTAGTCGGGATTTTCGTCGCTATAGCGACAAAATTTCATGGCAATAGCGACAAAAATTTTGTCTATCTCATTGGTCGGTGTTAATAGCTAGTTGACTATTTTATCTATATATACGTGACTTTAAGAGACTTTGCGACACTATTCTTGGCTTTTGTTTGAGCTGTTTATTTTTTTTGTCACCCACTGGTTGAACAAATCCAATTCTCGATCTACATAGCTCGGATTTTGAACTTGCAAGGTTAGTATGTTATTTTTTATTGATGTACTCATTTA
>JZKD02S2175981.1:542893-554130 GCA_000966675.3 Picea glauca | reverse complement strand
AAAAAATTTACTATTTTACCACCACCGTCGCTATAGAGACGAAACTTCGTCGCAATTTGCCACGAATATTCGTCGCATATACAACATGTGCGTCATAAATTTGGTTTTGAGATATTGCACTCGTCGATATTACCACGGATTTTCGTCGCAAGATGCGACGAGCTTTCATCGCACATTTAGCAGATGCGTCGTAAGTTATTGGCTTGGCATAACTTTATGTCGTAATTGCGATGAAGTTTCGTCGTAATTTCCACATTTCTTCGTTGTTATTGAGACGATAGTTTGTCGTAATTGCGACGATGCACAGGGTTAACCGATATTGAAGGTGGTGACACGTGGAGATCTAATTTCGTCGATGTTTCCATGCATACTTGGATCGTGGATATAGCGACGAAATTATTCTGACGAAAAAAAATCTCAGCTTTTGTGGAAATTGCGACGGATAAGTGTGGCAATATCAACGAAAAACCATCGCAAATTTGGTCATATGTACTAGTGAAATGGTTGAATGGCATATTCTCAAAAGCATCTATTGAGAAACACAAGATTTTTGAAACAACTTAACCAATGCTACAAACAATTCCATACATCATTTCTTCTATGCAATGTGAGAGATGAATTGATCCTTCATTGAACCAATAATAATTCTCTTAGCCTTGGATTCCTTCTTCCGGTGAGCGTCCAATTGTTCTGGATCAATAGGTTCTAGAATCACTTTCCCAACATAGTCCCAAAGTTCGGCTTCCTCCATAAATATATGTAGCTTAAGTTTCCATGGAACAAAATTGAATGTCCCTTCCAACATGTCACACTCTTTAAGACCAAGAGTCAACTTACACATCATGAAACAAATCTCAAATGCACAAATCAACAATATATGAAGTAGACAAAACCCTTTCTGGGCTTCAATCACTTCTCCTAAGCAACCTAGGAATTCACACCCGCCAACCTTAACAAGTTCAATCACCTCTTCTAGGTACACCACAGCTGAAATACCAACTCTCTTACACCTAGAGTGATCTTCGCCACAAAAACTCTAAAACCATGTACAAATTTCATGAATTAAAGCTTTTTTGCAATTCATAGATTTCACCTATTTCCTAGAGGTTTCCTAAACCTTTATTAGCCTAATAATACTAAAGTTTATTTAGTTAAGTATTTTTCCTAGATTAATAAAGTTACTCTAGAAGTTGTGTGTTTCCTAGGTTGGCCTTGTCACATCCATGTCATAGTGATTATCCTTGAGTTGTTGGTTAAGGACACTTGGCATATTGAGATAAATCTTGAGAGATTATATATATGCTATGTGTCTCTCCCACTATGTAATATTTTTTTTCCCTGATCAATAAAATTGTGTATAAGAGACATGGTGAGGAGAATGCTATTGTGATGAAAGAGTCATGGTGATGAGAAGACCATGATGGATCTGTGAAGAAAAAGACTCCAAAGCTTAAGCCAAGTTTCTTCAACAAACAAAACAAAATTGCAAAATTGTCAAGATGATATTTTGTTATTACAAATTAGGAAAATTATTTGCAATTCTAAATATTAATTTGTCGTGATTTGCTATTCTTTTGAAAATCTTCAATTCTTCTCTAAGATATTGTGTAGATATAAGAATATATCCATAGATCTATTTTGATCTATTGTAAAATCTAAAAAAAAATAGATCTTACAAATCTGATGGGTAAGATCTAAACTTTTTTATATTTGTAAGATCTAAACTTTTTGATATAAACGTATAAAAAAAGGCTCCTCATTGTAAAAAATTGCTCAAATCTATTAAATTCTAGCAATTCTTTGATTCAAAAATTGCCATTTTTTTTTTTGTTGGATATAGAAGTTGTCTTGGTTCTTCGTTATCTGTTGGAATTAAAGCATTGTTATCTGCTGTTGTTTGCTAATTGTGAGCATGAATTGGTGTTATGTATGTATACAGTTTTTATGGAATCCACATAGATTGGATCATGTCGGTTATGTTGGTAGAGACATGCCACTGTATGTTTTTAATGAGATCGTTGAGCATAGATTTCTTTGTGGAATGTGCTTCATTAAAGAAAAAGAATGTATAATCCAAGTAGTTTAAACGTTTTATTTTTTGGTGACTTTTTTTTATTTGGCTTGAAATTTGGTGAAGAATGGTTGGATTTGCATATTTGAGTGGCTAAGTTTGTATAATCCAAGTGTCTTATTGGTTTTTTTAGTAGGCTGAATTCATTTATACATTCAAAAATGCAATTTAAATAACACAAAATAACTATTTTATCCAAATTTACATTGCTTGATTCCGATCAAAAAAAACCCAAAAGATAGAACATTTAGCCAACGCCAAAAAAAACTTTGAAAAAAATCAAGAATATCCTCGACTACAACAAGGCCGTCATCTTGATTGTTATGTAGATCTGTGAAGTTGGCATCTACGTTGCAAGAGATTAAGATACACCCAGAAGTTATAATTATTGTGTGGATAAAGAAACAACATTGCGAGTAGCGAGAGAGAAACAACATCACGAGCATCACGAAGAAATCATGTTATTGTAGCCTCAAAAGAGAAAAGAGAAGCCACTAGAATTGGATCTGCTTCTATGTATTTATTCACCGATGAATTCGGCAAGATCGAGGGTTTTATCACTGAATTCAGTCAGATCGAGGGTTTTACCAATGAGATCCGCTTAATAATTTGATCAGTTTAAGTTTTGAACGCTGCAATAAGCTGTGAATCCCTCATCACGGCGGCCAGTGAGAAAACTTCTAGACACCGATCATTCCTTATGGAATCTTGCAATTGGATTACAAAGATTCTCGTTGTTCTTCAATTTCGAACCCATCAAAGTTTTGTTTTGTTTACTTTGAAGCATTGCGGAGTCTTAGTGCGTTTGTTTCAAATCCCAATGATTTTCAGTTGGAAACACAGAACGATCTAGACATCCAGATCCCTACCTTTGACCTATTCAAAAGCATCAGATGTACAAAGGATTATGTACATGTTTGTATGTTGGACCATGCAATTATGTAGATCATGAATATGATTGGATATTAGATATAGGGCTACTCAACATATGTGTTACAGAAAATATTAATAGAACTAAATCCAATTTACTTGGCATATGACGCAACTCATACATCCCAAGGAAAAGGATAAAAGGATCTGTACGCTTTTCTTTTCTATGAATTGGAAAAGTTTTACTTTTTAATGTTTTGTACGTTCCATTATTCAAAAAGAATTTGTTGTCTTTAATGCTTATTAGACAAGGAGGCCATCAGATTATCATGGAATATCATGGAAGATGGATGGATCAACATTAATTCACTAAAACAAAATTTCAAAACAATAGTGAATGGCTATGAAGATGGAAAACGTTTGAGGCTACAAGGCACAATCATTTCTCGGAAACAAGATTTTGAACCATCAATGGATTTATCTCCAATCTCTTTAAGATTATGGCATTACATATTTGGCCATTTGAAATTTGAAAGCCTCGGTAAACTTAAAACAAATGAAATGGTGAAAGAATTGCTTACTTTCAAAATTGAATCTGGAAAGTGTGAGGCTTGTATCAATGAAAAACGACAAAGGTATCCTTTATTCACAAGTACATGGCGAGCAATCATATGTTTGCAATTAATCCATAGTGACATTTGTGTTCCTATGGAATCTTCTTTTGGTGGATGCAAATACTTCATTCTTTTCATTGATGATTATAGAAGGACGATTTGAGTATATTTTCTGAAGAAAAAATCATAAGCCTTTGACAAATTCATACAATTTCAACGATTAGTTGAAAATGCTACTAAAGAGAAGATTGCCACCCTTAGAATAGATAATGGGAGAGAATTCACTTCACATGAATTCAATGATTATTGCAAGAGACGTGGAATTAAAACGCAGTTGACAAAATCTTATACTCCACGGCAGAATGGAGTCACAGAAAGAATGAACATAGCTCTAATGGGAATGGAAAGATCAATGTTGCATTTCAAGGGGTTAAGCACTCAATATTGGGCCGAAGCAATTCATACATCAGTATATCTAAGGAATAGATCACCCACATCAGCCTTAGATGGAATTACTCTCTATGAAGCTTGGTATGGTACTAAGCCTTCATTTAATCATCTTCAAGTTTTTGGCTCCACTTATTATGCCTTAGTTCTTAAGGAAAAAAGAACTAAGTTGGAAAATCGAAGTATGAAATGCATTCTTATTGGCTATTCAGATGAGAAGAAAGGATATAGGTTGTTATCCAATGGAAAAATCATTATCAGTTGGGATGTAGTCTTTGATGAGACAGAAAGTCAAATAGTTGGAGAGATAGACAATCTACTCAGTCATTTGAAGAAAAAGGTAGCTTAAAAAAAGACAATCTATCAAGCAAACCCAAATTGGATTGAAAAAGACTTATCCCCCAACATGAAGTTCAACAGTTAGATAACTCTTCCTTAGATGATGAATATTCAATCCAGGGCAAATCAATTGTAGTAACTTCACCACAGGGACAACATAGTAGACCAAAATGGTTCACACAATTGCTTAAAGATGTTCACCAAGATTTGAACACTTCATCAAATGGATATCAAAAGTGTTATTTTAACGGTAATTTGAAAGAAGAATTTTATATGAATCAACCCCAGTCTAGGGCTAAATAAGGAGATCATGTCTTGAGGCCCACATGTAGCAGAGATGGAGTTCCCAGAGTCAGATTGAGCAGCAGAGACCACAGGGTCCCTCCTATTCTTGATGAACATTGCTCATCACCAACAGCAGAGCAACATCTACAACATCATCTTGGTCCCAAAAGACAACAGGTCTTGCTTCATGAGGTAACAAGTTTGGTGTCATGGTAAGTGTCACTTTAATATTTGAATCATTTGAACATGTTGCAAAGAATCATTTCTTGATTATGAAACGTTTGCTTGGAAATTATACATTTTTCCTAGTTTCACCTTGGTGGTTGTCATTATGTCCTATCAAGTTGGTCACCCTCAGGATAAGGGTTGTTATTGGGTAGTTCCTTGAAGGGTCACCATATCATTCCCATCCATCCCCTCTGTTTACTCATATTTTGGGTTCCTGGGTCCATTGACCCAAGAAGGGATTGTACCTCATTTCATGGGAAGAAGGGGCTAAAGGCCCAGAGGTGTTGTAGCTGGAAAAATATAAAATCCAATATTATCCTTCTAGATGATCTCCCTCACGTCCTAGGAAGAATAAAATGCTTCTCCAAAAATGAAGGACCTGCAAAAGAAATCACATAATTAACAAATGTCTCACTTGTTGAGAAAATGCATTTTGCGGTGTCCCTTACTTTCTATTGCATATGGCACTTTGTGTGTTTCTAGATTAGAGTGGCATTGTGTTACTCTTTAATTTCCACTGCACATAGTACTCATTGTTTTGGACCTTAATCAATTAATGGAAATAAAAGAGGCTTGGAAAAATGTTGCATTGCGGACGAAGGCCAACACACCCTTTACAAAGTCACCCATAAATGAGATAATACGAACCCTTGTATGTCAAGAACCCCATGCCTAGAAGTCTTGCCCCAAATCCACCTCAAACTCATTACATGGCTTAGATAGGTCCTCCTTGGGAAACATTTCTTGACTTGGGGATTGGTTAGCCCAATAGGGCACCTTGACACCCCTCCCATACCTAAATTAGGAAAATTTTATAAGGTATTTGAGCATGTGTTTAATTTGAAAAGGGGGGTTTGATGCACATGTTTGGGTGTTTCTCTTATTAGATGTGGCTTACTTGGCATGATTCATATGACTTTTGGAACCTTGGAGGGCGTACTTATTTGTCTTTGCAGGACCTTGCCCACAGGATGGATGTTAGACCCATTCTCTGGGGCACCCTTTGATGATGAGTGGTGCACCTTGATGATGGAGGACATTTCCTTTTGAGGAATCTTGGCATGACTAGATGATGAGACTCCACCCTTCTTCACTTGGATGATAGCATTTGGAGGCCTAGGCATCACCCTTCTAGCCTTTGACATCACCTAGGGGCTAGGGTTTGATGATTCACATGTTGATTTAATGGGAGGAGGCATTTGGTATTTACCTTGACATATGGGAGCGTGATAGTGCATGGCCTTTGGAGGTCCAATGTTCCACATTTCTAGCCTTGACGTCACATCCTAGAACTCAGGGCCACCATAAAGGGGCATGATGTCACCCTTCTACGAATATATTTTGATTTAAATTTGAATTGTGTAAATTAAAGGGATAATTTGAGGGGGTCAACCCTCTTTTATTTTTATGTTGGCAATTTAAGTGGAAAAATAGGTTAAGGAGGGATCATATAAATACACCTCCTTGACATTTCATTTTATCATCACAACTTTTCCTCACACAAGTGAGAGAGGTCTAAAATTTTCGCTATTTTGGGGTTATTGGCTCTTTTACTCATGTGTTATCTTTTGGAGGACAAATGTGGAGCTCTCTTTGCTGATTTTTGGATAAATTTGTTGCAATTAAGGTTTTTTCTTGTCATATTGGTGAAGTAAGTAGAATTCTGCAATTTCATTTTATGTTGTTGAATGCTTATCATAAAAAAAATTTGTTCATATTAAAGAAATTTTCTTGGAAAAACCCTAAGAGAGGAGCATAAGTGCTTCCTCCTCTCACAAGGCTAATTTAATCCATAATTTGTGAAGGAAATCCAACCTAGATTTAAACTCTTAGCACTTTAGGAGTTTGATTCTATACTCTTGATTATTATTTACTTCAAGAACTTAAGAAGGGAAAAAAGGTTGCTAGAGCCCAAAAGTGCTTGCACTCTAGCAACCCTTCTCTTCAAGGCTTGAAATCTAAGTCCCTAATGTGCTAGCACCTTAGATTTCAAACCCTACCTCTTAGATCTTATTATTATCATTCTCCAAAACAAATTGTATCTCTATTGTGAAAGACTCCATAGCCCTAAAGGCACTAATCTACTTGCTCTCTTGTGAAGAAAGTGATCAAACAACTCTCTATTTTCATTCTCTAAAGTTTTTCACTAACATAACTAACTCTAAGCTAAGATAATTCACTAATTTTATTGTTGTTGTAGAAAAAAATTTCTACAACCACACTAATCTACTCTAAATGGTTGCATGCATTGATCTAATAGTGACCTAACATACTCAGAAATTGCATACATCAATTGGGCATTGATCTACTAATTTTATGCTAATTTTTCATAATAAATTGTTGCAATTCTGAAGTGTATTTCTTGTTGTTGTTATACTTTATCTATTGGTGTTGTATCACTGTATATTGTTGCAATTTCATAACATCCATGACAAATTATCATTGTCTAGTGTCTTATGAGGCTTTGATTGCATACTTGTACTTGGAAATCAATATATATATATATATATATATATATATATATATATGCTACAATTGTCCTTGTTCCAGGAAAGTACTCGTACGAGCTCCATAACTCATCAATTTCACAGACATAGACTTTTGACTTAGGTGATCAAGAGAGAGGGTAGTAGGCTTGGCTACAATATTTGCTACGTTGATCCCTTGAGGTCACCAGGGAAGCCTCCCATGTGGTGGACCTCCTCCATCACTAAATAGTGGGGATCTCTTATTAAGGTGACAGTGGTAGGATATCATGTAGTGACACAAGATTTGGTAATCCTATGTTGGGATTTGCACAACTACAACTCCTGTGATAATAGTATGCAAGCTTATTAAATCCTTATATGGTTTGAAACAAACACCTAAAGCATGGTATGCCAAAATGGATGAATACCTTAAGAATGTTGGTTTTCATCATAGTGAGTCTGATGATACTCTATATTACAAGATGCAAATTCAAAACTTGGTGATCATTGTTCTTTATGTTGATGACTTAATCATTACAGGGAATTCTAAAGCTCACATCAAGAAGGTAAAACATGAACTTCAAAAAGGATTCAAAATGACAAATTTGGGGCCACTTCGATATTATCTTGGAGTTGAAGTTTCACAACAATGTCATCAAATCTTCCTTAATCAAACCAAATATGCTACGGATTTGTTGAAGAAATTTGGCATGGAGAGTTGTAAACCATCTCTTACTCTTATGGATCAAAACTTGAAACTTTCAAAATTTGAAGGGGGGGGATTGGTAAACAGTTCCAGCTACAGATAGTTGATTGTGAGCCTCATCTACATTACAAACACTCATCCATATTTGTCATATGCAATCAGTATTCTTTACAGATTCATGCAAGAACCTAGAGAAAGTCATTGGAATGCAGAAAAAAGGGTCCTCAGGTATATCCAAGAAACAAAATATTTTGGGCTTCTATATAAGAAAAACAACAACTTTACACGTGTTGCATATTCAGATGCAGATTTTGCTGGAGATATCGACGATAAAATATCAACATCGGGTTATTTAATGAATATGGGTTCAGTAGCAGTATCGCTTGGGAAGCAGCTTGTGAAGTTGTTTGGCTTCGTATAATTTTCACCAATATCTTGGTGCAGGATCTTGGTGCTATTCAAAAATCATCAACTACTCTATTGATTGATAATCAGTGAATAATAAAAATGACCAAGAATCAAGTATTCCATAACAATACCAAGCATGTGGACACCAAGTATCACTTCATCATAACACTCATCAACAATGGCATCATCAAGCCAAAATATTGTCCATATGAAGATCAAAATTCAAATATTTTCACTAAGCCATTAGGAAAAATAAAATTCACCAAGTTTAGAGATGAACTTGGCATTTGTAAAAATAAACTTTAGTATTAAAGGGGGGAATGTTAGCGTAATAATCCTAAAGTTTATTTAGTTAATTATTTTTTTTAGATTAATAAAGTTGTTATAGAAGTTGTGTGTTTCCTAGGTTGTCCTTGTCACATCCCTGTCATAGTGAGTATCCTTGTGTTGTTGGTCAAGGACACTTGGCATATTGAGATAAGGTTTGAGAGGTTATATATATGTTATGCCTCTCTCTCACTATGTAATAATCTCTTTCCCTTATCAATAAAATTGTGTGTCTAAGGACACTTATGGAGTTTAACAACCTTAACCCTATGAATTTTCAGCCTTATAGTTGTTAGGAAATATGATAAAACAACAACAAAAAAGACAATATTTCACCTCTTAATAATCCTAATCAACAAGCAATCCAAGAGAAATGGTATCAAATGTGAGCCAACAAGTTCCATCCCTCTAAGGCAATCTTATCATGCAAAAACCAAATTTCAAAATCACCTTATAACAATGGTAATTATGCCTTATCTTCTTCGAGATTAATTTTAAATCACTTAATAATTTCAATCTTAACTTACATCGAAATTAGCAAGACAAACTAATGCTAAAATTACCAAAACAAGAAAAAATAGATAGTTGGAAATTAAATCTGCAATAAGATAATTTTGGATCTCCTGAAAAATTCATATATATATATATGAAGTTCATGTACATACCATAGTTTCATTTGAAGATTAGTACAATCTTCTAGGTCCAAGAAACCCTATCGCCTCCAATACAAGAGAGTGCACAAAGATGATGAACAAAGACAAAGAAAGCGACAAATGTGCTCTTCTCCTCACATCTATAACAAAAAATGATAATGAATAAGATAATATGAAAGGACTCTCTCCTTCCTATATATATGTGAAAGGTAAGGGATGCCAACAATATATATGTGGGCCTAAATCCCTACAAGCAACCTACAAAGCCCCAATTAGGCTCACACATGTGGAGCAATTCAATGCAAGGGTACACATGCCAAGCTCTAAGGTGATGGCATACACAAGCAAGGCCCAAGGCAAGGGTGCTCCATGAGATGTGTCCAACACTTTTCCTCCATGCCTCTAAGGACTTCAATGCTCCTTTAAAGCCATTTGTTCCATTAGGTCCACCCCCCTACATGAACATTGTCACAACCTAGGCATCCCCAAGTCGACTCCATGCCTCCATGCAAGCATCTATCCTACCCCATGTTGTCAAGAGCTTAACACCCTCCTCTATAATGCCAAACACTCCTCCTCCAATGCAGGGTATTTTCTAAACAAGAAACCTTCTCCATATGGCCATCATGTAAAATGTCACTAAGTCGTCTGAAGATCTCCAATGCTCCAAGAATGTTGTGCTCTATCCAATTGAGGTCAAGCAACCACTGAGTAATCCACCTCTAATGTCCAAATCCATCATGGACCATCCAAGGGCTAATCATACATCATGTACCCTAAATATGATGAAACACCCCCAAACATGGTGTAAATACTTTTGGAGTAACCTTGAACGTTAAAAAACAGTAGCATTGGTTAGAGTAACAATAACCCCTATTATAATCTCCCCAAAACCCATCTCCTCGAACAATATTTGTAGTCAATGCTTCCAAGATGCAAAGTTGGAAGCACCCTCTAGACAGTCACACTCGCTAAGATTAAGAGTAGTCATCCTGCAAACTCTTAAACACACTTGAACAAACAAATCAACGAATGAAATCAACCTATTACAAGTTACAAAATATCCCTCTTGGGGATAAAACATAGTTATCGACTTGATAAGAACTATGACCTCAAAACGAGAACTCTAGCCCTAAAACCCCCCAAAAATATCAAAACCAATCCATGTTTCGAAAAGGGATGCTACCGTAGCACCATTTTTTCAGGATTAAAATTACCACCTTTTGCAACCATGGCCTTAACAATGTCATAATGTTGTCGACAGAAACCTTAAAATCAACCCCCAAATCGAAAAGTGACATTAACAATAGCACCATTTTTTTTTCCTGAGGTTAAAACTACCACTTCTTTCCTCTCGACTTGACAATCGATATCATTACAACCAAAACCTTAAAATCAACCCTTGAATCAAAAAGTGGTGCTCCAAAAAACAACCCATTTTCTTCTAGGGATACAATTGCAAGTTTTTTGAAATTGTGGCCTTGAAAATCAGTTTTCTTGGAACCAAGATCTTTATATCAACCCTCAAATTGATAAGAGACGCTAATAGTAACACCCTCTTTTTGGGGGGCTTAAAATTATATTATTTTAGAAACCAATGCTCGAAAGTCCAATATTATTGCAAACAAAATCATTAAAAATTAATAATAATAAAATCAGATAGATAAATAAAAATAAAAAATATAAACAGAAACACATTTAAAACAAATACTATATACATTTTTTAACAAAAATATATTTAAAAAATAATATAACAATTAAAAAAGAGAGTTAATATATATATATATATATATATATATATATATATATATATATATATAT
>JZKD02S2175981.1:514789-526323 GCA_000966675.3 Picea glauca | reverse complement strand
CATATCCCTGGAATCAGCTTTAATTTCATGAGCAATGAAAACAAATCAGCATAATGTGGCATAGCCTATATGTATCGAAATATTACTTGTGCACTATCAAAGCAAGCAACTTGCATTACTACTAAAGTGGATTCTTATATACCAAGCCAAAGAAAAAAGATGCACCCTTTACCTACCTAGGATTTTCAAGTGAAATTTTTTGTATATGGAACTAGTGTGGTCGACCTCAAAACCCATATCTTCAAACATTTTCAACTGCAAAAACAGCAGATAGTCTTTCATTTTCATCATGTTACCAAAAATGACAAGCATCTGCAAAAGCTCTTAAGCCACAATTTATAGAAAGCCTAAAGGTGACAAAAAGATTTAACCTGTTCCAAGAAACCATCATTTGGACAAACAAACTCATTTTGTTCTCTTAGAGATTTAAGTGCATCTGCAAGAAAGTATCAGGAAACGCTATCAGACCAACAAATGTAAATACTACAAAGTTCAAAGTTCAAACCACAGAAACTTGTCTTTCTCAATTTTGCAACAGGAAAAGAAATGTTAATTTTGTTTGCAAATGACAATTAGTCCAAAGCATGAAAGATTATCAAATATGACTACCCAAAAATTAAATAATATAGAACAAGAATATCCACACCTTCTTGGGACAGCCGTTCCATTTTCATCAAATATGCCATTACCACAGAAGCACTGCAACAATAGACAAAGGATATCCTCTAAGCAGAAACAGAATACAAGAAAACCATGAGTATCCTTGGCTACCATAACAAATCTTCGAAGAGAAAAGTTTTGCAGATAAAAAAATAAATTTGACAAGTCATCTTTCCCCTAAACTTTGTTTCCCCCAAACATTAATCTGCAATCTTCTGTGCATAGTGTAAATATGCTTACATCAATTTGCCTCATTTGCTTCATTCTAAGTTCTAACAGTAAGAAGTAATGAATATTACAAATATACATTAAACAATCAAGTGATTCTATGCCAATTATCTAAAAAATTGCGATCAAAGTTAAGCATGTATGCAGTGACTGCTGCCATATTCATCCTGGCATTAGAATAGGGTCTATATTGCTTCAGTTTGGCATGCAAATCCTGCATTTAATATTTGGTACCAGTCAACTCACCATACAAGTTAAAGCAGTTACATAAGGGTTTTGACAATGTACTACTTTTCAAATTCTTCTCCGATATTAAATACTGTGCCATCGGAGACTATTCTGATGTGCGACATCAAGTGTGATTCTCGACAAAATTAGTGATACTCATATTGTAATCTATCTCTTTGGCTAGCTTCCTTGGCAAGCAATTCGTTATCCAATCATAACATGTAGGCCCCAATGAACATGTACTTTTGCTTTCAAATATCTGATAACTGGGTTGTATTCCTCTGTAGCTACTCAGATACCCTTAAAATTGTAGGAGAGGCTTTGTTAATTTGTCACTAGCCTAAAGAATTATTAATAGGAAAATTCTTCTTTCCATTACACACCATAGGTCAAGTTTCTAGACCTGTCCATGCCCAACTAGCAAGAATTTTCATTTTTCTTTGCTGCTTATTAAGGTTCGACTTTCAAGTTTTATTTTGGCTATGGAAAAAGAGGTATGATGGTCTATTTAATTCTTCTGTCACATCAGGCTTCTCTTGGTATGATGGCAGTCTCATCTGTGCCAACCTGTCCTTGCAGATTAAGGTGCAATTACGGAAGGTACGCTTAGAGATAACGCACCTACAGCAGCTTCTAGATTATTGCATGGCGCCTATTATCCCCATTTTGTAGGATAACTAAGGAGATTATGTCTCGAGGCCCTCAGGTTGCAGATATGGAGTACCGAGAAACTACATGTCTAGCAGGATCCTTTTGCACAGATGGAGACCCTTCTCACCACCACAGAGATCGTAGATTTGCAGATGGCATCCACCACACCCGCTGGCTTCCAGGAAGCAACGGGCCTTGCTCCATGAGGTACAAGTCAGGTATTATGGTAAGTGTCATTTCAATATTTGAGGCATTTGAGTATGTTGTATCTTAGACTGCTTTAGATTTCATGACATATGCTTGGACATTATGCCTTTTTCCCTGCTTCACCTTGGTGGTTAACATTGTACCTTAGTAAGTAGTCTTCCTTGGGGATGGGTTTGCTACTAGGAACTCCCTTGAAGAGCCATCGTACCATTCCCAACCATACTTACCACTTTCCATCACTATTTTCCCCCATTTCCTTATCTCTCGGGATTTTAGGATGTATTGACCCAAGAAGGGGTTGTCCCTCATTCTATGGAAAGAAAGGGTTGAAGGCCCAGAGGGATTGTTGTTGGGTAAAAGATAAAATCCTATATATAAACCTTCTAGATGCTTCGCCCAAGGATCCCCCAAGAAAGCAATGAAACGCTTATCTGTAAGAAAAGGGGGGCCCACAAGAATAATGATTAAGAATGCTTAAAGGGTTAGTTGGAGGATGGAGGTCTCATCACGAGCCGGCCTATCATGATCATGGATATTTAGTGGTATGACATTACCATCATCTGGTCACCAAGCCAGGGTAATGGCTCTCAGTTGCATGGCTAAGAGAAAGGGGGTCTCATCACGAACCAACCTTCTCATTTCCACTAGGTGTTTGTGAGTGACACTATCATTATCTGGACACCACGCCATGACAGTGGCCTTCAACTTGTCCTTAAAATATGAAAGAAACAAAGAATGGCAAAACGATGGGCTTGGAAAAATTGCATTTGCAAATGAAGGTGCCACACACCCTCTACAAAGGCACCCATGAATGAGACACTACAACCCCTTGTATGTCATGAACCCCATGCCCATTGAGTCTTGACCCTTAATTGCTTCATCCACTTTACATAGCTTAGAGAGGGATCTCTTATAAACACTCCTTGACCTAGGGAAAAATCTACCCAATAGGACACCTTGTCAACCCTCCCATATCCAAGCTTGGCAAGTCGCATAATGTCTTTGAGCACTTAATTGTTTAACAAGGTAATCTTTGATGCGCTTGCTTAGGTGGCACATTTATTGACTTGATCTACTTATCATGATATTTTGACTTGAGATCGTTGGAGGGCATGCTTATTTGTCTTTGCAGGACCTAGTTGGTGGACAGTTTTGGAGGAACAATCCTAGCTTGGGCTTCCATGGGGCTTGAAGCCCATAGGTGGATGCCAAGGACCCGCATGCCGGATGAGAGAGATGAGACTTTGGAGGCTTACAAGATGACTTGGATGACATAACCTAGCCCCTACATGCCAAACATTTTGCTTAGGGAAGGCAAAACGACACCCTTAGAGGCATGACGTCATCTAGGGGGCTAGGGTTTGGTGGTGAGGTTGATATGCATTGGCACAAGGACGTTTTGAGGAGTTTGAGGCTTTGACCATGAAGGAAGTGACTTGGATGCTTGACATGTGGCTTTGGGAGGCCTACCTACAATCCTCCAACACCAACGACTTGCTCCTAGTGCCAAAACGTCCCCTAAATGAGTGACGTCACTTTAAATTAGGGTTTCTCTTTGTGTAAAAGTAAATTTTAAGTGAATTGTTTAATATTATTTTGTAAAAGGGACAAGATTAGAGTTGTTGACCCCTAGTCTTGTGGTTTACCCTAATATTATGTGGACAAACTATTTTGGAGATATTTTGTATAAATAGAGATCATAAGATCTCATTTCATAATATAACTCTCCCATTGTGAGAAGTACATGGCTGAAATTTCCGCTACCCTTGGTGATTTTGGTGTTTCTCTCTTGTGGAATGTCTTATGGCAAATGTCTCTTGGTGATTGGATAAGGAGTGATGCGCACCCCCCTAAAGGCTTGTTCTCTTGAATCTTGGATGAATGTTGCATGGTAACTAGGGTTTGTTCTCTCATTTCTTGGTTTAGGTATGGAAAAATCTGCATATGCTATTATTTTCTTGCTTACTTTGGTTATTGTTGGTGGAAACCCTAGGGAGGAGTATGCTAGATACACCCTCCATCATTGCTTCATCTCTTTGTTAAAGGTTTTAAGTCTTTCTTTTGTGCAAGGGTTGCTAGGAGGAATACGAGTGGGTATACCCTCCTAGCTTTACCCTAAGTTTGGTTGGCATTTCCTAGGGAGTAAAAGGTTTTACACCCCTAGGGTTGTTGTTGATCTAGCTTGTGCTTTAAAGACTCCATCACCCAATTTTAAAGGCACTAATCTGAAGTATTCTTGCATTGGAGAAATAAAATATTGCATTGGGAAATGTGATTTCTTGTCGTCATAACTTTTTGCAACTTGGGTTGTGTTCCTTGTGCTTAGAGCACCTCCTAGCCACTAAGGCATCCCCATCAAAGGGGTAGTTCTTCTTGTTGTTACAAAATTTCATCTTCAGCCATTAGGGCTGCAGAAACCCTAATCTAATTGCTTTAATAACTCTCAAGTCAACCGCTGAAAATTGCCCAAAGTTTGCACACTTACACTACTTGGTTTGGCGCACTGTTTGGCAAAGTTTGGTGGAGTTTCAGTGGCTGATTTTCTTGCTGTAATAATTTGATTGTTACAGCCATAAGGCTGATATATATTGCTGCAGAAAGTGTTTACAACAGTCTTATCTCTTTATGCTAGTATCTTGGTCTTTAATCTTGAGTTTTGCTAGTATTTAGCTAATCTATCTCGTGTATCTTTCACTTGATTTCTAGCACTTATTTAGCAGCTTATTGTGCCATTTTATTGCTGATATATATTGTTACTAACAGCTGTTATTAGGGACAGAAAGCTTAACTTGCTTGTCGAATTGGTTATATTGCATCATATGCTTGTTTTTCTTGTGTCTCGGGCATGTACTTCATTATCGGTAGATCACTCAACATATCTGGAAACCCTTGAACCTTCGCAAGACTCTTTCCCAAAACCTTCATACCATTTAGAATTGACCTCTAGGGACATCCTCTTCATCTTCATCCTTTTCCATCTCATTCCCCCTAGGGTCACCGGGATTCCCCCCTTGAGATGACTACCTCACCTCTAAAGTGAAGGGGACACCTGCCTAAGGTGACAGTGGGTAGGTGCCCTCCTAGTTGTCGCCAATTGGTGGTTGGGTCAGGCTTTGCCCAACCTACAACTTGTGCGATAGCAGAGCCCCCTGCACTATGAGCCATGTGCTTCCTGGCCCAAAGCCTACTGCCCATGTGCCTTCTCATCCTGCTTCCACAGGCTCTTCAACAGGCAGACCTAGGCACTAGACTGGCAGACCGGTCCAAGAGCGTCGTGAGTGTGCATGCAACCTCTCTGCTAATGCACCCCAGCGTATGAACCAAGCCTTCCTGACCCTATCTCTTGCAATCTCGAAGGAGCCTAGACCCCAAGAGGCTACTAATGGATGGGACATTGTGCAGCCGATGGAGGCTGACCTGCCACTTAATGGATGGGCCCAACGCTGGATGATCATTAACAGTTAACCCTCCTCCTCCCCAATCGGGTCACTGAGGCTAATGTTTAATGTTGTTGTTTTATGATGTTATGGTTCTCCTTTTGCAGAGGTTGTGCATTTTGATACCCTACGCATGTTTTGTCATAAGCCAATCCGTTTTTTTTACTCTGACACTTCTGTGTTTTGGCCATCGACAGCCCATGATTATGTTGTAGTTTGCTCTGCTCATGGAGTTTGCTTCGACGGCCCACTTCTTTTTTTGTTTTTTTTGTACATATTAATATTACTAATTATCAAAGGAAGCTTTTCAAAAAACAGACTTTTTATATTGAGAAGTCAACAATCATTTAATAGCTTTAGGTGTATTGATATTTCTCATAAATGTTAAGCGCTCTAGTTTCAATTTGCTCCATTACATATTAAAGATGTTAGGAATGATTAATTTGAATCCCAACTAGTGAGAAAAATAAGTAATAAAATTTAAAACACCACGTAAAGCACCAAACATACATTAGATAATAAACAAATGCCAAGTCACCCAATAAGTGTAGAGGAGCCACCAGTGTTGAGTATTGAATTGCTTTATGTAAAGCGTTTTGTCTATATCCAAATAGCATACATGCAATCTAACTTGAATTTCAATTAGTTTCTAATAAAAAACCAACCTTGACTCCATAACCTTGGACATGTCAGGTCAATTGGGCCTAGCCCAAGTGGTTGTGGGATGGAGTGTTATCCTCCCCACCCAAATTCTATTCATGTAAGTGACATGTTGAGCTCATAATGAGTATATTATTGTAATGGCTTCAATCCCTCTTGTTGACCTAGCTTTGTGCCCTTAAGAATTTAGGGTTTACCCTGGGTACCACCCTCGGAATGAGGGGAAGTGCTTGGGGGGTTTTCCCCGAGATACATTACCTAGAAAAAACCTTTGATATGCCATATAAACTCTCACTTATGGAAATATTTATGTTCTTCATAATTTGTTGAAAAATGTATGTAATATATATATATATATATATATATATATATATAATATGCATAAAAATATAGTTCAACAGGTTAGCTCAATCAATTGTCACCAATCTTGTTGGGTATTTGGCTAGTTCCATGACATCGAATGTCTGGTTCGAACCCCCTTTGATTAAGTGCACTAGTCCACGCCAACAAGTTTACGGAAGATACCATCCATGAATGTGGGAAATCATACCTTGAGTTTCCTTATAAAGTTTTCCGAAGAAAAAAGATGCATAAAGATATAATTTTGATTTCAATAGAATTTCGTTTCAAAAAGCTATAATCAATATTTACACGCTACCTATTCATGTTCTTTGATGCAGATATCTAATCCTTGAATTATGTGCATATGTTCCCTTTACAAAGGTCTGCCTCTTTAATTAAAATGGTGAATTGCAAGGTAATAGAAACCTTGATTAATGTGTTTACGATATGGTTTAAAAGTTCAAATATGTTATAAGATCGAGCAGTCTGATTTAGGCACATTTCACAAGGTTCGAAGGCTTGCCTGTTTTTATTTTTTTGTCGTAAGCTGCATTGAAATAAAGTTTTGATGGGATGAACTGTGACATCACATTAAGGTTGAAGATAGGATATGTAATAATGATGGACTTGATAATAAAGCATTATTACAATATCTTTCATTAAAAGTAATCAGCAGTATAGCAATTTGTCTAGAGCATAGGACATGGTGGAAGGGCAAGAGAAAATGTCACGCAGGAAAAATGTGGAACAGGTAGTCTGAGCATGAAGAAATTTGCAAAGTGTGTTGACCGCCTCTCCAACATAGGTGGTCAACTCCATGTGCCATGAAAAGATGCATCATCAGATGCTCACTTTTCGAAAAAATTTGGTTCTACAGGACATGTTGGCCCCAGTACTTCTTTTTGTAACTGGAATTTCCACACCCCTGCGTGGGTTAATAATGTAATAGGTCTGCATGAGTCATGTCTAGGTCAGCTACCTTGGGATCGGTTCACTGGGAGAGTTCCTTTCACCGAGGGTTTTTTATCCTCTGGTTATCAATTGGGCTTTTCAGCCTTATTGATTTCCCTTGAGTTTTTCCCTCACACTTGCAATAATTCCTCCAAAGTGGTGAACGGCGTTCCAGTGGGTTTATCTTTTGGTAACCATTATAGGGAATCATTGTAAAAGACCATGCAAGACATCTTAGAAAGTCTCGCGGAATTCCATCGAGTCTAAGTCAGTTTTTTTTAGTTAATTAATTTTTAATTAAATTTCCCTAAGTTTGGAGGTTTAATTATTTAATTAATTAATTATTTTTGAGCAAAAATTATTAAAACTAGGTCCTTGGACTTTTGATAGGGGTATTTGTGCTCAAAAGAAATGGAATAGCACCCCCCACAGCCATGGACCAAGTTTCAGCTCAGTCGGACAACTTTTGCTATGGGTTTGTCCACCCGAAGTGTCAGTCAGTCTAAAACAACAATTTTAATTGCTAAAGTCCAATCATGGCAAAATTGTAAAATTGTAATAATGAGTTAGAAGGATGATTTAATGATGGAATAAAGTTATAGAGAGTCTCCCTAACCTAAACCTACCCATCCAACCTTAATTTGACCTTCTAATTACCCTTATCCCCTCACCTTACTCAAAAGTTATGCCCCCCTAGGGGGATTGACGTTTTTCCTAGGTGATGTGATGTTGTGACTTAAGTGGGGGCCCCTCTCATGTGCTTTGCCTCCCTTTACCCCCCACATCACCTTCCAAGTTGATCCCACACCCCTTCCATCATTTACTTCACTCCTCTCTTTCCCGCATCCCCAAAAATTGCGCCCTCCAAAAAGAGTTATGCCCCCCTCTTGTGGATCTCCAAGAAAAATTCGTTTTTTTTAATTGGGGCCTCTTCGTCTCCCTTGGCACGAATCCCATAGGCCTCCCACTATACTTTTGTTTGATCCCAACACTTCCCACACCATCTACACCCTAGATCTACTTCTCAAACCCCAGATAGTGCGCCCTAGCCTAGGGATCTCCTCTTTTGCTTGGTGTTGGACACTTGGCATTGATCCAAGAGAGGTAGGTTTGCCTCTCCAAGTATAAATAGATCCCTTCCCTCACTTCTAACTCACCATATCTTAAGCTAATGTTATGCTACTTGATTTCTCCCTCTCTCTCTCTCTTTCTTTCCACATTTTCCATTCTCTAGCTCTTAGGGTTTTGGAGATAGTTTTCTCCAAGATCCTCTTCTTGAGTAATAAAGAGAAAACTTTGGAGGACTATTGGAAGAGTCATGCACATGCTTTTTCTTGCCATACACATGAGGTAAAGTTGTTCAAATTTGTTTGGTGATTGCACACATTGGATCTTAGGTAAAATGTTACTTGAGTAGATCTATTAATGCACATGCTTGTAGATCTATATATATTGTTTTGCTAGATAGGATTGAAATGTCATCTTGTTAGTATATGCAACATATTATCTCTTGGATGCACATCACCTTTCAAGTTTTGCAGGTTTAGCTTCAAGGGTTTCATTGGGAATGCACCAAGGAAGATTCTTCCTTTGAGACACATACAAACTCCATGCTTTTCTCACCTTTTACTCTTCATCTATTTGTTGTTCACATTCATATATATTTCAGCTAGTTTAACTTAGCAAGATAAGTCACTTATATCAAATTTTATCAATTTTTCTTAAGAAAAATTTTTGCCCTAAAAAGGCAAAAGTTTTTCTTCACTTTGCTTGTTGTGTGTAGCATTTCTAGTAAGGATACCTTGTTGGTTTTTGCAGGTTCAGATCTGGTTGAGAGGGGTTTTGGCTACCCAAAGGCATCCACACAACACTCAAATACCCCCCAAAGGGATTGGTAGCTATTTCTCAACCTTCTTTCTCTTTCTCTAGCTTCTTGTGCTTATTCTCCTTCATTTCTTGTTGATTTTAGTAGCTTATAGCTTGGGAGAAGGATTGGTACGGCCTACCTCCCAAGTGTGAGCTTGGATCTAAATCTAGCTTAGAGTTTTTCATCTCAAAATCACTTTCCTAAGCTAGGACGTGGGGTTAGTGAGCTTCTTACTTCCCTTGCTTGCTTGCCTCTCTTTCTTCTTTCTCTTGCTTGCCTCTCTCTCTTTCTTCTTCCTCTTTCTTCTTTCCTTTTCTCTTTCAAGCATTCTCTAAGTCTAATAATTGCCTACCTATTGGGAGAGAAATACCCCAAAGGTAAGGTTAGGATTTAATTTGTGTTATTGATCCAAGTGCTTAATGTTTTGATATGTTCTAGATCTAGATCTCACACATAATCAATCTCTAGCTTAAGCCTATTGGGCATAATCAACTTAGCTAGATCTATTTGCATGCTTAAGCTCCTTAAAGTTTAATCTTTACTTTACATGCTTAAATCTAACCCTAAATGTTTAAATGCTTCAATAAGTTAAGTGAATGGTGTTTTTCTTTCATGCCTTAATCTTAAGGCCATTTGCCAACACACTTTAAGTAATTCTTATGGTTGAGTTGATAGTATAGGCAAACACTTAAATCTTCTTTCTCACACTTAAATCTTGTTTCTCAATGTTCTAAATCAACATAAGATAAGTGTGTTTATTTTCATATCTTGTTGGCAACTTGTTCTTGCCCTCGTGGTTTTACTTCTTTCCTTTGCAAGCTACACATTGGTGCACTAAGTAATTTGCTCTCACATAGCTTATATGTGTTAATGCCTTTCATTTCATAAGCTTAAGCAACACATTTTAAGCTGAAGTGAGTTTCGGCCATAGCACTAAATCACATTTTAAAAGTGTCATAAAATCATTAAAACACTCTAAAATACACCTAAAAGTCTACCTAATTCATATATTAACTAAATAGACTTAATAGGGTACCTTAGACCACCATCTTCACCATCTAAAACGGGTATTGAGGAGGGCAACGGACGGTGATAGATCGGGGACGGTCTCATGGCACGAAGGAGTGTCATTTCCGTAAAAACTCAATGCTTTGGGCTAACTGTGACAGCTAGGGTTAGTCTCGTTGCTACACTATCTTGAACATCCAGCAGCCATTTGGCAATAGGAGGAGGAGGCTTTGGTGAAAACTTAATAAAGGTAACTAAAATCTAAAGATCTTAAGAAACCTTTAATGATCTAACCTTGGGATTAATCATATAAAACATTTCATGAGTTGAATAACTAAGAGTGGGTCAACTTCATAATACTTGTGCTTAAAATCTCTAAGTCTTCTTTGTAGATGTGTTGATGATAATCTCTTAAATGTGATGATGCTTTGATCTTCTTGTATCCTGCACACAAATAATTAAAGTGGTTAGTTTGCTTGTGTATCTTAGTATTCTTTACTTGTAAATCTTGTACTCAATATTTGATTCAATTATTCTTTTGTATATCTTGTAGTCATATTTGTAACGAATCACCCTTTAACTTTAGTTGACCCCTTGCCCAATCTTAGGCACTAGTCTTAGTTGCCCTAGGAAAAGGTTTGCTTAACATACTAACCTTGCATCTTGCATTGCTTCCTTAGCATCTTAGGTTAGAATCCCCCCCAAACCTTAACAAACTAAAATCAACTCCTAGAACTTAACTCTAAAACTAATCTAGAAACTAGGGACTACCCCCCTTGGCTTCCCTAAGAGTGAGCCTAGACGGAAGAGGTTCCGGTCAAAGTGACAGCATGGGCTGTGAACCTAGGCATTGTGCCTCCAACGACACACTAAGTGAGCCGGACTTAGCTCATGTTTGCAAGTGTGTATAAGGACGGCAACAGAGTGAAAGACATAAACAGAGCTGATAAAAAAGAGATACGTGTGAGGCAAATAGCCAACAATTGTGCAAACCCTGAGTAGCAGCGACATGGGAGAGAGATTAAATATTTATGAGGTGAAAGTGTAGACACTATCGGTGAAGTGCAGACATTAACAAGCAACATAATTTTTTTTTAAAAGGTCATGCATAAACATATTAAAGTTATACATCAAAAGAATTTGAACTGACATTATTGTGTGTGCAAATGAAGAACCAACAACATTGTGTATAACTTGGTAGCAATAAATGAATCCCCTGGCAGATCTGACATGTGTTTTTAATTCATTAAATAGTGTATATTGTCTGGCATATATAGATATATATATATATATAT
>JZKD02S2175981.1:481982-501326 GCA_000966675.3 Picea glauca | reverse complement strand
AAGAAGAAAAGGATGGGCCCTCCAGGGCCATGCTCAAGTCAATCTTGCTCTCGGTACTCCATGTCTAGGACCTATGGGCCTCGAGACATGATCTCCTAGTTATCCCTAGAAATCGGGGATAACAGTACACGTAGAACTTGGTGATGATGCCAAGTATGTAGTGTTGGGTTAGGGGACAGTTCAATTCCAGCTTGAATCAGGAGGATCCTTTGATGCTTAGGAGGTACTCTACGTACCTGGTCTAAAGAAGAACCTTTTGTCCATCTCAGTCATGTTGGACAAAGGTTATGTAATTACCTTATGTAAGGGGCAGGTGTTCATCTACCCAGAGGGAGCCAGTCTCAACATTGCCATGAGGATTGGAGTCAGGGAAGGGAACTTGTACAAGATTCAAAGCAAGCATGTTCAAGCATTGGTGCACAATACTGAGAACTGTGTGAGTTGTGGCACAGGAGGATGGCACATCTACATCACAAAGCACTACCCACACTAAGGGAGATGGTCACCGGACTTCCAGATTTCAGTCTGGAGTAGCAAAGGATGTGCTCTTTGCAAAAATGTCAAGGCTTCATTTCCTAGCAGCAAGACTCGATCCAAAGGGATTTTGGATCTGATACATTCTGATGTTTGTGGGACTATGTCAGTTTCTTCAGTGAAGGGTGCATCTTATTATGGAACCTTCATTGATGATTTCTCTAGGAAGACCTGGATCTACTTCATGAGAACCAAGGATGAGGATTTCGGTAATTTCAAGGAGTTCAAAGCTCAGGTGGCGAACTTGACATGGAAGAATATCAAGGTGCTAAGGATAGACAACAGGGGTGAGTATACCTCCAATGAGTTCAGATATTTCTGCAGGGAGGCAGGGTTCAAGAGGGAGAAGACAATGGCCTACAACCCACAGTAGAATGGAGTTGCAAAGAGGAAGAACTGGTCTATTGTCAATGCAATGAAGGCCATGATCCATGATCAGAGTCTGCCCATGGTTCTATGGGATAAAGCATGCAACACAGTTGTGTACTTGCAAAACAGGAGCCCTCACAGGATACTGGAAGACAAGAACCCAGAGGAAGCATTCACAGGTGTGAGACCTGAGATAGGACATCTCGGTATTTTTGGTTGCCTAGTCTACATCCACATTCCTATGGAGAAGACGACAAAATTGGATCCCTCAGGTCAGAAGGGCATCCCGGTAGGATATAGCGAGGATTCGAAGGCTTACAAAATCTTTCTACCAAATTAGCAAAAGACAGTGGTGAGCTGAGATGTCAAATTCGAGAACTTGGCATCAAGGAAATCTCATGAGATTCCTACAATTTCAAAGGATACACAGCAAGTGGATCCTAAGGATGAGCAGAGCGGAGAGACTTCCAGTGCAAGGGGGCAGCCTGTTGTTGTCCTTATACACACTTGCAAACGTGGACTAAGTCTCAATCTACTTAGTGTGTCCTCGGAGACACAATGTCTAAGTTCAAGCCCACTGTCACCTCGACTTGAACTTCTTCCATCTAGGCTTACTCCTAGGGAAGCCAAGGGGGGTAGACCCTAGTTACTATGTGAGATTAAAGGTTAATTCTAGGAGTTGATTTTAATTGGTTAAAGGTCTAGGGGAGTCTAACCTATATGAGAGTCAACAATGCAAAGTGCAAGATTTCAATGAAAGGCATCCCTTTTCCTAAGTCAACTAATACTAGTGCCTAAGGTTGGGCAAGGGGTCAACTAGAGTTATAAAAGTTAGAAAGAAAGACTTTACACAACAATGAATTAGATACAAGTAAATGATACAGCTATCTATACAAAAGAATATAAAGAATATTAAAGATACAACAACATACACTTACGAACAAGGAATGAAACAAGCACTAACTTGAACTAACTTGACTTAATTGTGCCGAGAAAGAAAAGATTACTCAAAGAAGATTACCACAACTCAACAAGCCATCAACCCAAACAATGAAGTGCCTCCACAAGATGCGCAACTTCAAGGGGTTGTCTCAATGGCATTCAACACAACTACAAACCCAAATAAGAAGTGCCTCCATAAGATGCACAACTTCAAGGGGTGATTAAAGATAAATGCAAGATCCAATAAAAGAACAGGCAAGTGCGCAACTTCAAAGTAAACTAGTTAACCATCCATAAGAGCTCAATAAAATTGCATGTGAAATAACTTAAGTGAAATGCTTGCAAAATTAAAGAGCATAAACCATCAAAAGATTATGAAGTTATACTAAGTTGGGGTGGATTAAGTTTTAGGATTGCTTAAGTTGATTAAGTTAAGGTGTAAATCCTAAACTAAATGACTTTCCTAGAACTCTCCCCGCTTATACCAAAAAGATTGTTAGGTGCTCAATAAGTGAGGCAAACAAGGCCACACCCTAGCTCCACACTTCAATCCGGGAACAAAAGTACTCCACAAGTGGGACACCTAGTGTCGTGAGACCATCCCTGATCTAGCACCCCTTGCTTCTTCCTTAGGTTCCTTTTTTGGTGGCAAAGTTGAGATAGTTGAAGGTGTTCTAATTAACTAAATAGATTGAAATCCTATGGATCTAAGGTAAATTGAGCCTTAAAGATTTAGTTAAGTTAAGTTGAGTTAAGTGCTTGCAAGTAAAGTGCTTGACAAAATAAATTACAAGAAAATAAAGATGCTTGAATATACAAGTGCAGTAAATTGCTTAAGCTTGAAAGAAATTAAGTGATTGAACTTGAAAGCAAAGTAAATACTTGACAAGAAAGGAATAGCTTGAAAAACACAAGTGAGTTACTATGCCTCCACGGCTTAAGCAATGAAATGAAAAGAGCTTCTAAGATCTAAACCATGAAAGACAAGCACTAGAAGCAATAAACCACAACTAAATTCCTAACCTTACGATATAGGATGGTTGGCTGAGCCAAACTCTTTCCTAGGTGTAGGCAAACAATAAAGAATAAAAGAACTTGAAAGGAAACTAATCCTAGCCACAAAACCTTGTCTTAAGGACAAACTAGAAATGAAAAGCAATGTTGAAAATAAAATTAATTAACTAACCTTACGATATAGGATGGTTGGCTTTGCCAAACTCTTTCCTAGGTGTAGGCAAACTAGAAATTAAAAACACAGAAATTTTAATTTGCTTGAGAAATGCAAGCCCTGGAGACTCTCTTGGGGGCTTGCTTACAACTTGAGAAAGGAGAAGAAGAAGGGGGTATTCAATACCCTTGCTTAGGAGGAATTTACTTGACTTTAAATGGCCCCAAATGGGTTGTTCTTTCACGTTTCTGTCACAAACCTGCAAAAAATCAGCAAGTAAAACTTGTTGGAAAAGCTGCAGAAATGACAAAAAATCTGCAGAAAATTTATGTTAGTGGAAACCAAAAATTTTAAGTATAAAACCAGCAGTATATATATTCATTTTTGGTCTATTTCAGAACACAAATCTACCCAAATATAGAGGAATATGAACAGAAAAGCAGAACAGAAAATATTAGAGGTTTTAAGTGGATGAGGAGGAAGATTTCCAGATCCGAAATCTATCTCCACAATCCTTAGGTGACCTGCAAATTTCTTGAAACAATGCTATAGAAAAGAGAAGGGGGTGAGCACATACATGTAATAAAACAAAATACTTTGTTAAATCTACAAGATATACTCACTAGATCTATGATAATACTACCAAAAGATCTACCCAAACAAAATACTTTGCTTGGGATCCCTACTCTAGATCTACAACAAACGAAAACAAGAAATAACTAGAACAAAATCACCTCATTAAGCAATATGGCACCAAGAAAACTCTTCACACCATGTATCCTCCAAAGATTTCTTGTATTAGAAGCAAGCTAGGACAAATACTTGCCCAAGCTTGAGAAAAGAAAGAGAGAGCAAGAAGAATGAGAGAGAAGAGTGGGAGAGAATGGAGAGGAGAGGAGAGAAATGCGTAAAGTAACCTTGCACTGAGATAGATCATGTGAAATGAGGGAGGGGAGGCTCTTATTTATAGTTGGGAGCGAAGAGTGACCCCTCTTGGATGAGTTACAAGTGTCACACATCCAAGAGAAATAGACAAAGTCAAGGAAGAGTCACTTTTAGGGTTTTGATAAGTGAGTGAGGGGGTGAGGTGTAAAGGGGGAAAACACCTTTTTTGACCATGTCCAACATAAAATTAGACAAGGGGGGCACGCTTAGGGAGAGAGGGCCCTTTTCCATTTAATTTTTCATTTACCATGGTTTTCTCTAGAAGGGGGGCGCAACTTCCTTAGGTGAGAAGACGTTTTGAGTTGATGGCTAGGTAAGGGGGTGTAAAAAGGTTAGGAATAGGTTTGGGTAAGTTCTCCCACTCTTTCGCTAATCAATTTGTTCATATTACAAAAATTTGACAATTTTGACTTTGTCAATTCCAGCAATTAAATTGTTGTCTTAGACTGACTTAGACTCCTCATGGACAAACACCTAGCAAAACTTGTCCAATTGAGCTAAAACTTGGTCCAAGGGTGTAGGGGGTCTCATTCCATTTCTTTTGAGCACAAATACCCCTATCAAAATCCCAAGGACCTAGTTTTTACAATTTTTATCAAAAATTAATTAAAATTAAAAAAAAAAACTACTTAGACTCAACGGAATTCTGCAAGACTCTAGGAGATGTCTAGCATGGTCATTTACAATATTCCTAGACATGAGTCACCATAGGGCTCGACCATTAAAAGGCCTTTCACCACTTTGGAGAATTATTGTGGGAGTGAAAAACTCAAGGGAAATTAATAAGGCTGGTTAGGCCAAATTAATAACCTGAGGAAAAAAAACACTCGATGAAAGGGACTCCTTTAATGATAAAGTCCTAAGCAACTAACCTAAACTATGATCCAACCTAAACTATGATCCATGCAGACCCATTACATTATTATCCCACGCAAGGGAGCAGAAATTCCAATTACAAAAATACGTCTTGAAGCCAAAAATGCCTTGTAGAACCAACAAGTCTTCAACTTGGTAGCACCATTAGGTGCATATCTTCATGGTACATGGAGTTGACCCCCTAGTCGAAATAGGTGGTCAACACAGCCTTCAAGGGAGGAGGAGCAGTGGGCTCCCTCCAAGTCAGCCAGGAGGCCCAAGTGGTTTGAGCAGACTTTCAGAGATGCTCAGGAGCATGTTGAGGCTCCCAGTACCACATTCAGGGAGAGTAGACCTCCGTGGAAGTTTCTGACTTATATGGCTTTGATGACCAGCATCGTAGACTCAGACCCTTCTAGCTTTGAGGAAGCATCCAGCCAGCAAGTTTGAAGAGATGCCATGGTGGAGGAGCACAACTCCATCATGAAGAATGATATATGGGAGATTGTACCGAGATCAGTGGGAAAGTCAGTGGTGACCTCCAGAGGGTTGTACAAGATCAAGCATGCAGCAGATGGCAGCATGGAGAAGTACAAGGCGAGATTTGTGGCTCAAGGATTCTCTCAGAAAGAGGGAGTAGACTAAGAGGAGACTTTTTCTCCTGTAAACAAACACTCCTCTATCTGAGTAGTGATTTATATTGCTTCAGAGATGGGATGGAGGATCCACCAAATGGACATGAAGACATCCTTCCTCAATGGGATCATTAAGGAAGAGGTCTACATCGAGCAACCACGGGAGTTTGAGGTTCATGACAGAGAGTCATATGTATGCAGTCTTAAGAAATCCCTGTATGGACTCAAACAGGCCCCGAGGGCTTGGTAGTCCAGTATCGACAGCTATTTGCAAAGCATGGGCTTCACCAAGAGTGAGGCAGATCCCAACCTGTATTTCTTACTTGTTGGATATGATCCCCTCATCTTGGTGCTCTATGTGGATGATCTAATTCTGACAGGGGCAGAGAAGGTGATTGCAAGATGCAAGTCAAACTTGGCGTTAGAATTTGAGATGAAGGACATTGGGCTTATACACTACTTTCTGGGACTAGAGATTTGGCAGAGATTGGGCGAGATCTTCCTTGGACAGAAGAAGTACACCTTGGAGATCCTGAAGAGATTCAAGATGGAGGACAGTAGACCAATGGCCACTCCAATGGTGACCAACCTAAAGAAGCTGGATTCTTCAGATTTAGAGTTGGAAGATTTCAGGCAGTACAGACAGTTGATTGGCTCATTGATGTATTTGATCAACACTCGACCAGACATTTTCTTTGATGTTAACACCTTGAGTTAGTACATGGTGGAGCTGAGGCAGGTTTATTGGATAGCAGTAAAGCACATGCTCAAATATTTGCAAGGCACAGTTGGATATGGCTTGAGGTACCTTGGTGGAGATGGGGTGAAGTTGTAGGGCTATTCAAATTCAGACTGGACAGGTAGTGATACAGATAGGAAGTGCACTTCAGGGCATTGTTTTAGTTTGGGATCAACTGTTATTTCCTAGTTCAGCAGGAAGTTGAGTACATGGCAGCGAGCTTAGCTGGTTGTGAAACCCTCTGGCTTCACAAGCTACTCACAGGATTATTTGATCAGGAGTTGGAGTCGATAGTGATTCACTGTGACAACCAAAGTTTCATAAAACTCTCGGAAAATCCAATGTTTCATGACAAATCGAAGCACATTGAAATCAGATACCACTTCATTGAAGACAGGGTCCTGAAGGGAGCAGTCAAGCTCCAATACATTCCAATAGATGAGCAGTTGACAGACATACTCACCAAACCCTTGGTGAAAGGGAAGTTTATTTTCTTTCAAGACAAGCTTGGAGTGGTGGAGAATACCTTCCTCACTAAGAGGGAGTGTTGATGATTGTAGCTCAAACAAATATTTCCACAAGGGGTGTCTAACTTGTGGAAATCATCATTTAATGACTCCTATGCTTTTGGGGAGTTCACTTTATTAATTAATTAATAAAACAAACGGATTTTTTATAAAGTGAGTTTAATTTAATAAAGTTCCTAGGTTTTGGCACTAGTGACTTAAATTAAATGTGAGCCATTGATCTAACAGGATAGTGAGATTTAATCTCGTCCGTTGAGATTAGGGATTTGGCCCAACTCAATGTTATAAAAAAAGACAACAAAGGGAAGAGTCAAGACACATTGATTATTCACAGTGAGTGAGTAATTTGGCGAGGAGAGAACAGGGAAGCAACAACAGCACGCAAATCGAGGAAACACGCACAAATTCGTATAGCAGATCCATACAATCCATACGGACAACCTCAGTTGATCAGCACGGATATGAGATGTTGTGATTTATCAGGTTTGCAGGGTGTTTGTGGTTTTCTTTCTCAAAGCCATTTTCCCAAGTACAGGAGCTCTTGTAGGTTCCGAAGTTATTTTGAATGAAGAACTGATCTTGAAGAGCAGAAAAATAATTGTCCATGTGTGATTTTGCTTTTCTAATTTTCCGTTGCAAAGTTAAATAATTTCAGTAGTGTAAATCAGATCTTATCTCATTTATCTAGTTGTTGGTTTTAAGAAATTAACAGTAAGAACAAAAGGTCATAGAAAACCCCAAGACTAGTGCCTACCAAATCTTGGGCAAATCGAATCAAAGAAGATCACTCTAAAGAGGGTTGTTTTGTGAAAAATAAAGGAAGAGAGGGCTGCAAATAGCATGCCACAATCAAACTTAATAGTGTTGGAAATAGATATAGAAATGAGTTTTCGACAGCCCTATTAGTGCTACTCTTGAACAAGTAGATGTAGGTGCTCCCCTACAATGATATATTAATTACAAAAACTACTTTTTTGATGTTGAAGAATTAATATATGCAGAAATATAACAGCAAAAAGGAAATAATAAGGAGAATCTCCAGACATTACTCCTATCCAAATGGTAGATGCTCCATTACAAGGGCTTCACAACTCATTCTTTGCAAAAGATTCCTGCAACTATCCAACAATAATAAAAGCATGCAAAAAAATTAAGCATCGCATATGCTAGAATGATACCTCCAATCTCCCATTAAGCTTGCCAAAAGGATATGCTATGTAGCCCAAGGAGAGAGCTCCTCAATCCCCAAATTCTCAACTATGCAAATGTGGTGGAGAGCAAACCCTTGTATAGGTTTGAGCTCAACTCCTCTTACAATAAAAAAGTACTTGTTTTCCTAGATCCATTAGTTCTCCAAGGAATACAATAAAATATTACATCTCTATCCTCAACAAACTCCTTACTAAAATTAGAAGAGAGTTGTTGGGATCCACTTTCCTCTCCTAGAAGAATAATAAAATAATCGTACTCCCCTGCAAGAAAAACAATATAGTAGAGTAACCCACTTTTGTAACAAGTCAACCATGAATAAAATAATGAGTCAACCTCCTCCACAATGTCCACATACCAAGATCTAAGGAGATCACTCCACTAAAGATGAAATAGATGTCATATAATAAAACAACCTATCCACTTGCTAAAGGGATGGCCCCCAACCAACATAAGCAACATCCTTTAATAAAATTGCATGAGCGATTATACAATGGATTAGCCCATCCAATACGTCAGCCAATGAATGTAGAAGTCAAGGAAGCATGGACCCAAAGAATATGGCTCCATCAATACAAGATGGCTCTATATATATGATGTATAAGTGCCATGTGAAATGCATGATCATGAGGACCAATGGCAGCATACTCCATCCGTGAACCTAGGGACGGCTCCTTCATACGAACCATAGACTAGCATATGTCACCTCCCTACGATATGTCAAATAGGCAATTGGTCCATGCAATGGTTAACACAACCCACAACTTCACGATACAAGTGACATTGTATGGCAACTGAATATGTCAGACTGAATATGTTGGATGCCTCCATCATTAAAATCAGCCAACTCATAGAATAGTTTACTCACCATACGGTTTGAGAACCACCACTTCACTTGCAATAAAAAGGCGGCTCCATACATTAGTCATGTGATAAGATATGCCACCATATAATAATAAAGGACCCATGAGTGATGTTATCTCCATATGATATCCATGAATTCCAATGGTACCAAGGTTAGCCCATCTCATGAATAAAATGGCCCCACAATAAAATAATATAAAATGACCTCCACATGTGTGCCACTATTCAAGCACATGGAAAAAATAAAGAATATGGTTGAATGTTACATGGATGAAAAGGATGGTAGTAAGCTCCATAATCATCAAAAAGTATACCAAGAGAGTGATCAACAAGGCAAGCACATGTGTGAACACCACCAAGAAACAAGCATAATCTCCATCCAACCAAGGAGAAGTGAGACTCCCCCCAAAAAATATCTTCATCCAATCATATAATGCTATGAAGAGAAGTTGTCCTATGAAAATATATCCCCCCAAGTAGATCCAAAAAACTCAAGGAATCAACATCGAATCTCCATCACTATGATGAAAATCACAAAATGAAACCTCATACAATATGATTTGTAACAACAAACTCCAACTTGGGGACATACACTCTTCTTGGGAGTACATGAGAACCCCAAAAATCTCTGGTTGAACTTGTCAAGAAGAAAGAAGAGACAAGACCATGTGACAGGATGGATCAACATCCACAAAGACTACATACTTATTCTCTTTTTTTTTTCTTTTTTCTTTCTTTTAGATACATCACCATGAGTTCAGAATTTGGCTACAACAATACCAAAAAATATGCATGAAAGTAAACTAATGCTCAGATGTGTTGAACTTATTTATCCTACTCTACTCTAACTCTGAATGAAACAAGAGGCTAAGTGAAATCAAATAGTCAATGCAACCATCCAAACATATCTTCAATGCCATGGATCCTACCCTTGTGTTTGGTAATGATCCAAAACAAAGTTACATCAATAATTACATGAATATAGGCTAGAATCTCTAGTATATCATCGCTGCAAAATAAATTTACATTACAAAGATAACAGCCAATACAAACATTTGAACAAGAATAGAATGTTCTAACCATAGAAGAAAACATCGGAATCGGCAAAAAATCGGCAAGGGTCCTGAAAAGATCTTATTTGAAAAATCGGTGAAAAAATCGAAAAACCTCAGCAAACATTAAAAAATACATAATTTATTCATTTTTTTCAAAATTTTAAACATTTTTCAATATATAAAGCAACAACATCATATAAACACATAAGCACATAAATATGGAGAAAGAACTGATATATATGATATAGTGGATGGCAAATAAAAACTGATACATCAAAGTCGTTATTGAAAGTCTGAAACCAATACAAAATGACATCAATGATTGCATATATAAATGTATATGTCCCAAAACTAGCAACTAGCTATATGATATCATTGCCCTCTCCCCCTTTTACGAGGAAAGATCAGGGGATGTTTGCTAGGCCTTGAACTAGAGGCAGAAGGTCCTGGCGGTGCATCAACTATATGACGATCAATGATGGATGGAGGACTAGCTACTCCAAACTATGTAGAAGGTGGTGTTTCATTTTCAACCAGCACATCATCCTCCATGGTGTATGGATGAAGCTCCTCCTCCTCCTGTTGTTGTTGTTGCTCCTGCTCCCCTTCCTCTAACCATGCAAGTGTCTCATCCAAGAGAGGCACCTCAACCGCCACCCTCCACTTAGACAATATATCAATATTGTCCAAAGAAATGGCATCCACTTTTGGCTTTTTCTCTATCTGTCTCATCCAAAGCCGGAGACTGTAGCGGACGTACACCAAGTCATTAAGATCTAACCGGTTGAACCTTGCTCCACCAAAAAAAACTTATAAATTTGTGGATGAATTCGATACCCTGCCTTTGCACACCTCAAATATGCTTGATGGCCTCCACACACCTCTTCGCTTGCTACTCCACATCAACTGCAAAACAAAATGATAAAAAATAAAAAAATCGGGTTTTTAATCCGCGACCTGGGGGCAACAGGGCGATTTTTTCCAAATAATCGCGATTTTTTCCAAAACATTGGCGAGTTTTACAAAAAATCACGATTTTTTGTAAACTCAAAAAATCGTTTCCTCGAAGAAATCACGATTTTTTCGATTTTTTCCGATTTATCTACGATTTTTTCTTCTATGGTTCTAACACATATTAACTCAATCCAATGTTGAAGAGGGATGAAATATGGTCTAGAAAGGTATATGGCAACCCTTCATCAACCTGAAAAATGTCTTCAAAATGTCTCTCCAAGGGTTGATCTGCAATAAGTATAACATTCACACCTCCAAAACTTATAGGTGCAAGCTACTCCAACAAGAAATTATCTTTTTCTAAGCATGAGGATGTAGTATGAGATGAAATTTCAGATCTTGAAATGAACTTTGATCACAAATAGATGGCTAAAAATAACTATCATAAAATCTGCACTCAATATCTTGTTGCCCCATACAATTTTCAGCACTAAAAACATGATTTCCAACTGAAAGATGATGTGCACATTTACTAAAATTTGAAGAAGAAGGTGGCTGAAAAATTCCATCTCTTTTATAATCATTAACATGCTCCAAAAACTAAAAAATTTCAGCATTTTTCCTCATAAAAGGTTGAAAATTTTTGCAAGATATAACAATTTAAAATCATGCTCTCCTAAACGAAAATCAGCCCCAAAAATATATGTTTCAGTTGAAAATTTATGCTTGAAAAAAATGAGAGATGAAGGCATATATCGTTGGAAAAAATATAAAAGTTGTATCCAAAAATCTGCCCCACGTGCTCCCAAAATTCTGCAATATCCATGGTCATGTATCACTGAAAAAATACTACTAGGGAAATCTACAATAATCTCCAACATATATCATTGTGCGAGAGGATGAAAATCTAAAATATTAGTATCATTCTCTAGGTTGCTCTCTTCCTCTTGTGGGGCTGCAATAGAATCTTCAATAACCTCATGCAATTCATTTACAAACTCTTCTACACCATATTTTTCTCTAGCATACTCAAGCAAAAATATCAAAGCTTCATTTTTGCACTTTATTTTATCCAAGAGAGGCCTTGAGGGGTCCCTCTCATATGCAAGCATCATATCATCCAACTTTCTTTTCTTGTCTTTACAAATTTCAACAAAAAGAAATGCATCATTTAGTCCTTCCATTTGACCCTCTACATCAATCCAAAATTCTTGAAAAGCTTTGAGGAAATAACAAAATGAGGGTATCTCATTTGGATTGAGATTACAATACTATTCTCTTACATCCATTTTCGTAGAAAGTGTAAATGTTTTCATAATTACATCTTCATGGACAAGATTAAACTTTTTAACAAAATCCATAAAAGAAGCAACAAAAAGTAGAGAATCATTACAATTTCCATAGAATCTTGGAGCATTCCTCTTCCATAGCTCGTAATGGAACTCAATTGAATATCAATGAATGTATGAAAAATCTAAATGAGCGAGCAATTTGTCTCATGCCTTGCAATATGGGGCCATACTTCTATTCTCCACCAAACTTCAATATAGAATGCAAGATATGGGGCTGGAATAAAATCTAGAATATGCATGATCATCATACATCGTAACAAAATCTGAAAAATGTAGTCACCTAGGTGAGTTCTTCAAGTGTTTGTTTGTTGTCCTCACCTTCAAAATCAACAAGCCATGAAATGTGGAATTGTCAAGATGAGAAGAAGGTATTCAAAACAACACCCTCATCAAAGAATGTCTCCATGAAATAGACTTTGTCACTGTTATCCCCATTTCCTAGGGATAACTAAGGAGATGATGTCTCGAGGCCCTCTTGTTGCAGACATGGAGTACTGAGAGACAGTTTGACCAGCAGTGTCCACTTGCACACATGGAGACCCACCTCACCACCACGCTCCAAGTTGATCATGACGATATCCACCACATCAACTGGCCTCCGGAAGACATTGGGTCTTGCTCCATGAGGTACAAGTCAAGTATTATGGTGAGTGTCATTTCAATATTTGAGGCATTTGAGTTTGTTACATCTATTACTGCTTTTGATTATGTGACGTTTGCTTGGACATTATGCTCTTTGCCTTGTTTTACCTTGGTGGTTGACATTGCGCCCTAGTAAGTGGGTCACCCTTAGGGATAGGACTGCCACTGGGAGATCTTTTGAACGAGTCACCGTGCCATTCTCGACCATTCTTGTCACTTTCCACACTTCATCCCCTCATCTCCTCACCTTTTGGGTTTTTCGGGTGTACTGACCCAAGAAGGGGTTGTCCCTCGCTTCATGGGAAGAAGGGGTTGAAGGCCCAAAGGCTTGTGGTTGGCAAAAGATAAAAGCTTGATTATGAACCTTCTAGATGCTCGCCCAAAGAGGTCTTGAGAGCAATGAAAAGCTTCTCCTAAAAAATCAAAGACCTGCAAAAGAAAAATCACATTATATAAATGTCCCCAGTTGTTGAGGTGTGTACACTCATGTGGTGTCCCTTTCTTTCCTTACATATGGCCCTCTTTGTACCTTTAGCTTCAAGCGGCCTTGTCGTACTGCCCCCCAAGCTAATCGATTCACCAATAGGGAATACCCAAGGTTTTAGACTATTAACCAACTAATGGCAATGAATGGGCTTGGAGAAAGGATGCATTGAAAAAGAAGGTGCAGCACACCCTCTACAAAGGCACCCATAAGTGAGACACTACAACCCCTAATATGCCATGAACCCCATGCCCAAAAGTCTTCCCATCATCCACATGACTTAGAAGGAGGTCCCCTTGGGAAACACCCCTAAACTTGAGGAACGATTCACCCAATAGGTTGTTTTGTCAACCCCCCCATACCTAAACTTGGCAAATTGCATAGGGTCTTTGAGCATTGGTTTATTTTGATAAGGTAGTTTGGATGTACATGCTTAGATGGCTCTCTTATTGATTTGATTTACTCATCATGATGCTTCGACTTGAGATCCTTGGAGGGCATATCCATTTGTTTTTGCAAGACCCAGCTGGTGGACAGTTTTGGAGGAGTAAGCTTAGCTTGGGCTTCCATGGGGCTTCAAGCCCACAGGTTGGATGCCAAGGGCCCACATGCTGGATCACGATGACTTTCCTTTGGAGGCCTAGAAGACACCTTGGAGAACCTAGCCTAGCCCTCACATGCCAAACGAATTGCCTAGGAGCGACAAAATGTCACTCTTTGAGGCTTGACGTCACCCAGGGCTAGGGTTGGTGGTGACGGAGTTGTCGTTCATTGACACTTGGCATGATTCGATCGGAGGAGGCATGGATTGACCTTCACACATGAAGAAGAGGCTCTAGGAGCCCCAACGACCTCCCATTTCTTCTCCAACCACTTGGAAAGTGTCAAAACGTCTCCCTAAAGGGGTGACGTCATCTTGTTTTAGGGTTTCTAATGTGCAAAAGTGTAAATTAAATATTATTATTTGTGTAAAGAGGCAAGATAAGGGTTGTTGACCCCTTATCTTATGTTTTACCCTAATTAAGTGGACAAACTATGTTTTAAACATTTTGTATAAATAGAGATCATGTGAATCTCATTTTATAACATAACTCTCCAATTGTGAGAAGTACTTGGCTGAAATTTTTGCTACCCTTGGGGATTTTCTCTCTCTTTTGCATTTGTCATGGTTTATTTTGCTATTGGTGGAAGAAAGTGGTGTGCTACCTCCTATGGAGTATTTCTCTTGCATATTGGTGGATAACTCTTGGTAAAGTAGAAGTTTTTCTTAATTCTTGCTCTAGGTGAAGGGTTTTATCATGTTATGGTCTTTTTTTCTTGGTTGCAAGGTTAACTAGTTGAATTTCTTGGGGAGTATAAGTGCATACAACCCCACTAAGCTCATCAATATTTGTCTTGGAAATAATTTTTTACTTAAGGAAGTGCTAGGAGAAGTAAAAGGGCTTACACCCTTCTAGCACTTTCCTAATTAGCTTTACTTGCCTTGGGGAGTAAGAGGGTTTACACCCCCGAGGAAGTAGTATAGTTAACTCATTATTTGACTCCATAACCCAATAGTCAAGGCACTGATCATTTACATTTTGCATTGGAAAAATAAAATTGCTGCATTGGGATACGTGAAGACACGAGATAATCAAATTGTTTAAATTGCAATCTCTTTTTGACGTTCTAGGCTTGTTATAGCCACTAGGGAGTCTTAATTGGCTAAGTATTTCTTGCTGCTGTTATAAACTTTCATCTACAGCCATTAGGGCTGTAGAAACCCTAAAACACTTTCATTTGTAACTTGCATTTCAACCTTGGAAAGTTGCTAAAAGTTTGCCATAGTAATCTCCCAAGTCCAGTGCACTTTTTTGGTGGATTATTGGCAAGTTTTGACAGTTGATTTTACTGCTGTAACAACTTGTTTGCTACAGCCATAAGGCTGCAAAATATCTCTGCAAACACCCTTTATTACAGCCTTGTTTAATTGCTAAAGTCTTGTGCTTTCATCCTTGAGTATTTCTAGTGTTTATCTAGCTTATCTCTTACATCATTTGTTGGACTTTTACCAATTGCTTTGCAGCTTTAATACTTACTTTCTTGTTGATATACATTGTTGTTTACTACTGCAATTAGGAACAGCAAGCCTAACTGTTTGTCCACCTAACATTATACATATATACTCGGCTTGTTCTTGTGTCTCAGGCAGGTACATCATTCTTTGTAGGGATTCTTATCTCTTGGCAACCTTTGGCTACAACCAAGACTCTTTCCCAAGCCTTTCCGCATCTTCCATCTTGACCTATAGGGGGACTTTCCTTCATCTCATTTCCCCAAAGTCACCAGGATTCCCCCTTGAGGTGATTTTATCACCTCTAAAGTGACGGGAATACCTGCCTAAGGTGACAGTGGGTAGGTGTTCTCTAAGTTGTTTCCATTTGGTAGTTGGGTCGGGCTTTGCCCAACCTACAACTTGTGTGATAACAGTCCCCGACCACAGCACCAAAATGTTACAACACAATCTAGCACCTTCAATGACGTAAAGTCCCAAGCATCAAGGGGTTAGTTTTGTGCACTCATGAAGGATACCCATTGTCACCACAGTAGCTCTTCCTCACACTTTTGCTTGGCTCTTCACCAACTCAAGGGGGTCTTCCCTAAAGATAAGATTGTTGAGGCTATGGAGTGGAGGCACAAGAAGATTTTTGAAGAGTAAGCCTTAACAAAATGTGTGGTAGTAGTATAATGGATTATCAAGTGGTGTGAGAACGAAAGGTGACGGAAAACCCCAAGACTAGTGCCTACCAAATCTTGGGCAAATGGCGTCAAGGAAGATCACTCTAAAGAGGCTTGTTTTGTGAATAATTTAGGAGTGGGCTGCAAATAACATGCCAAAATCAACCCTAATAGTGTTGGAAATAGCTATAGAAATGAAATTGGAGAGCCCTATTAGTGCTACTCTTGAACAAGTAGATGAAGGTGCTGCCCTACAATGATATATTAATTACAACAACAACTTGTTTGATAGTGAAGAATTAATATATGCAGAAATATAACAGCAAAAAGGAAATAAAAAGGAGAATCTCCATAAATTATTCCTATCCAAATGGTAGATGCTCCATTACAAGGCCTTCACAACTCATTCTTTGCAAGAGATTCCTACAATTGTCCAACAACATTAAAAGAATGCAAAAAACTTAAGCCTCACATACAATAGAATGATACCTCCAATCTTCCATCAAGCTTGCCAAAATGATATAAAATGTAGCCCAAGGGGATAGCTCCTCAATCCCCAAATTCCCAATCATGCAAATGAGGGAGAGAGCAAACCCTTATATAGGTTTGAGCTCAACTTCTCTTACGATAAAAAATCAATTGTTTTCTTAAATCCATCAGTTCTCCAAGAAATACAATAAAATATTATGTTTCTATCCTTCTCAACAAACTCCTTACTCCTTACTAAAATTAGAAGCAAATTGTTGGGATCCACTTTTCTCTCCCAGAAGAACAATAAAATAATCATCCTCCCCTCCAAGAAAAAGTATATAATAGAGTAACCCACTCTTGTAACAAGTCAACCATGGATAAAATAACGAGTCAACCCTCCTCCATAATGTCTACATACCAAGATCTAATGAGATCACTCCACTAAAGATAAAATAGATGTTATATAATAAAACAATCTGCCTTTTTGCTTAAAGGACGGCCCATGTTGGACATTGGGTTCAGCGCTTCCTGCAAGTTTCACGACATGGGTTAACCCCCTCTCGTGGATCCTAACTCCGACGATTGTGGCGGAGACTAATGCATGTGGATTTTGGTCTAATGGAAATCGTAGTCCAAAAAATGGTATCAAAGCGACAGGTCTCGAGTTCGAAATTCGCCCGAAACGCGCTAGGGGGGGCATTGTTGGACATTGGGTTCAGTGCTTCCCGCCCCAAAAGACCAAGGGGGGTATCACAATCCTTCTAGCTACACACCTCAATACACATTAGATAGACCAACGCCATAGTAGCCAAATTCCTTAGGAAATGTTCAACCAAGAGTTAGGGCAAAAACTACCACAATGTAGATAGGGTTAGGAGCCACTTATGAGAGTGTTGAGATCAGATATAAATATTCTATAGCAGAAAATACAAACCGGTTGTAATGTCCCCACTTTGGGACATCATTATGTTACAGAGTATTATGATAACTAGAGTAGCCAGATGGAGGTTATAGTGAGTACATGGGCTATTGAGGGGTATTTTGGGGTCCGGCTTGCATCGCTCATCTTATTTCATCATTATCATCCATTCCGCACAACTTGGCCTTGGTTTCGTTGCATTCCGACGATTTCCATGATTTTGAGTTATTTTGGGCTATAGGTTAATTAAATTCACTAAGGAGGTCATATTGGGCATAATACTTGGAGAAACCTCTTAGTGTAATAGCTCATTGGAATCGAGAGGAACAACACCACATGATAGGATGATGAGAAGTGACTTTCAATGGCCAGGGAAGCCACAAGGAGAGATAAGGTACTTTTCAGAGGTAAAAAGGTTAATTAATTAATTAAAGTGATTTAATTAATTAATTAATAATTAAATAAAGTAAAGTCACTTTGGAGAGACAAGGTGAGCAGGAAGGATAAAAGAGAGACAAGGGCCTCTATTCTATTCATTCATGTTGTCTATCATTTTGAATCTGGTTTTTTTCTAGTAAGCCCATGTACTGGGGGGTTTTTGAGGGTTTTGACTTAACAAACCCTAGAGATCAGCTCGGTGGTGAAAGATCCCACCCAACCTGATCCGAGCTTGGTCACGAAGCTGAAAGATTCCTCCCTCACCATTCTACATCAGATCTACTTCAGCTACAAGCGAATTTGACTTCAGTTACAGGTTCAGAGAGAGATAGGGCTCAGCTTCAGAGGGTTTCCAACAGGAGGGTGCACCACCTTGAGGAGGATAGTTTGATCTAGGCAGAGGAGAAGGATTTGGAGGAAAGGGACTTCTAGGTTTCATTCGTATGCCATAGGGCATCATTTCTAGTTTATTCTGGAGGAGTTTTATCGATCATTTTATTTACTAGAGCTTAGCACAAGTTGGAGAAGAGAGGGGCGCACTTCAGAAAGTGGTTTCAACCATTTGGTAGCTCAGATCTTCACTATTTCGCTTGAGACTTCACCAGTGAGGTAGCAATGCCCCGATCTATCATTTCAGTGGGTTTGGGGAGCATTTGGAGGTCTCTAGGAGAGAAACCAAATTATTGGGTCTTCATTCATCCAAGAGGGCGCAAGCCAGATTAGGGGTTTGTGCATTTGGTGGGTTAGAACTTCACCATTCATCCTGAGACTTCACTAGGAGTTTGGTATTTACCCGATCTACAGTTTGGCATCCTCATTGGAGTGATTGGAGGCCTTTAGCAGCAAGGCCGAATTATTGGGTGCATCCAGTCTTCCAGCAGGGCGTAACTTATCCAACTTGAGGGTTAGCACTTCAGAGGGCCGAGATCTCATCCTATTATTCATGTATGGTAGTCAGTGTTAATGTTTTATGCCATTATTATAGTTCTTTGCATTTCAATAGATAATAGCAACATAAGAACAAGATCACTAAGAAACACAGATTCACAAGAGACACAGCATTTATCCTGGGAAACCCTCTAGGGGAAGAAAACCCAGCAAAAACTTCCTTATCATAAATTGCCAATACAATTTCAAGAGATAACTCAAACCAATACAGATCGTCCTCTCCAAAAGATGCACCACTCTTCTCCCTCTCTCTTTTGCCGGTAACAGATCAGAACTTGTCTCTCAAACTGAGCAAGTGAGTTGTGTGATAAAGTGAGGCGCTAGCCTCTCTATATATACAAGACTGGAACGTGTGAAGGGTCTTCACTGGCAGGGCCAACCTCTCACTCTGGGTGGGTAAACCCACTTTTATTATATTTCTGGGTTTCAATAATAACTGTTGGGGCCGACTTCTTATTCTTCCTATTACAATTGTCTGTTGACCAATCTGCAAAAGGGGATTTGGTCCTAATACAATTACTGACATGATTAATCCACAATGGGGATTAATCTTATAAATAATATATCAATAATAAT
>JZKD02S2175981.1:461538-479154 GCA_000966675.3 Picea glauca | reverse complement strand
GGGATTTGGTCCTAATACAATTACCGACATGATTAATCCACAATGGGGATTAATCTTATAAATAATATATCAATAATAATAAGAATACTCTTTGCAGTTACATTATTTCAACAGTCAGGTGGCCTTGGGAGGCTTACATCTTGTCTTCTTGATCTTGCTTGAGAGTTATCTCCATTTACTACTAGATCTTAGCTATATTGTACCAGATCTGCAGACCCATTGTATCAGGTTCTTCTACTATTATGAATAAAATCAGATCTGAAACATTTTTGGTTATTCATGGTATTGTTGGTCTTGTATCTTGTTGAGGTATGTTCCATTGCTATATCTTCTTATTTGTTGCTGCAAACACACATTAAAATCATCAGTATAAACCCTAGCGCAACCTAAAAGACCATAATCAGCAAAGTGTTTGACAAAATGTCACAACCAGAAAACAGTTAAAAATTCATGGAAAACGCAATGTTCTTGGCACCTTGGCTTGGGAACATTACACCGGCAATATAAAATCACTCTTAAAATGACAAAAGGTGTACCTTTAATCGCACAAGAGTGAAATCTTGTTGCACAAATCAAGGGTGATTGGTATACCTGAGTTACACCTTGATTGTTTGTTGTAAATTGGACTAGCTAGCTGCTGTCCTTAATTTCCAGAATCTGATTTATGACAGAAAACAGAGAAAATTGCAGATTTGGACCATAAAAAGTGACCCAAGAGTGCTTAGAGGACCCTACAATGAAAATCCTTGGGCACTTCTTGCTGGGACAATGATATATTACTTATTAGTATAAAAAAAGCCCAGCAGTGATAAAAAAAGCAAGTACAAGTGAACATTATCCAGGCGATGACTTCAAACTTGCAAAAATGGTGCAAATCCCCCTAGGGTTTGACCAAAAAATCTCCAAAGTGAAATATAACAGCAATGAACTTTTAAGGAAATGAATTTCACCATTAGAATATGTTAGATAAACTTGATAAACAATTCCATAGTGAAATAAGGGCAAGGGTAGGGTTAGATATCACCTTTTAGGGTTGAACCCTAGTTCTAGGGTTTCAACAATTCTGATTTTTCTTGCTGTAATTAATTTCCAGAATTGAATAAACCCTTAAATCAGCTACAAGAACGTTAGATAAGACAATAAAAGTTGTACAAGAGGGCCGATTTGCCTCCTAGGGATAAAAATCAACAATTTGGCACAATCTCTAGGAGGAAAATGTCTAGAAAACAAAGATAAACTGTTCGATTTATTCTAGACAGCAAAATAAATATTTTTGACAGTTTACACCTTTTGTATTCCTTGTATTTTTTATATTTTATGGAAAATAAAATACAAGAATTAAATTTTAGGGTTTTGGGTTGGTGAATGTTGGGAGTTAGGGCATAAGCCTTATCCCCACCTAGGGCTTATGGGGTCAAGAAATATGCCCCTCTAAAAGTCGGTTATCTCCATTTATGAATTAGAACTAGAGACTAGGGCAACAAGGCTAGTAGTCTCTTGCTAATCGAGACAACTCGTGATAACCAATGCCCTACAAGAAGGGTTTCCCCAAGGAAATTGCCTTCGCCGACAAGATCAAGAAAACACTTAGAAAGAATGCTTGAAACCCCTACCAAGGAGCATAGAACTAAACTGGACAAGAGATAAACCCTTACCAAATCCTTTTAGGGAAGAAGGAAAAGATGCAAACCTTAGACGTCCTCCCTCCAAGTAGTTGATAACTCCTCAATGGATCAATCTTGCTAGTTTATCTACAACTTGAATAATCACAATAGCCTTTGAAAAAATATTGCAAGGAGAATAACCAAGAAAGATAGAGCATCCAAAAATTAACACCAAGTAAAGATCTTCTATTAAATAGCTCCAATAATGATCTCCAACAATTCACAACAAAAAGAGTGAGGAGGGCCTATATTTATAGATGAGGCTCTCACCTCCTCTTCACTCTTTAATCCTCTAAAATAGGCTAAAGAATAAAATAAGAAGACTTGTCATCCACACCAATCGGAGACTAAGTCAAAAAATACAATTAAATGATGCTTTACATGTTAAAACCCTCATAGAAGGGGACGGCTTTAATAAAATATGCTCCAAAAATGCTCAAATAAAGTCCATAAAATCCTTGAATTATGTCTCCAAAGCTTGACCATGACCATAGCTAAGGTCAAGGCACCTCCATGAAGCATGGGAGTGACCCTCCAAGTCAAAAATCGGGTCGTAAAACCCCCAACAACAAAAATGACATCAAACTTCTAAGAAAGGACTGATTCGGCTTTGTTGTGCAACATTCCACTTAAATAAGGTTTGGGGGGCCTCAAAATATGGCAAGGAATATTCCTTGGCCATTACACCTCCAACATCCACCTCAAAAATAGGGATAGCTTCAACCCAAACCCCGAAATATGGCCCTAAAGTGGATGGCTTCTTCAAATTTCTGCAATAGTGGTCAAAGAGTGATCATAAAGTGCAAGCACATCAATGGGCAAGTGTTAAATAACCCCAAACAAATCCTAAGTCACATGGGTGACCTCCACATCATCGATTTAGGCTCAAAATAAGCCCCAACGTCCTCAAGAAATTCCCCAAATGAAGTCGGCCCCCTTTAATGAGGAAAACATTTTTTAAAAAGTGCCAAAGGAGGGGGACATTCTGGCTTTTGACACATGGCAAGTGTAGAGGATGTCCATGCAGATGAAAATAGCTCGTCCGTGTCTCAGAGAGGGTGACCAATGCCTCAAAATCCGTGCTATGCATCAAATGTACTGCCTCAAAAAATGTGCAACTGAATAATCATGTGTAGAATAGCCTCAGAAGGCCCAAGTGTGGTACATACATAAGAAGAGAGAGGGTCCATGTGGGTAAGATGTGTTAAACCACGGGTTTGACAACCCTTACAAAGCATAATCACCTTTTACAAAGAAAATAATAATAATTGAATAGCTAGAGGCCCTATAAATCATGTATCCTAGTAGATCCACCTTAGAATGCCCGCATCCCTACCCCAGGCATAAATTCCCAACCTCAAAGGAGAGTTACCAACTCTGAAGGGGTAGTCAACCATAGAAATAAAACCAAGCACCCTGAGAATGGGGACTAAGAGGACGTGCCATGACCATCCACCTGAGGGGATATGGGTAACCTTAACCAACACTTGTACATCAAAGTCAACCCATCATGGCCACATACAAAGAAATAATCACACTTTGGACACATTGGCGTGGTCACATCTCACGAAAAAATATAGGGTACACTTTAGAGAATCTAGGGTGTGTCAGTTGTCTCCAACTTGGGGACATGTGCTCATCTTGAGACTACATGAGAACTCCGAAATCTTCTAGAGACCTGTAGACTTGAAACATTCTCACAAAATGGACATTAAATGCAAGGGGAAGACAAAAGTGCATTTTTCCTTCCTTGAGATAAAAATAAATTTGAGCATGAAAAAGGTCGAAGTACATAATGCCAACCATTTAGAGCATTTCATACGATGCAAACATCATTCCCTTTATTCAAAAATGAACAAAATGCACCACTCAATAAAATTGAAACACACAAGTTAATCTAATGCTCATGCTAAAGAGCTTATTCATCCTAACCTACTCTAACATAAATAACATATCCTACTAAGTAAAATCATAAATCCAATGTAACCATTTCATGAGTTCGACGATACCTTGAAATTTACCTTTATGCTTGGTCACAAACCAAAATGGTGAAACATCAAAGATCAAGTAAGCATAGGTTGGCACCTCCTTTACCTTTCTTCGCTCAAAATATGAAGTATGGTCATGATCATGTGAAAGAAGAATGAAGGCATGCCAATATTTACATGTATTGTTGCAAGATTCTTCAATCCAAAGGTGGATAGGGCTCATGTAATCATCTTTTTTGTCATAATCATAAGGCAAACCATCACTGCTACTCATTGAACCATCAAGCAAGAGGGGCTCTGAGGGCGGCTTCAATAGAAACCTACAAGAAGATTGTTGCCCCTCCTTGTTGTTCTTGATCACATGTATGGATGAAAAATGAGAAAAGCCATCATGTCTGAAAAAATATGTAAATCCATGACTCATGGTTGGCTACACCTATATGTGGAACTAAAAATTCCTGTAATAATCCCAAGACTGAACATGGTGGTGTCTTCCAAAAATTGTATCTTGAAAACCAATACCATTGGATGGATTTCCCTGAATGTGGAAGTCATGAATTGAGGACTTCCATGATTGAAAAATCTATGTTGTCAGCTGGCCATAAAAAATCCCTACATGTACTTGTAAATTAGCCTCATCGGTGGGATGACATAGTTGTTCATGCATAGTGAAGTTAGTTTTACATTCAATGACTATGTTCGGCCATCCACAAGACCACAAATCTGCAATTTTATCTTTGAAACCATCATCATCTATGTCATAAATGGGATTCCCATCAAAATGAAAACAACTTATATCCCATTTCTATCTTTCAATATGGAGAAGAGCATCAATATTCTCAATTTCTTCGTTGTCATTTTCTTCATCAAATGAGGGTTCCTCCATTAGATTTTCCTCTTCCAAGTAGCTAAAAGATGTCTCATGGAAATCCAAAGCTTGGAAAGGAGAATAACATATCAAACCCTGGGTTTCATGCGGCAGAGAATTGACAGATGCTTGAATGCTTTTGTTATCGAGGTCCTCTTCATATATTTGGTCTTCATCAAAATCTTTAATGGACTCATCATCTTCAAGAGAAGGACAAGATGCCTTTTCATGATTTTCTTCAACGAGATCGTCTTTGTTAATCACATCACAAATTCCCTTGGCATCTTTGACCTAGGATACTTGTTCCTCGTCCTTTTCCAGTTATGAAATGTTGTGCAACAATAGCTCATGGAAGGGAGGAGAGGGATGAGCCTCTTCATGCATATCATTATCAAGCTTTAGCGGAGAGGGCTCACAATATTTTGTTTTCACATAATTGCACAATAAAATGCATGCATCCCTTGTTTCATTTATTTCCGCAAGAAGATCACTTGAAGGGTTATCGATACATTCCATCACTAGGTCATTGATCTTTTCCGTAATTCTTCTTAGCAAATCAAGAAATACATGAGAATCTTCAACTTCTTCATAACCATTGATCCAATGATTTTGATACATTTTCAGTAAATGCGGAAATGATTTTATCTCTTTAGGCTTCAAACTGCAATACCAATCCCATACATCTCCCCCTTGTAAAGAGTATGCAAATGTTTTCATCAAGAGATCCCCATAGAAAATGTTAGTATTTACCACATAATTCATAAAATATTTAATGTGGTCTGAAGCCAACCAAGGGTTTCCATCAAATTTTGGGCCATGGGTAAATATATCAATAGAACACAGATGTGGACATCTTGAAACATATAATAAATCAAGAGGAACAAATACATTTGCATAAAAATTTCTCTTGTTAAAATCCATACTTCAAACATACAGAGTGAGAATTTGCATAGAATGAAAGAATTGCATACCAATCATACAAATACCAAATATGTGGAATCGCCAACATATATTCAAATGCAAAACTTTCTTTTTCTTTCCAAACTTTGTTTATGGGAATGAATTCTTGCAATGTACCTCTTTATATTTTCTTTGAGTGGAGTCACCAAATGAGACAATTAAGGTTAGCATTGAAAACAATCTCATCAAGATACAAATACAAGAAAACTTACCCAACAACCTGGCGAGATAATGTCGTTAAGAGCTAGGAATCGAACGAACGAAGACGTCCCCGGCAACGGCGCCAAAAATGTTACTGCCCAAACTAGCAGCCCCTCAAGGGATGCTATGAGAATAGCACAATATGGGAAATGCACCACTGTCACCTTAGTACAATCTCCCCTTCACTTTACGTCAGCTCCTAAAGACCAAGGGGGGTATCCCAATCCTTCTAACTACACACCTCAATACACATTAGATGGACCAGTGCCTTAATAGCCAAATGCCTTAGGAAATGTTCAACCAAGAGTTAGGGAAAAAACTACCACAATGTAAAGAGGATTAGGAGCTACTTATAAAAGTGTTGACTTCTGATATAAATATTCTACAACAGAAAATACAAACCAGCACAATAAAATCACTCTTAAAATGATGAAATATGTACCTTTTACCGCACAAGAGTGAGATCTTGTTCCACAAATCAAGGGTGATTGATATACCTGAGTTACACCTTGATTGTTTGTTGTAAATTGGACTAGCTTGCTGCTATTCTTAATTTCCAGAATCTGATTTATGACAGAAAATCATAGATTTGGACCATAAAAAGTGACCCAAGAGTGCTTAGAGGCACTTGGAATGAAAATCATTGGGCACTTCTTGTTGGGACTGTTATCCACCAGTTTGCACAAGCTGGATTTCCTGAAGAGCCGCCAAAGAATGAGCAATCAATGCTCATATGACAGAGTTCAGAGTTCAATCGGTCTTGCAAAAGACCACATTTTTCCGCATTTCCACCATTGTAATAAATGCCCTGAGTATGAGATATCGTAAAAGGCTATTGGCCACCTAAGACCTAGGAGTGAGCATGTACTCTAGAGTGTTTTTTACTTGTTAATTATTTTTTCTGCTTGTCTTTCTGAGCGATTAAATAATTTCTAAGTTTTTTCACTCCAAAGCTGGAGTATGTGCTGGCGATTAGGCCTTGGCATGGAAAATCCAATCTTTAGTGTCTGAATGTATATGAGCTCATACTAGGTCATCTTGATTGAGTCATTTGGAAATTGCGGCTAGGTTTGGTAGGTTTTTTTTAATGTGTTAGTGAATTAATTAAATTCCCGCAAAAATGGAATTTTTTAATTCTGAGTCAATAAATTGTAAAAATATGGCATCAAACATTGTCAGATGTCATATTTATGGTCGTTTTCCAGTCCAGAGTATCATGTAAACCCCAGATTCCCATCTTTCGAGACAAAAAAGTGATTATTATCACTAAAAAATCAAATTTACTATAAATTTACAGAAAAGGGGTAATTAAATTCATTTCCTAAATTTTAGGAGAACTGGGGAACATGTTGAAACATGTTTTTCTCCTGTCCCCAGTCAACTGGAAACCTAGGCGAGTTAAGCTAAGGTGATGGCGACTTGATTGAGGTGATGTGGACTTGGGGGAGATCCCAATGAGGGAACTCAACCCCACCTTCCTACTTGGTGCATTCTAAAGGAGGGCGCACATCCCAAAGTGACCCACGCATTTCCTAACTCCCACTTCACTCCCCCTCACTCCACTCTCACCTCACTTCACTCCACCTCACTCGCCCTCCACTCTACACATCTCCCTATCCACTCCACTCATCACTCCCATCAAGCTCACGCATCTCCCCTTCACTCACGCATCTACCCTAACCCTAATGCGCATCTCCCTCTTAGCTCACGCATTGCCTCTTTGGAATTGTCATCTCCTTTGCTATATAAGAAAGGTCGACCTCTCCCCAAACTAGTTCGGTTTTGGGCAAGCATTGTACTATTGTTGTAATCTTTCATTGGAATAAATAAAGACTTTGGAGTTCAATTGTTGTGGATGCTATGTGTGGATGCTTTGATCTAGAGTCATTTTCTTCATGAGGTAACATGTATCTTGTATTTCAATTTTGTATTTAACTTGCAAGGCTTTGAAGGTATGCTATCATACAGTAGGATAAGATCAATCTAGTTTGATTCATCTTGTTTCTTCCTTATCTCATAGACTTTTACATTGCATGCTTCGTTTTCGGTTAAACTAACATGCATGTTTGAGCGTTGTTGTGTAGGGAAGACCTTTAACGAGTTTTGTGCAGGATTGAAGTATATTGTTATAGGTTCCTCAAGCTTGGAGGATTTACGGGTTGTTGCTTCAACCGTCATTGTCCAAGAGTTTAAAAGATCAAGCTCCCTCTACTCTTCATCAAGAGAACCCCATAGCCCAAGTGTTCCAAGCTCAAGTGGAAACTCCAAAATTTGATAAATTTCTTTCCCCTCTCTATTTTCTTTGGTTGCATGTTGCTTAGATCAGTCTTAAAGTTCATTTTTAATATCTAAAGGCTGCATGCATTCACTTTCTAGATCAAGTTATAATTTTGTCAATTTAAAGAAGTAGATCTAGTTCCTTTTTAAGCAATTTTTTGATCTATTTTCACCTAGATCTTAGACCAGTCTATTGCTTTGTTTTACTTTCAATATCAAGCTATCTAGATGTCCTATGTTTTCTGTTTTAAAACAGCAAACAGAAGCCACTAGAAGAGCCTAGGTTAGGTCCGTGTTAAGTCTCAAAAAGTCCCAAAAATTTTCAGTTTTGCCTTGGAAAATTTTCCGAAAAAATTGATAAAAAAATTTATAGTTTTAAAATTTTTTTCATCACTTTCTAACTTACTTTGCTTGTTGTTTTCTTGCAGCAATAACAGGTCCAAGGGGATATTCTGCCAAATTTTGGTGAAATCGAGACTTCTGGGGCACCCTGGGGGGGTTTAACTTCATCAGCAAAGTTTCCATTTTCTTCTTCTTTCTTGTACTTTCTTTTAAATGATCCAATTATAAGGATCTCTTTTCTTTCCTAAAGTCAAAAGCTCAAAGAGAACTTTTGTTCTCTATTGTAATAGTTGCAATAAAAGAGGGTCTTTTGTGCCCAGTTTCTCCATCCCCATTAGGGGGATTTGTGTTCTTGGTTTGGCGTTCTTGTTGCATGTTTAAAAATCTCTTAATCAAACACACAAGTCAAGTACATCGAAAACACAATAAAGACTCGTAATTTCATGCATGCTAATTAAAGGAATCTTAAATATATCATGCATGCTTAGTTCAGTTTTGCTTCAAGTCTTTTTCAGCAATAAGTCTTGCAACCTTATTTAATTTCTAAAAGGTATCTTGTGATTTATCTTTCAACTACAAAGCAGAGTACTAAATCTAAGTGATGCAAATCTTACTATTTCTTCAAGTATATGTGCAAGTCTTTCAACTACAAAGTTGGGTACATATTTTTATCTCTTTCAAAGCATTACAAAGTAATTGAACCTTGCTCATCTAATTAGGGAAATCCTATAAGGAATCTTCGCTTTAGTGGAAACGTAAGGGAATTTGTGAGGTTATCTAGCGGAAACTTTGAGATGTAGGTTCTCTCTGTTGGATCCCTTCACATTTTCTTGGGCTTGTGTGTCGAGTCAGAGGGTTTACCATGTTGGATCTGCGACATTGCTCAACCTCCACTTTAGGGACCCTTCTTAAGGACCAAATCTAGTTTAGACACACATTTACTTTACTTGCAATTAAAATCTTCTCACTAACTGAACATCAATTTACCTTAATAAAACTTTCGATCTACATTGCCCACGACTCCATTCAAGGCACTAGTAATTGGTATATCTATTTATCTTATGTGAGCAATATTTACATTTATGCATCTTGTCTAACTTTTATGCTTAAGTCTTGCAGATCTTGTATCCTTTGATTTATGCGTGTTTATGAGCAAAGTACTTTATGATGATGATGATGAATGTTAAATGTTAATTGATCAAGTTTTATTTTCAAAAGCAATAAACTCCTAGACTTAAGTGCTTTTACTTTCTTAGTTACAAAGCCTTAGATTATTTTTATAGGGACTACCCCCCTTGGCTTCGCTAGGAGTTGGCCTAGATGGAGGAGTTGAGGATCAGGTGACAGCACCTTAACTCGAGACTTGCCCCCAAGGACACACCAAGTGGATTGAATGTTTCTTCCATGTTACCCCAGGTGTGTATAAGGACGGCAATAGGGACAATGATATATTAGTATTAAAACAGCCAGCAATGATAAAAAGCAAATACAAGTGAATATTTATCCAAGCAATTACTTCAAACTTGCAAAAATGGTGCAAATCCCCCTAGATTTTGACCAAAAATCATCCAAAGTGAAATATAACAACAACGAACTTTTAAGGAGATGAATTTCACCATCAGAATATGTTAAATAAACTTGATAAACAATTCCAAAGTGAAATAAGAGCAAGGGTAGGGTTAAATATCATCTTTTAGGATTTAACCCTGGCTCTAGAGTTTCAACAATTCTGATTTTTGTTGTAATTAATTTCCATAATTGAATAAACCCTTAAATCAGCCACAAGAATGTTAAATAAGACAATAAAAAGCTGTCCAAGAGGGCCGATTTGCCTCCTAGGGATAAAAATCAACGATTTGGCACAATCACGTGGAGAAAAATGTTTAGAAAACAAAGATAAACCGTTAGATTCATTCTAGACAACAAAATGAATATTTTTTATGGTTTATATCTTCTATATTTTTTGTATTTTTTAAATTTTATGGAAAATAAAAGATAAGAATTAAATTTTAGGGTTTTTGGTTTGTGAATGTTGGAAGTTAGGACATAGCCTTATCTCCACCTAGGGCTTATGGGGTCAAGAAGTATGCCCCTCTAAAAATCGATTATCCATGTTTATGGATTAGAACTAGAGACTAGGGCCACAAGGCTAGTAGTCTCTTGCTAATCAAGACAAATCGTGATAACCAATGCCCTACAAGAAGGGTTTCCCCAAGGGAATAACCTTCACCAACAAGATCAACAAAAAACTTAGAAAGAATGCTTGAAACCCTTGCCAAGGAGCATAGAACTAAGCAAGACAAGAAACAAACCCTTACCAAATTGTTTTAGGGAAGAAGGAAGAGATACAAACCCTAGACGTTCTCCCTCCAAGTAGTTGATAACTCCTCAATGGATCGATCTTACTAGTTTATGTAGAACTTAATATGCCAAGAAGAATAACCATGAAAGATAGAGCATCCAAGAATTAACACCAAGAAAACACAAAGTAAAGATCTTCTATTAAATGGCTCCAATAATGATCTCCAACAATTCACAACAAAATGAGTGAGAAGAGGGCCTATATTTATAGATGAGGCTCTCACCTCCTTTCCACTCTTTATTCATCTAAAATAGGCTAAGGAATAAAATAAGAAGACTCGTCATCCACACAAATTGGAGACTAAGTCAAAAAGTACAATTAAATGATGCTTTACATGTTAAAACCCTCATAGGAGGGGACGGATTTAATAAAATATGCTCCAAAATTGCTGAAATAATGTCCACAAATCCTTGAATTATGTTTCCAAAGCTTGACCATGTCCATACCTAAGGTCAAGGCACCTCCATGAAGCATGGGAGTGACCCTCCAAGTCAAAAATTGGGTCATAAAACCCCCAACAACAAAAATGACGTCAAGCTTCTAAGAAAGGACCGATTTGGCTTTGTTGTGCAACATTCCACTTGAATAAGGTTTGGGGGGCCTCAAAATATGGCTAGGAATATTCCTTGGCCATTACACCTCCAACGTCCACCTCAAACATAGGGACAGCTTCAACCCAAACCCCAAAATATGGCACTAAAGTTGACGGCCTCTTCAAATTTCTATAATAGTGGTCAAAGAGTGATCATAAAATGCATGCACATCAATGGGCAAGTGTGAAATAACCCCAAACAAGTGCTAAGTCACATAGGTGAACTCCACATCATCGATTTAGGCTCAAAATAAGCCCCAATGTCCTCATGAAGTGCCTCAAATGAAGTCGGCCTCCTTTAATGAGAAAAACACTTTTAAAAAAGTGCCAAAGGAGGGGGAAGTTCTATCTTTTGACACATGGCAAGTGTAGAGGATGTCAATGCAGATGAAAATAGCTCGTCCATGCCTCGGAGAGGGTGACCAGTGCCTCAAAATCCGTGCTATGCATCAAATGCACTACCTCCAAAAACATGCAACCGGATAATCATGTGTAGAATAGCCTCTAAAGGCCCAAGTGTGGTACATACATAAGAAAAGAGAATGTCCATGTGGGTAAGGTGTGCTAAACCACAGGTATGACAACCCTTACAAAGTGCAATCACCTTTTACAAAGAAAATAATAATAAGTGAATAGTTAGAGGCCCTGTAAACCATGTATCCTAGTAGATCCACCTCATAATGCATGCATACCTACCCAGGGCATAAATGCCCAACATCAAAGGAGAGTTACCAACATTGAAGGGGTAGTCGGTCGGAGCAATAAAACCAATCACCCTGAGAATGGGGACTAAGAGGGCGTGCCATGATCGTCCACCTGAGGGGATTTGGGTAACCTCTAACCAACAATTGTACATCAAAGTCATCCCATCATGGCCACATACTAAGAAATAATGACACTTTGGACACATTGGAGTGGTCACATCTCGCGAAAAAATATAGGGTACAATTCAAAGAATTTTGGGTGTAACACCTTAATGATGTTATACCCTAATTCCCACCTGAATGATCCGAAATGGATCCATGAAACCAAATCAGAGGCCCAAGAAGAACAATGAGATGGTTCAGGCACATGAGTAGACAAGAAAGAGAGGAGAAACTTAAGTAAACCAGCAGTGGTTTACACCATGTATGGACATCCTAAAATGGATTCTACAAGTATAAAGTCTCTTTCCAACTCTACTTGGGAGGAATCCTACCTCAACATTTTATTAACGTTGGTTCTTAGAGAGGTATCCCATAAACTTTTATGTGAAGAACAAGCCAAAGACCATGTTCCCAATGATCATTGTCCTTAGAATCTTGCGAGCCTACCTTTGGTTGACAGATGACACAAGGAATAGCAAGGCCCACTCCAAGTAGATTCCACATTGGCATGAAAGCTACTCTCCAAGTCAATGGAAAATGGAATACCCTCCATGCATAACACCTAAACAATTGCATTGAGGTGATAAGCACAAATCATGGGACTAGACCAAAAGGGATTCTCTACCAAGAGAGAAATCAAATCATTGGCAGAGGTAACGCCCTCTAGCTGGACAGGGGAGGAGCAAGCAAATTGCAGACAGATGAGAATGAAAATATTGTGTTGCCTCCTAGCATTTTGCAGAGGGAGAGTAATCAATTGACTATTGTGGAAGACAAATCTTTTGGCCTCCCCAACGTTTTGTTAAAAAAAAACAGAGAAGAGAATGAAGTGTTGGTGGGGGAAAGGGATCGGTATTGTTGGGTGCATATTGGAGATAGAAAACAATTTTTCTTGGAGGAGAAATCAATTGCCATGATTGAATCATTCTAGAAAGGGAATTGTTTCCCATGGTATTGCTCCCATCCTTCTAGCAACAAACCCACAGAGGAAGGCAAAACATTATGAGAATTCCCATCAAGAGAAATCGACTTGCGAAAGGGGAAAGAAGTCGACTTGGCTCACATCAACTTGCTAAGGAGAACATATTCCTAGTTGAAGAGAAATAGACTCAGTACACATTGCCTTGCTTAGGAGAACAAAATCGACCAAGCTCAAATCAACTTGCTAAGGAGAATGCAAGTGACTTAGATCCCATCAAATTATTAGAGGAAAACATTATGAGTATTCCCAACTCAAACAAATCAACTTGGCTCACACTGACTTGCCAAGGAGACTATATTCCCAACTAAAGGGAAATCGACGTGGCTCGCATCAACTTGCTAAGGGGAATCAATTCCAGTGGAGAATGAATTTATTGTTGAAGGAAAATCTCTTTGGCAACTAGAGAGAATTGATTGTTGGAGAGAGAGTCGTTTGATTCCCAATATTTTTCCAGACAAGCAACACGATCTTGTATGGAAGAGTGCATGACCTCCTAGTGTCTTGGACAACATTAGGAGGGAACTCACAAAAGAAAGGAAAGTTCAATGGTCCAGTAAGGAGTTTATTCTAGGAAGGCCAGTTAAGAACCCATAGCTGCAAAGGATGTTCCAACAACCACACCACCACCTTGCTAGTTGGAGTTCATAGCAAGGAAGCCACATCTCAGGCAACCCTGATGCCAGTTGAAAGGAAGATGATTGGAAGTAGAGTTGGAGAACACGCCATGGTCCCATAAGGTCATGAAGAACCCTTTTGCAAACTGATTTCTTTGCATTTTGGTAATGAAGGGCAAAGCTTGAGATGTAGAAGAAGAAGAAGAAGAAGGGAAGATTTGAATAGGCAATGTTGTAGCAACTTGGAGTTCATTGCACAACAACCTAGAGTTCATTGCACAACACTTGAAGCTACCTTTCTACCTAAGAGAAGGGATCGATCTTTCAACCACATAGTAGAGTCATTCCTTGAGTTGTTCATCAACAAAGCAACAACATTTCTCTAGGAGCATCTAGGCATTGTTGAAGAGAAAAGACCAAACTTCCAAAAAATATGTTCTTCTATGATCTGAGACAGCCTCATGTTGAGATATTTTGACTAATCTTCACTTGTGGCCACGTGCTAGCCCACTATGTGGGTAGTTGTGGGTTGTTAAACACATTATTACAATGTATTGTACTTTATTGCATTTTAGGGTAAGTTTGACCTAGTCTCCTTCTTGGTAGTGGTGCTAGTCTCCTCCTTGGAACTAGCACCGCAACCCTAGTAGGAGTGGTATAAATAGACCACCTCCCTCGTTTGTAACATCATCTCAATCAAGTGAGTTTATTCATTCTTTTGCATAAGGGCACCTATACATGTGTTGCACACTCTCTTCAAGTCTTATGTATTCATCATTAAGTCATTGCTTCATTTCAGCCTGTTTATCTTATTAGATTAGGGTTTGTTGGGGAATTTACCGTAGATCCTCTACTTCATGATTTCTAACATGGTATCAAAGCTTGTGTGGATTTTTCTTTCTCTATCCAGCACTCTTTAAGGCTTTTTTCAATCTGAAATTAGGGTTTCAGCTCTGTTTCAAGGCTGTTACAGATCTGAAATAAGGGTTTTCAGCACCCTATGTTTTGGATAGTAGCCAGTTTTTAGGGATTTTTTCCCTTATCTTCACCAATGAACCCCTACCTGGCAGTTTTTTCTTGGTTTTTTGGCAAATTTAAGGAAGTTGCTGCAGTTTTGACCGCTCCTAAAGGACATCGCACCTTTTTTTCTTCTTATTTCAGCCACAAGTTGCTGCAGATGTGCACTTGTATTGTGACATCCACGGATGGAAAATGGCTTTTTCGCCGCCTCAATGGAGCTAACTATCATGCATGGGTTGTTCAGATGATAGCTCTACTTCACAGTGAAGGTTTATGGATATATTTGGATCAGCAACTTCTGGCCACTTCTCATATGTCTAAAGAAGGATGAAGCTCTTGGATTGATCATTTTGTACATGGAACTCAATCTTGTCCATCACACAAACAACAAAAGTGCAACATAGGTTTTGGATTCCTTCCACACCCTATTTGGTATAGTGAACATCACTCAAATCAATAGACTTGAAACAGAGCTCTCCAACCTCAAAATGGCAGATTTTGCTATTGTTGAGGAATACATTTCCAGGCTCAAGAATTTGAAAGCAGACAGTCTTACAAGCAATGGTAAAGGGAAAACAGAGTCCATACCCTAAATATATCATTATTGTTCTTAATAACCTCTTTTCTGCATTCAAAAATTTAGCTATCATTTTTTATGGCATTCCTCTTTTTATTCCAAATGTGGCTTGCGCCACTTTAGAAGACTTATTTTGTAATCTTATTCAGCATCAAGTCACCTTGAGAAACTTGGGTGAACTAGCTACCCAGGAGCATGCCCACACTAAGGTTACTCCCTCCTCGTGTATGCATGAGTCTCCAAGGGACACTTCTAGGTTTTCCAAAAAGAAGAAGCCAATATGCTCATATTGTCATGAGGAGCGACATCTGTTCAAAAGTTGTCACGTCCATCTTCAAAATATTGAAGATTTTGCTCGGCAAACAACTAGAAATGATGATCTCTTCAAAAACAAGGTTGGTGATCCTAGACACTTGGTTGTGCACACTACTCTACGGTCCTCCACTTCTACTCAAGAATGGATTGCAAACTCTAAAGCTATCAAACATATGATGAAGCACCAACATCTCCTCTCCGATTACGGTGATTAGAGTAATGATGACTCAACTCTCCTAGTCTCTAGTTGTGATACTATTCAAATTGATAATGCTTAATACAAAGATGTTCTCCATGTTCCTAGAGTGGTACCAAATCTTCTCTCTATTTACCACATTACTCACACCAATAAAAAGGTGAAATTTTGACCAGATATATGGGTTGTGAAAGACATCAATGGCAATTTCAAAGTTGTTGCTTCTGGATATTGTGATGAATACAAACATATGTACAAGCTAGGGGAAGTCTTCTCAACCTCCAACATTGAATAAATGCATTGCAGTGGTGGCCAACATAGATGATGATAGTAAGCTATGGCACTTTCATCTCAATCACACCAACTATGAATCCTTGAGGCACATGAGTCGTCTTCGCCTTGTTGAACCTTACATAGATTAACCCTCCCAATTGTGTTTGTGAAGGATGCATGATCGGTAAGCATCACCGAGAGTCATTTCATAAGGAAAACTCAAGACGGACCTCTAAACCCCTTGAGTTGATACACAATGATATGTGTGGTCCCATGGCCACTTCTTCTCTTGCAAGAGCCAAATACTTCCTCACATTTATTGATGTTTTTTCTCCGTTTCTATGGGTCTACTTAAATCCAAGGATGAGGTGTTTACCAAATTCCAAGAGTTCAAAAACCTTGCTAAAGCTCAATGCAAGCAAAAGATCAAGTGTCTCCAGTGTGATGGGGTAAGAGAATACATTGGTAATGCCTTTCATCGGTTTCTTCACTTTCAGGCATCTCTTGGCAATAGACTATTCCTTATACTCCTCAACAAAATGGTGTGGCTAAGCAGAAGAATAAGGTTATGGAAATGGCTTGTTATATGCTTCACCCTCAGAACATGAAGCTTTCCTTATGGGGAGAAGCAGTATTCTTTGTAGCATTTATCATCAACTGCACACCTACTCATGTTGTCTCTAGTATAACTCCTTATGAGCACTTGCATGGGAAAAATCCCTCTATTTCACATTTCAAAATTTTTGGATTGGGTGCACGAATCCACTCACCTCATGGAAGACGCACTATATAACTTGTCCAGTATACTCCTCACCAAACTATGGTTGGATACAATGAGTCTTTTCCAGGGGTATCATCTTTATGACCCCATCAAACGCCATATCACTAAGCATCATGAAGCTATCATTGATGAGGCTATTCCTCATGATCCGCCAATATCTCTTCCATCACTTCTTTCCAATGATGATTTCGGTGAGGATTACTTAGCATGTCTCCATGGAATATGCCTCTTCTTCTTTTGTATATAAGTGACTTGTTGATGACTCTCAACTTGTTGTAGTGGATCTTACCACATCTTCATCAAGTCTTGGTGTACCCTGTTAATATTATGGTAGCTTCAGAAGGTATGAACCTCTATTGTGACCTATGACGAGACTAGAATCCTCCGGAAGGAAGCACAGAATTAAAGGAAACCCTAGACAAGTTGTCGACTGAACAAATATATTTAATTTGAATTTATTGATGCCCAGAAGGAGAAGTCGGCCCCAATTAGATTGGCCAGTCCACTATAAATACAGGGCGCCAGTTTCATTATTATACATCTCAGCAGTTGCAGAGAGAGCTAAATCTGCGTAGGCAGTTGCAGGCAGCAGCAGTTTTGTGCGCAAGTTTTTCTGGGAGAGCTGGAAAGTGGTGCGCTAGCTTCTGGGTGGGATCATCTGTTCAGTTTAGTTTCTATTCTCTTGCTTGGTGCATTTAGCCTCTCTTGGCTATTGATTGCTACCAGGATTCTCTTCTC
>JZKD02S2175981.1:365399-421420 GCA_000966675.3 Picea glauca | reverse complement strand
AATCCTTCTAGTGAGGATGATGAAATAGTGGAGACATTGCAAAGAAACATTGTGTATAGGACCATGATTAGACCTTTTTATATCAATCCAAATCATTCTAGTTATACAAGGTCTAAGAAAGAATTTCTCACTAAATAAATTTCCATAAGTGAATTGATTTCAAGTGAATGTTGTCAAAAGAATTGTTTGAAAAGCATGGACTTCATGTATGCCTTGAATAAAAGGAAGACATATTTGTCAATGAATAAGAGCATGCAAAATTCATATTTGATGGGGTGCATGATATCCACCAATACATTATATGAATCACATTGGGAATATTTTACTTTGCAAAAAAATTCACTCAATTGGTAATCTTCGTCTATCAAGAATCCAAACAATGTTAGAAAAAGATCATTCATTTTATTCAAAGGTACATCATGGACAAGAGAGTAGGCCATTGACAAGCACTACATTGTCATGGATGCGTGATTTCTTTTCCAAACATGGAGAGTGTATGCCAGATAGAGACACAATGCATATTCCAGATAATTTCTCAAGGACATAAATCTACAACTTGTACATAGGATATGCTGAAAGTGTTGAAGGAAATGGTAATTTTATTACATATGCATATTTTACAAGAATATGGAAGAAAGAATTCAACAATGTCTGTATTCCTAAGAAGTCAAGGATGGGTATTTGTAGTATATGTGCTACTCTTAAATCAAGAAGAGATAAATCTGAAGGGGCAGAAAGAGGTATGTATTTACTGGGTTTATTTTATTTTATTTTATTTTTATTTATTTTTTATTTTTTAAATTGAATAGTTATCAACTATGAAAACATATGATAAATATTTTCATTTTATGTCATGTGTAGATTCCATAGTCAAAGCACTTCAAGAACATCAAAATCAACAATCAAGTGAAAGACAAAAGTTGTACAAGCATCGAAAGAAGTGTTATGATGCTCCAAACAAATATTTAGGCATGATAATTGAAGGCATGGACCAGAAGAAAACACTTTTACTACATTTTGTCCATACACCCAAAAATTTACAGGAAGATAATTTCATTCAGTTTCACTTGGTTGGTTGTATGGTTTTTAATGGAAAAATGTGTCCAAGGGTTTACTTCACAGCTCCAAATATTCATAATGATGCAAATCTGACCATCACCATAATTCATCATGTGCTCACTCACTGGTTTGGAAATCTTCCTCAAGTTCTCTATCTACAGTTGGACAACACTAGTCGTGAAAATAAAAATCAAATTGTCTTTGGATATCTAAGCATGCTTGTTGAAATGGGAATATTTCAAAAGGTGAAAGTCAGTTTCCTTCTTATTGGACACACTTATGATCATATTGATCAAATGTTCAGTCGTTTTTCAGTAACATTGACGAGGCAAAATGTTGGAAGTCTACCAACATTGATTGAATGTATTAAGGAAGCATACATTCCGGATCCTGCTTTTCATATATTAGAATAAACTGTTGACATGAGAAGATTTATTCAGGGATCACATCGTGAAGAAAAATGTATTGAAGAGCTTAATGACATTAGCTTCCAACATCAATTTTGTTTCAAAAAAATTGATGGGAAAACACTAATATGGGGAAAGAAGTATTCAACTACTACAGAATGGGGGGCTTCATCAGGTTTATCATTTTTGAAGTTCATTCTAGATCGTCCAATATTTGCATCAAATTTATTATTTTTACAATTAGTTGTTGAAATCCATAATGCACAGAGGCGTAATAGAGATGTAGACTATTCTATGCCTGGAAGAAATAAAAAAGTCCATTAAGGATACATATGAGTACTTTGATGTTGATTTTGTTTGGTGGGAGTCTTTTTTCAATAGTCAAAGTGACATAATTTCAATCTCAACAAACGAAGATACAGTATTGAAGAATCCATTTCATTAGCCACAAAATATGACAAATGAATATGAAGAAACAAACATTGTTGAAGTTCAACAAGAATCTCAAGGTGCTGTTGAGTTTAAACAAGAAGAGGAAAGAGAAATGTATATTGGTTCACGAAGGTCACGTGGACAACATGAATTCATGTAAGACCTCATGTGTTCAATACAAGATATTAAGGAGGGTAGCATGATTGCAACTTTAACAATTGAAGATCCACATGGTTATCCATTCTAGATTCGAAAGGTTATAAAGATTGAGAAAGAAAAKGATGATGTTATTGCAATTGAAGTGCATTGGTATGCAACAAGTACACACCCATTCAATGGTGTGTACAAGCCAAAGATGGTGGTTGAGAAACATGTCAATAAAAAGAGAAAAAGAAAGGGTCAAAATACAACTCGTCGTTGCATTGACCTCTTAAAATGAGATGATGTTGACATACTTGTTTATGACTTCAATTTGACAAAAAGAGCAACTCTTTGCTCCAAGACAACAAATATTATCAAGAGGTTGTTGCCACAAGAAATAAATGCAAGATGGGAGTCTGTTGAACCTAGTCGTAGATCTAAAAGACATTTGATATCTGAAATGTTGGGCATGCATGTAGACTCAGATGGTGCATTCATCGACAATAGAGAAGAGTATGGATCATCTACATCTTCATCCAATCATTCATCTGAAGACAATGTCGACTCTGATGGTATTTCAGAAACCATGAGTCAATTTGAATAAGTGTATGAAACATTTTATGCATTTTTTATCCATATGATGTTTGTATGGTATCTAAAAATGAGCACTGATCTTACAGGAAGTTATGAATCTTTTGTTATGTTTTATGAATGATATGTTTTTTATTATGGATAATATAATATAATTTCTTAGCTCATATGTTTTGAATATGGACAATATAACAATACTTTTAAGAAATCATTTATGTTTCATTCAATGTAACGTGTTTTTACTTTTTTTTATTATCATAAGTAAAAAAATTATTAAAAAGTGACATTGAATTTTTAAAGTGTATTGTGATATTTTCATGGCACTCTTTATTACCTTGTGCTTTGAGTGATAATTAGATTTAAAAAGTAAACATTTAAGGGTTGATTTTATGATTTTGTTTACGATAATGATGAGTTCTTTTACTACTTTATAAAAATGTGTCATTTTTATACCCCAATTTTAGAATGGGTGCTACCGGTAGCAGTACTTTTCAATTTGATGGTTGATTTTGAGGTTTTAGTTTTAATGGTACCAAGTGCTAAAAATATGATTTCAAATGATCTCAAATTTTAATGTTTTGAAAAGAAAAAAAAAAATCAAAAGCATCTTTTTTTTAGGTGCTAATTTTAAGGTTTTTCTGAGCTACTGTCCAAGTTTTGAAGGCCATGTTTGGAAAAAGTTGTAAATTTGACCTGGTTTAAAAAAATGGTACTACCGGTAGCACCACTTTTTGATTTGGGGGTTGATTTTGATGTTTTTAATGCAAAAATATGAGTTTTTTGGGCGAGAGTTCTCGTTTTGAGGTCACAGTTCTCATTAAGTCGATAGCTATGTTTAATGACTTGATAGTTTTGATGGTTATTTCTGCAATAAATAATTGATTTCATTTCTTATATATATATATATATATATATATATATATATATATTTGTTTATTGTTGTAATTTAGGACAACAAGCTTCACTTGCTTGTCCCTTTGACATCTAGGCTTGTATCGTCTCAGGCATGTGTAACACTTTGGTGGAGGTACCCAAGGCTTTGGAAACCATTATCGAGACTCGTTATCAATCCTTTTCCCATTTAGTATCTTGACCTATAGGGGATTCACTTCCATACTCTCACTTTTCACCTCACATCCCCGCTAGGGACACCCAAGACTCCCCCTTGTGTCATATTCCTCCTTCACAGAAGGGGGGGATGGTTTATCTGAGGTGACAATGGATAAACTCTCCCACCGTTATCACCATCTAGTGGATTGGGTCGAGATTTTCCCAACCGACAGTTTGCGCGATAACACGCATAAAGGAGAGACGACCACAAATTAGAAATGTACAAAAAAACAGTTTTGTATTATAATAGTTTATAATTAATATGATAAGTTGAATAAAAATGATTCAAATTGTTTAGTGTGTCTAATTTAAATGGTTGTTTAGAAAATTATTGTCCTTTTTATTTGATTGCAAATCCCATGTTGCGATATGATACTCTTCTTCAGTCGTTTATTGGATATCATGATCATCATGAGATTGTTTACAAAGCCTTGAGTGTTCCGAATTATTTGGAGAACGAAATGAAGGCAGAGATATAACAATGATGTTGGATTACTAAGAGGGGGGGTGAATCAATAATGGAGCAATCTCATAATTTTTAACCATATAATGCAAGTGTTATATCAATGTAGCATTATCATCCAATATTTGCAGACTAAATAAACAATGAACAAATGAACAATCATACACATACATAGTACACCAGTGTTTTTATGTGGAAACCCAAAGTGGGAGAAAACCACATAATGTTTTTTCTTATATGTCTTGAAGAATTACATTCATTGGAAGCACCAACTTTCTTTGTTTTTCAGCTGCAACTGAAAGGAGGCTCCAACTCCCTAGTTTCTTAGGCTACAACCCGAGGGAAGCTCCAACTCCCCAATTTTATGGCTACAACTAGAAGGAGGCTATAACCCCCTATGTTCTCTAGCTACAACCAGAAGGTGGATACAACCACCTGTCCTTGCCCCATCAAACCGCCCTGACGTATAAGTAGAATGATGGAACCACTGTCACACTATCACTGTGATATATATTGTTGTAAATCTGTACCAATAAACCTGCACCAAAAAACATTTACCAATAACCTGAACCATGTATCAACCATGCATCAACGTGTACCTCAACCTGTAATCAAACTGTACCATAAACAAATGCATCAACCATGCACCAACTTGTACCAAACAACCTATAATCAATTTGTACCATAAACAAGTGCATCAACCATGCACCAACCTATACCTCAACCTGCAAACCTTCCTTAAATTTAACAACAAGAGACTAACATTTTCATCAAACTTTACTTTAGTCTCACATGACTAGTTTTGAATTAGTCAACAACCCTAACTTGAAATAATGATAATTATGTACCTGTAATGAATAAAGATTTAAAAATAGTACACAATGTTCTTCAGAATGTTTTATGCAATTCCTCCAGGTGTCACTACTTGGAACCTCTTAGAAAATGAGTTATAGCAAAAATGACATACCTTGTTGAATTTTGGCTTATTCTAGAGAGTGAAAATTTGTTTTATGGATCTAAATTTTTTACACATAATACTACAGACTGTACGCTATCCAACACATTTGGTCTTACTGAATTTGGATATGTTATGAAGAAGTTATGGCGTTTTTACTTGAAACACCTATTTTAGACTAGTTTCAGGACTAGCCACAAACCCTATTTTCCACGGAGTGTAACTTCAAAAATACAGCAACCCATAAGCTTAAATTCGTACCAAAACTACTTGGATATGTTTTCTCAATGGCCTCCCAATTTCACGGTCTGAATCATTCTAGAAATTTTTTTATTGCGAAAATGGTGAGAAGACCTGTAAATAACATACCTTAGAAAGCATCATCAAAAGAATTTATCCTCCCTTGAATTTCGGCCTTCTTTACTTCACCTTCTCTCTGAAATTCAGCTTAGATATACTTTGGTTACCTTAGTCACCTATAGATATTCAATGTTCTCAAGTGTGATTGAAATGAGAGAGCCTTGCCTCTTATTTATACTTTCATGTAGCTTCCTTAGAAGCATCTTCTAGACCACTTTGTCCACATAGTCACGTATGTCCAACTTTGCCCAATTTTCCACTTGTCCATATATCCAATAGCCACTTGACTACTTAACCCATTTTCTTCATTTTAGGGTTAACCTTCTTTTAACCACTTTCCATAATTAGAAAGTTCTCCATTTACTTTATTAGTTAAATAATCCTCTTTGACTTTGTCACTTCACTTTATTATTTAAATAATCCTCTTTGAATTTGTCACTTCACTTTATTATTTAAAAAATTTCTTCTTTGCAAACACTTTGACTACTTTGACCTTTTGGGGCTTCTAGATGACTCATGAGGGTTCTCCAACTTCATATAGCCATAACTCTCTAACCGTGAGGAGCTATGTGACGTTCCACATACCACCAAAAATGACATGACATGTACTATCCATATAGAATAGTCTTACCTACAAATATATAAAATTCATACCATTATACATCTAACAAACTTGGGTCCATTACCCAAACCTTTGTGCTACCAGACTTTCTTCAAGGGTTGACATCAATGACAACCAACCCAATTAATCAACAAATGAAATATACAGAGATATTGCGAGATACACAAAAATATTGCAATAAACATAGAGATACAATAAGGCACAAATTTTATTAATGAGAGAATGTACATAAACTGTAAAATTATAGAGTGAATGACTCGCTAGAATGGTGGAAGCTTATCTCTAAGAAGAGATGTGATGGCTATGATCATTCGCAAAAAGTTGATGATGTTTACAATGAGGCTCTAGAGGCCTTTTTAACATAAAGAAAATCCAAAACCCTAACCCCAGAAGATGAAACGCCAAAAGTCATGTGGGCCTCGATGGGGTAAGTTGGTATGTTAACTTCCCAAGGGCGTAAATTTTGCATACGATCTTCGTTTGGGGCAACCAATAGCTCGTTTGAAGGGTCTATTCGAGAAATACACATTTTCTATCACACTCTGGATAAATCATACATTGCGACAGTGGCGAGCCCAAAAAACGTTGTTTAGGGCCTCAAAACGATCCCAGAAGTTTAGGACTCGAAAAGCTGTAGAAAAATTGCCAAGGTGGAAACCCTTGTTTTGAGCCAGTGGAATAGGTGGGTGGCCACCGATTTCCACTTGGTTGATTGAGTTTATGTATAATCTAATTTATCATGGACACCATCCTCAGAATGAGAGGAAGTGCCTAGCAGATTTCCTTGAGATATATATTTTAATTAAAAAAAATTAAAAAAATGATTAAAGTTGTCATAATTAATAATTAGTCATAAATGGTTAAGTTGTATTTAATTAATAAAGTTGTTGCACTAAAGGTAGTGCAACACATTTTGTCTCCTATATGTATCAATATTTACAACAACAAATAATAGATCAATATGTGTTTCTCCCTTTTAAATTGTGATTTGTATTAGTTTTTGTGTACTTGTATGATTTTTTAACATGGTATTAGAGCCTACTCGAATAGGGTGCTAATGGGTGTGGAAATGTGTAACACATCCAACCCCTAAATACCCTTTCTAGGGATGGGGCATCAAATTTTCGCTTTTCCTTGGTTCATTTTCGGTCCCTTACTAAGAAAAACCCTCTTAATTATGCTCCCCCAAAGTTTACATCTCCCACTATGCGCTTAAACCAACAAGCAAGGTCCTCCTTGTGACCTCAGGCTGAAAATCAGGAGCTAAGATTATGCTTAGTGAAGGTTTTGACACTTCATAACTCCCGTACTTCAATAGTTCCAACGATGTTGTCAAATTCCCGGATCATCGAACAACGGAGGGAATCAACGATTCAGGTCCTCTACCGAGATCCTATGATTAAAAGAGGGGGGGGGGGCTTCGATATTGCTCCACATGGCCTTGGCCATTCGACGATTGGAGTTCTACATTCGACATTGATGTTCGACGATCGACGTTGAGCGTCCAACATTCGACGATTGGCGATCGTTGTTGAACGTCTCTCCACTACACTACGCCTCAAATATCCCGAACTCCCGAAGTCCTAGACGCATCACCAACCAAGTTGACCAGGTGGGCAAGAACCAAGAGTTGACACGCTGCGAGGGCTAAGGGTGACACGTGTCCTCATTTTATGGTGACACATTTCATGCTCTAATAAGCATAAGGGATCAGTGAAATCGACCATATCTGGGTGACACATGGCATGCGTAATGTGGGTCCACATCACATCGAATGATGTCATCATGCCATGTCATCTTAGACTGATAAATTCCCAGCCCTTCAATCTCACGGTCAGTAGGAGTCCACGTGTATCCATAAATCTACGACTCTCGTTACTTTGCAGCTCGAGACTTCGGAACTTACCAACTCCTCACGTCATGAATTCACTGAAAAGCCAAGTCTTCAGACTCTCTAATCTAGCGCTAAGTTTCATCCTACCAATGATCGAGATTCATTTCAACATTCACGACTTGAGAAGTTTTCACACTCCGTAGATTCTTGGCTAGGTTCTTCCGGAGTACGAAGTCTCTGCACCATGGTATCGCTTGCCACGTACCAACTCATCCAATAGTTCTATTTCAACGGACAACATTTGACAGGGGACGAGTAGGGTCCACATGTCACTCCACGATGCATTCCTGGTTGGTTGGGCAGTCGAGGGTGAGTTCCTTAGATTGACATCTTGGAGGGATCCTGAAGGATCCGAGGATAGACAGTCCTTGTCACTTCGAAAGTTCGACATTCGTGAGTTCGACGATTACCTTCTGGCTTCCTTTCCAAGGCATGCCTGATTTATCACCATGTGTACCTAGCATTCACAGCCATGATTTACTCTGGCTAGCTGAGCTTTGGGGAAACTCTCATGTCCCTATACCGCCGAATACCTGAACTTCTGGATAATCATTGATATGTGAACATGCATCCCTCCATTTTCAACGGTTCTGATTTACTTCACGACTCCGACATTCAGGAATTTTGGCATTACACCACTCCAATTCTCTCAAAGTAGAACTTCACCGAAGCACTTAACGCTTCCCTTCCTAAGTCCAATCTAACGACTGACAGAGATTCACACTGGATCCCTAGATCAACGACCCCCATCAATTCGTGAGTTCGGCCTTTAGCTATTTTTGAGGTTTGTGGAATCATAAGTTCCAAAGTCCCGAAGCCGAAAGAGCTAGCTCCTTTTGGGCTAGCGCAAGGTTCCTGGACCCTGGCCATATGGGTCCTTTGGAAATTTTTCTGGGCTAAGCACTAATCCTTTTAGCAACAAATGGGTTAAGGATGTGGACATGAGCCCTCGGTCAGATGAGTGGATAGTTTGAAGGGGACACCCTTCTCCCACATAATTGAACTTGACATTCCCGCTAAGGTAAACTTCAAAGGGTTGGCAAGATTTAGACATTTGATCAAGGTGGATATCGACGGCCACCCACCTTTTCCAACTCGCTCAAAACAATTTTCTGACAATTTTGGCAATTTACTATTTTTAGCATTTTTAACTTCCGGGGCCATTTTGAGGGCCTAAATGAAGGTTTTTATGGATTGAGCTTCTCAATGATAGACAAAGGCATGATTGATCCTCTAAAATGAATCTCCTCGATGATACCTTTCCAACGGGCTATCATACGCCTAAAACGGAGATCGTATACAAAAGTTACGACTCTGGGAAGTTGATGTACCAACTTACCCAGACGAGGCCCACATGACTTTTGGCACTTCATCTCCGAGGGTTAGGTTTTTAGATGTCTAGGGTTTTTCCTATTTATTGTAAAAAGGCCTTCAGAGCCTCATTGTAATCATCTTCTTGCGAATGATCACAATCATCACATCTCTTCTCAGAGATAAGCCACCACCATTCCAACAAGCTTGTTCCATTTTACAGTTTCAGCTTATTTCCTTATTGAATAGAAAATTGATTTTACTGTATCTCTATTATTTTGTGTTAAGCACCTGTTAATAATCTGTAGTCATTTTGTTTTGTTCATAAAATCCGGATCAGTGGTATCAGAGCATAACAAAATTTTCTCATTTGATGGGGCAACTCAACGCAATGGAGACCATTGCTTCCTAAGGAGGGAGGATTGATCCAGGTAGATATCAATGGCCACCCACCTTTTCCAACTAGCTCAAAACAATTTTTTGACAATTTTGGCAATTTACTATTTTTAGCAGTTTTAACTTCCGGGGCCATTTTGAGGGCCTAAATGAAGGTTTTTTGGGGATCGAGCTTCTCAATGATAGCTAAAGACTTGATTGAGCCCCCAAAATGAATCTCCTCAACGATACCTTTCCAACGGGCTATCGTACGCCCAAAACGGAGATCATATGCAAAATTTACGACCCCAAGAAGTTGATGTACCAACTTACCTAGACGGGACCCACATGACTTTTGGTGCTTCATCTCCTAGGGTTAGGTTTTTGGATGTCTAGGGTTTTTGGCATTCTTGTTTATTGTAAAAAGGCATTCAGATCCTCATTGTAATCATCTTCTTGCGAATGAGCACAACCATCACATCTCTTCTTAGAGATAAGCCACCACCATTCTAGCAAGCTTGTTTCCACTGCATTTTACAGTTTCAGCTTATTTCCTTATTGAATAGAAAACCAATTTTACTGTATCTCTGTTATTTTGTGTTAAGAACCTGTTAATAGTCTGTGTTCATTTTGTTCTACTCATAGAATCGAGATCAACATTTCAGTCAATCCTACCTCGACTCTTCTGCAGATTCACATCCCATAACTCTCTAACAGCTACACTGAGATAAATCAAAGACTATATGAATATAGCAGTTTATAAAAGCAAAAGAACATTTCTAATAACTGTTCAAATACTTAAAGACTAAACCATAAACACATATATTCATCATTGCATCCAATATATATACACTGTTGAAAGGGGTTCATGTTTCTCCCAACCATAGGCACAACCACTCCTGATGGATTTACCACTGACCACTCCCGATCTATACCATAATGCTATGAGAGAGAGATTCTTTTTCCTTGCTCCATGACAGTCAGGGACAGAGGTTACTCTCCTCCTCCCACATGGAATTGGAAACCGATTTTCTCTACTTCAAACAAGGAGGTCTGCACAAGTACTCCCTCTTTCACTTGTCAGCCTCGTTTATCAACTTGTAGCAAAACCTTTCCCATGGATTCTTTTTCCAAAAACGAGCTTGCTTCTCAAATTTTCTCTCTATTCCAAAGTCGAAAACATGCTTCTGTTCTCTTCTCTCTACTCTACTATCTTGCATATCTGTCTATGTCCCTCGAATTACATCCTTTCTTGCCTTCCTCAACAAGGTTGTGTGGATCTGAATCCCAATTCATGCTTAGGCCTGAAATACTTACAGATGGGTACCCTGCCCCATCTCCTCGTTAACTCTTGAGGATGACCTTCCATTTACCAACCTGACTAGTAATTCATTTCTGGGTCAGAGGATTGTTGAGCATTTACACCCAGTAGGTACTAGTTTGGTGAGGGTCATCTCAACCATTCTTGGTTTCCCCTCACCATCTCTCTCATTGCATCCATAATCTATCTTGACAAACTCCCCCCCTTTCAGTAGTTGTGCAACACATACCAAATTTCTATTAATAAGAAGAAATTCATACATTGACCCTTTTATACAAAGGTTCATCAAATCAAACATTCACACAAATTTACTCTGCCATAGTCTCTTGGCCAGTTATAGTTATATTTTCAAACTGGGGGAAACTGGGTTATTACAATCCCCTCCCCCTTAAAGGAACATCATCCTCGATTTTCTATCTGTCGATGTGCTCTGTATGTACAGAAGTAAACAAAAATGGATATGCATGTCTCATGGCATCCTCCATTTCCCATGTAACCTCATCCAGGCCAAAGTGTTTCCACTACACCTTGACTTATGCAATCGTTCTATTCCTGAGCGAGGTTTCCTTCATATTTATTATGCATTGAGGTTTTGGTAGGAATTCTCCCTCGGGCTTCACTTGAATCACAGACTAGTCAATAATATGATTAAAATCATGTACATACTTCTTTAATAAAAAAACATGGAAAACATTATGTGCCTTCAATGTGGGAGAAAGTGCTAGTCAATAGGCTGTTGTTCCCACTCTATCCAAAACTTCAAAAGGTCCACAATACTGAGGTGCCAGCTTGGCACAAGCTCCCATCCTCAAAGAGATTTTTTGGGGTCTAACTCAGAGATATACATGATCCCCTGCTTTGAATTCTCTAGGAGTCATTTTCATGTTTGCATAGCTCTTTTGTCTATCCTGGGCTATCTTTAGATTTTATTTGATCTGAATTACTTGTTGTTCCATTTCCTTTACGATATCTGGCCCGATTGTAACTCTCTCTACTGGGTTGTTCCAGCTGATTGGAATGTTGCATTACCTTCCATAGAGGGCTTCAAAAGGGCTTATTTTTAATGACTCTTGATATCCATTATTGTAGGCAAATTCTACCAGTGGTAGGTAGTCCTACCACTTTTTGGGTTGATGCATTACATGCATCCTCATCATGTCTTCTAATACTTGGTTTACCCTCTCTGTTTTCCCATCATTTTGAGGGTGATAGGTTGTACTAAAGAGCAATTTTGTTTCAAAACCAACAAACAAAGATTTCCAAAAGTTTGAAGTAAACTTTGTATCTCCGTTGGATATAATTTCCTTAGGCATGCCATGCAGTCTAAATATTTCTTGCATGAAAATGCTGACAATATATATTGCCTTGCAAGTTGACTTGATGAGTATGAAGTGAGCATCCTTGCTCAGTTTTTCCACAACTACCATGATGACATCGTTTTGTTTGGTTGATCTTGGTGATCTCGTGATGAAATCCATGGAGATGATTTCCCATTTCCATTCAAGAATTAGTAGGGGCCGCAATAACCCTATTGGGTGTCGGTGCTCTACTTTGACTTGCTGACATTCTAAACACTTAGCTAAGTAATCAACTATGTCCTTTTTCAGTCCGGGACAATAAAATAGTTTCCTAGTGGCCATGATTATTTTCTGATAACCAATATGACCAATATATGGTCTTTTGTGTAGTTCATCCATTATGAACCTCTTCAAGTAGTCACAATTTGGAATATACAATTTACCCTTGTAAGTCAACATGCCTTCATTAAGCATCTGATAACCTTTGTACTTCAGCCCTGTGGGCTCTTGTTTTAGGTACGATGTCATGGTCTTGAAAAATGCATATGTTTCTTGTGCACTTCTTGTTAGAATATAATGGATGTGATCGTTTTACCATTGACAATATCGCTATTGTCACCCAACCATAGGCCGAAGCCACCCTCTGAGCACCTTAACCTTGACAAAGAATCACTCTGGAATCAAACCCTAGGCTAGATAGCCAAACAAAGGGTAGCACTCCTTTCCCCAAGGATAGTGCACCAACAGTTGATCAGATAGTCCAAACTCTAACCAAGAGATAGTCCAAGCCAAACGTGATCTGCTAGCTACAACAACTACAATGGAATCTCTCCTCCAAACCTGTGCACAAAATCAGGCACTACAGTGCACACAAGTGCTGCTCTGCAATTCTAAGACTACCTACCAGAATGAAGACTGGCCTCCTATATTTATAGTAATTTTGGCTAACTGCCTAAGCTGACTTCTCATTCTGGGTATCAGTCTGTTCAGTATATATTATTTCTTCTGGCTGTCTTCTTCTCTTGGAGGCTAATAACTTAATACAAGTTATCTTCTTGAGTCGACATGTCTTCTAGGGTTATTAGCCAACTCATTAGGGTTTCTTCTTGCTTCCCAGAGTATTCTATTCTTGTCAGGTTTACACATGGAGGTAAATACCTCCCGCAACTACCATAATATGAACACTCCCTCCTAGCTAGGGAGGTATTATAGGTAATGGTCTTGAGCACAAAAAATACCATTCACCTGGTAGCATCAACATAGTTGTATAGACTATCTCATGACTAGATCATGAGCACCATCATCACCATCAGTTTCATCAGCTGCATCATCTCTCAGAACCATACTCTATCTGAGTAATCAGACATGATGCTCACTCCACAGAGTGACACAAGAATCATTCTTCTAATATAGAAGAATAAATGTTCTGAACCATTTTCTGTCTAGGAAATCTCTGTCCATTGATCATCCATCTAGCTGATAATAATTTTCAACACTGCTGATAGTCTTCAAGTCAATTGGAGCAATATCATTCAAAAGAACACAACTATGTCTATCCATAGTAGTACACAACTACAATCTAGTGGTATACTACCACACCAAGTATCACACAGATACTTGATCAAACAGTGGAACACATCCACCACAGTAGTATACATCTATTTTTTAGAAACATACAGTCTTCATAACAATCATCTGATATCAACCTGCATAGAAACAATGTTATGATATAAACTGAATCATCTGGGCCATTCTTCCACTCACATCTATGATATCTCGGAAGAGTATCTGCCCTCAAAAGGTAAGACATCAATGATGAGCTACCTGGACTATTATTCTCAAGCAAGGAAGAATAATTGTTCTGATTTATAAGCCTCCCCACCCTGGGCCATTCCTCTGACACTAAACAAAGTGTAACCTAGAGAGAATGAGTCTGCCCTAAGGAATGTTTGTCCCTGATTGTTGAACCTGCACCATTCCCCACCCCGGGCCATTCCTCCGACACTAAACAAAGTGCAACCTGGAGAGAATGAATCCACCCTAAGGAATGACTATCTAGACCATTTCCCATGTTAACCACAAGAGGAAATCACTGTCTTGCACCAACCTCCAAAACAGACCATTCCTCATGTTAACCACAATGAGAATCATTGTTCAGCGAGGTGGGCTAGTCTTTTTGAGTAACCCTCAAGAAGAGAGACTACCCTAGATCACTCCCCATGTTAAACACAATGGGAAGTCTTTGTCTATGGTACATCAACAATCTGGACCATTTTCCGAACTGGAAAATGTCTGTCCGTTAGAAATCTCAATCCACTTTCCAAACTGGAAATAATATGCTCATCCTAAACCATTTTCGAACTAAAAAATGATTTTCCATCAATCAATAAGACATCAGTGTTCCCTCCCAACCTGAGAGTCATCTATTCCTTTTTCAATAAGGAAGTTGTCTCCATGAGCTCCAGCTTGAGTACACAAACTCTTTCATCTTGGACAAAAGCTTTACCAAAAATGTTTGCTTATCTACTCATCTATGGAGATATGTATTGGAGAACCACTTTCTCCTTTCTGGACTTCATCACAGATAATGTAATGCTTTATTTCAAATGTACTTCGGTCTGGAACACTGGTTTTGTCTAAAGGCTTCATGTAGCTCTGATCAATAAAGAATATCATTGTTGGAAAAACTGGAACATATCCATGTGGCACTTCTTCTGTCATCATGAGATCTAATCTTCTGAGTAATCATCTTGATACAATATCTTTGTTATAGAAAATCTTCACCACACTTCTGCTGTGCACTAGAGGTTCTCCACCAAGTTATCTTCTTCTATCTGCATACAAGGGTCTCTTTCTGGTATGCTTCAAAGTCTTGAGGTTGCTCTTCATACACTCTTTGATCAATTTCTCTGGAGAACAGTCTTTGCATTTATCTGATGTAAAAATCCAACCCATGGATATTGCAGATGATATAAAGACTCATGTAGAGGCATGTCTGATTTATTGGAACAAGTAATCATCATAGTCTTCTCCCTCCATCTGGGAGAACCTCTAGTTCTGGACCTTGCAATGCTTACATATATATACATTGTTCTTCATCACAACTTTTAGTTCCTCTACCTGATTACTTTTATTGAGTTCATATCAGGTTGGTGATCTTGTGATTCTTAATATAATGACCTGTTGTTCTAGCTTCTCTTTCTTTCTTGTCATCTTCATGTTCTTCCTCATGTTTTTCTTTAGCTCTTAGGTCCATGGAGTTTCTTATAGATTCCATGTCCTAAAGATTCCACTTCTTCCTTTCATCATAGGATCACGGACGTGGATGGAAAACCAGGGTTACTTTAAGGCTTCTCTTCGAATAAGACTTCTTCTAAAGTCCAACTAAACACGTACTACCTTTCATGGCTGCTACCATGGATATACACTTCATCATCTTCAATGGATCATAGGATTATCACCCTCCTAATCCTTGCTTCCTATATGAGTGCATGTAATAGGCTCCCTCTGTCTAACAGAGTCCATGCTTCCATCTGCATCCTTATTGTCTTCTGTAAAACGTCGCAAGTCTTTCTCCAATTTCCTCTTGATTGTTGACTCCTTTCTATCTTTGCTTCTTCTAAGTCTCTTCAGGATTGATTCTGATTTCGACTTATCTTGTTATAACTTCCACATGATTTGTTTGATGTATTTCATCCTTTCATGTGTATTATCTGATTTATATAATGATAACAATCTTTATCTTGTTGTTCTTCCATAAGTATAGTTCTTCTTGGAACATATTATCTTCTAAGAGATAGATATACAAGATATGTACAAGAACTACGAAGAGTATTGTTATCTTAAGAAGAAGAAGTCTCTTTCATCCTGCCTAGTCTTCTTTGTAGGTTCCTTTTCTTCGGCAACTGATGCTTTGTGTTTCTCCTTCCTTTTATTTAGCTCAGGACAATGATTCTTGTAGTGAACATACTTTCGACAGTTGAAGCATTGTATTTCTGAAATATCTTTATCTTGATTTGTATTCCTCCTTGAACCAAACTTCCTTTTGTTATTGAAATTATTGAATCTTGTTGTGAAGGCTTGATCATCATACTTCTTTTGGAGTTTCTCTTTTGCACTGATCTTGGATTCTTCTTGAGCACAACAAGTCCAAAGTTCTTCAAATGTAGGATACTCCTTTCTTGTGTTCATGCTTGCGGAAAATGCATCCCATGTCTTGGGAAGACCATTGAGTACTATGTTTACCGATTCCTTGTGTGAAATGATCTCTTCAATGGCTTATAGTTGATATCTTAACTGGGATATCCTCACAAAGTATGATGTTATGCTATCATCATCATTCATCTTCATGTCACGGAGCTCATTCTTTAGACTCATTATTTGTCCAATGTTTCTGTCTGGGAAGGGGTTTGTTAGGGCATCTTAGATCTTATTCGATGAGTCAAGATGGGAGATGTAGGGTATCAAGTGGTATTTTATAGAGTCCACTATGATACTCATGGCATTGATTTCATCGTCTTTGAACTTCTCCATAACTGCAATGTTCTACGGTTCCTTCTCTTTTCCTTCTTAAAACTCTGGTTCCATGATATTTCCTTTCACGATATCCAACACTTTATTCTTGGAAAGGATGAGGTCAATCCTTGTCTTCCATGCTTTGAAGTTACAAGCTCCATCTAACTTGTTTACTAACTTCATAGAGTAAGTCATGGATGCTTTGACTTGGTCAACCCTAGATTTGACCAAAAACTCAACCTTGACGTCTTGCCTTGCTGAGAGTATCAGGAGATGCACTAGGCTAGGGCTCACTGATCTATCCAAAAATTAGGTCAATCCATTCACTTAAGGTGCCTCAATGAAAGGATTAGGGTTTCTGCAACTGCACTTGCTAGTAACCCTAGCGGTAGTGCTTTAGTGACTGCTCCCACTAGAAACCCTAGCAACAGTTATTCGATGAGTTTAATATCCTTATGGCTATGTTTCCTTCCAGCGGTTAGACTGAATGAAGGAGTTGTGGGCCCATAACTTGTTAGAATATAATGGATGTTCTCGTTTTACCATTGACAATATCACTATTGTCACCCAACCATAGGCCGAAGCCACCCTTCGAGCACCTTAACCTTGACAGAGAATCACTCCAGAAGCAAACCCTAGGGTAGATAGCCAAACAAAGTGTAGCTCTCCTTTTCCCAAGGATAGCGCACTAACAAGAGCTAATCAGATAGTCCAAACCCTAACCAAGAGATAGTCCAAGCCAAACATGATTTGCTAGCTGCAACAACTACAATGGCATCTCTCCTCAAAACCTGCTCACAAAACTGGGCATTATAGTGCGCACAAGTGTTGCTCTGCAATTCTGAGACTACCTGCCAAAATGAAGACTGGCCTCCTATATTTATAGTAATTCTGGCTAACTGTCTGGGCCGACTTCTCATTCTAGGTATCTGTCTGTTTAGTATATATTATTTCTTCTGGTTGGCTTCTTCTGTTGGAGGCTAATAACCTAATACACATTATCTTCTTGTGCCGACATGTCTTCTAGGGTTATTAGCCAACTCATTAGGGTTTCTTCTTGCTTCCCGGAGTATTCTATTCTCGTCAGGTTTACATGTGGAGGTAAATACCTCCCACAGCTACCATAATATCAACACTTATGACTCTTTCTTTGATGTATGATTCATTAGCGCTTACAGCTGCCAAGTGAGCCACTTTCATACTTCTACTAAGGGCATCAAACACCCTATTCTCCTTTCCTTTGATATGTTTGATTTCAAAATCAAACTCACTAAGGAGATCCATCCACCTAACTTGTCTCACCTTGAGTTTTTGTTGGTCAAACAAATACCTCAACCCATTATGGTCTGTCATAAGTATGAATCTTCTAACTAAGAGGTAATGCCTCCACATTTTTAAAGCATGCACTAAGGTGGCCAATTCCATATCATGGGTCACATAATTGACTTCATGCTCATTCAATTTTTTGGATTTGTAGCAAATCACATGTTCTTCTTGCATAAGGACTACTTTGAGCCCTTCCTTGTAGGCATCTGTACACACAAGGAATTCCTTGTTTGGGTCTCCAATATTCAGCATAGGCACATTGGTTAGAAGGTATTTTATCTCTTGAAATATTTCTTCACATTCTGATGTCCAAATGAATTTAACCCCTTTTTTCTGAAGGGGGGTGATTGGGCAACCAATCTTGGAGAATCTCTTTATGAACCTCCTATAGCATCATGCTAGCCCCCTAAAGGATATGATATCAGATACATCCTTTGGGGTAGGCAAATCCATGATGGCTTTAATCTTATCAGGATCAACTGCCATTCCTTCTTCAGATATAACATGGCCTAAGTAATGGACTTGTTTCTGGAAAAAGTCACACTTACTAAGCTTAGCATAGAGATGATATTCTCTTAGTACTTGGAGTACTAGCTTGAGATGTTCTTGATGCTCTTCCCTATTATTGGAATAGATTAGGATATCATCAATGAAAACCAACACAAACCTATCCAAGAACTTTCTGAATACGTTATTTATTAAGCACATGAAAGTGGTTGGTGCATTGGTAATCCCAAATGGCACCACCACAAATTCATAGTGACCATATCTTGTCCTAAAGGTTGTCTTGTGGATGTCTTCATCTTTAAATTGTATCTGATGGTATCCAAACCTGAAGTCAATCTTGGAGAATATTATAGCATCCCTTAATTATTCAAATAAGATATCGATCATGGGTAAGGGATACTTATTCTTGATGGTCATCTTATTGAGTTGTCTACAATCTATGCAAAGTCTGAGTGTGCCATATTTATTTTTCACAAACAAGGTTGGTGCTCCCCATGGAGACACACTAGGCCAAATGTAGCCTTTGTCCCACATCTCCTTCAACTTTAGTTTGAGCTCAACTAGTTTTGGTGTACTCATTCTATAGGGTATTCTAGACATTGGCACCACTCCTGGTACATGTTCTATTGAAAAGTCAATATCCCTTCCTTGAGGTAGACTTGGTACCTCTTTTGGGAATACGTCTTTATATTCTCTTAATATGGGATGGTTCTCTAGGCTGGGTTTGTCTTTCTCAACAAAGTTTAGTACTTGTATTGCATACAAGGGACATCCCTTTCTGCAATACTTCTTCACTTGGAGGGTTGATATTTGTCTCACTGAGACAGGCTTTTGAATCCCTTGTAGGGTTACCCTTCTTCCTTCTTCCTTTTCACACTCCAAAGTTTTACTGTAACAATCCAACTTGATTTTGTGGGAAACCAACCAGTCCATGCCAATCATCAGGTCATAATATCCTAGAGGAAGTATGTTTAGGTTTTCTTGGGTTGGAAATCCACTTATAACAAATTGGCATGCTGGTATGAACTCTATTACTTTTCTTTTAGTTCCAGTGGCTAGTGGTACGAACCATGATTTAACATTTTTAACTTGTTGCAATTTACATTTCTCAACAGTTTGAGGGGCAACATAACTCAAATTAGAAACAAGGTCAATTAAAATGGAAACATGATGGTTGTAAATCACACCTTCCATCTCCACCACTGAAGCTTGGTGGTCAACTTGTCTATTATCCAAGGCTGCATAAATTTGTGGCAGGATCCTAGCCACATCATTGACTGTGGTAGCCTCTTGGATGTTGTATACCCTCCCATTGTTCTGTTTCCTATGCAGATATTCCCTCAACAAATGTTCCTCTCCACAACCCCAACATTTCAAGGGTTCACTCTTTGTGTTATCAATCTTACTTGGAGCTTATCCGTATCGTTTATTTACACTCTAGAAGGAACATTTTTCTGATACACACTTCTAGCAGGAAGGCTCATCCTAGAGCTCTTACCATGGTTCTTAAATCTTGAGGATTTAAACCCCTTCTTATTAAATCCCAAATTGTTTTTGTTCTTCCAATCTTCATGGGGTTCTATCTTATTCTTGAATTGCTCATAGCAATACCTTGCTTTTCAAAGAGTATCTTCTAAAGTCTTTGGTTCATCAAACTCAATTCTGTCCTGGTAGGACTAAGGTAATCCACTAATAAATCATTGTATCTTTACTTTTCATCCTTTATGTAGGGAACATACCTCATCAACTCAAGGAATTTATTGATATATTCGACTATGGTGAGTTGTCCCAGCTTGAGTTCATATAACTCCTTGGTCTTTCCATCAAAGTAATTTTCTGACAGGTACTTCTTCTTGAAGTATTTCTAAAATTGCTTCCATGACAAGTCCTTCTCATGGATTACTTTCACATTCCTAAGGTCCTCCCACCAGATGGAATCTTTCCCATTCAGGTTGAAAATGGCTATCCGAGCCTTTAAGTTTTCAGAGTAGTCATGTACTTTGAAGTACTTCTTCAATCCGAGTAGCAAAACCTCTGCTTCTTCCCCCTTCTTAATCTCTCCATCGAAGGTGGGTGATTTGGATTTCTTGAACTCTTCAGGATAATGACTCTTGGATTGTTTCCTCTTCTTTCTTTTCATCTAGGAATGGGAACTAGTTATTCCACTAGAAGATTCCTTGGAGTTGTCAGTGTCCTCACCAGAGGAATATTCCATTGAATGTCTCTTGGCTCAATTTTGGGCCTTCTTTGAGGTTCTCCTCTTGCTGTGGCCACTTTCAGGACCATGCTTCTATATCTCGGGTGGAGTTGGAGTTTTCTTAGTATGATGCCTACCCACATGACTGGCAGCTGGACCATGTTGTAGTTGCCTTTGTATATCTGATAGACTTTGTAGTAGGACTGCATTGATTTGAATATTCTTTTCCTACTCCTTGATCAACCTTTCATTGTCATCCTTACAACTCTATAATTCTCCCATGAGGCTTCTTACAGTTTCGACCAAATTTGGAGGGGTTTCCACCACCCTCCTTTCATCAGATTCTTCCTCTCTATTGTGGGAGCTCTCTCCCAACTCATGCTGTGTCACCATCCCTTAAGTTGTAGTTTTCCTGCTGTTCATTGACTTCTTGAGTCGTGATAAAACATTTTTTGTTATTTACTAATATACTAATTCATGAACAACACATATCATTGCAAAGTGAAGTCAACTTCTTTATTTGGAAACATTAACGACATACAGTTTAGACTTCCAAAACATATATCAACAGTGGAAGGTTTCGTTCCTCTCTTCAGTAGAGGTTCAGGTAAGTTCCTTATAGAAGAGGGGTAAGGTAGGGTGTTTCCCCATAAATCTCTCTAATAATATTTTTATGTGACTTGTGCATGAGCCCAAGCAAGACAAGTGTTGTTTCCATGCTCCGATACCAATTTGTAACACACTCGACCCCTAAATACCCTTTCTAGAGATGGTGCATCAAAGTTTCGCTTTTCCTTGGTTCATTTCCGGTCCCTTACTAAGAAAAACCCTCTTAATTCTGCTCCCCCGAAGTTTACATCTCACACTATGCACTTAAACTAGCTAGCAAGGACCTTCTCGTGACCTCAGGCTGAAAACCGGGAGCTAAGAGTTTGCTTAGCAAAGGTTTCGACACTTTGGAACTCCCGTACTTTGGGAGTTCCAAAAGTGTTGTCGAATTCCAAGATCGTTAAACAATGGAGGGAATCAACGGTTGAAGTCCTTCATTGAGATCCTACAGTTAAAAAGGGGGAGGGGGGCTTTGAGATTGCTCCATGTGGCCTTGGCCATTTGATGAATGTCAATTGACGTCGACATTCGACGATCGACGATCGACGATCGACATTGAGCATCTGACATTCGACGATCAATGATCATCGTTGAACGTCTCTCCATTACACTATGCCTCAAATCTCATGAACTCTCAAAGTCCCAGACACATCACCAACCACGTCGACTAGATGGGAAGGAACTAGGAGCTGACACGTGACGAGGGCCAGGAGTGACACATGTCCTCATTAGGGGGTGACACGTGTCATGCTATAATAGGCATAAAGGATCAGTGAAATCAACCATATCTAGGTGATAGATGGCATGCATAATATGGGTCCACATCACATCGAATGATGTCATCATGCCACATCATCTTAGACTTATAGTTGCCCAACCCTTCAATCTCACGGTTAGTAGGAGTCCATGTGGATCCATAAATCTACGACTCTCGGTACTTCGAGGCTCCGGACTTCGAAGCTTACCAACACCTCATGTCGTGAATTTCTTGAAAATCCAAGTCTCCAGACTCTCTAATCTTGTGCCAAGTGTCCTCATCCTACCAACGACCGAGATTCATTTCGGTATTCGGGACTTCAAAGGTTTTCACACTCCATAGATTCTTGGCGAGGTTCCTTTGGAGTACAAAGTCTTCAAACTATGGGATCACTTTTCACATACCCACTCATCTAATAGTTCTATTTCAATGGACAACATTTGAAAACAGACGAGTAGGGGCCACATGTCGCTCCACGAAGTTCCTAGATGGTTGGGCAGTTAAGGGTGGGTTCCTCAAATCGACGACTAGGAGGGATGTCAAAGGATCCGAGGATCGATGGTCCTCATCACTTCAAAAGTTCGACATTCATGAGTTCGGTGAGTACCTTCCGGCTTCCTCTTTGGAGCACGCTTGATCTATTGCCATGTGTACCTAGCATTCACGACCAAGATTTACTCTGGCTTGCTGAGCTTCGGGGAAACTCTCGCATCCCTATACTGTCAAATACCTAGACTTCTGGATAGTTGTTGATCTGTGGACATGTGTCCTTCCATTTTCAACAGTCTTGATTTACTTCGCGACTATGAGATTTGGGAGTTTCAATGTTAGACCACTCATATTGTCCAGAAGTAGAAATTCGTCGAAGCACTTAACGCTTCCCTTCCTAAGTCCGATCTAACAGTTAAGAGAGATCCATAGTGGATCCCCAGATCGATGACCCCCATCAATTCACAACTTCGGCCTTCGACTATTTTCGAGGGTTGTGGAATCACAAGTTCCTAAGTCCCAAACCCAAAAGAGCTATCTCCTTTCGGGCTAGCACAAGGTTCCCAGGCTTTGGTCATATGGGTCCTTTGGAAATTTTTGTGGGCTAAGCGCTAATCCTTTTAGCAACAAATGGGTTAAGAATGTGGACATGAGCCCTTGGTCAGATGGTTGGATAGTTTGAAGGGGACACCCTTCTCCCACATAATTGAACTTGACATTCCCACTAAGTTAAACTTCAAAGGGTTGGCAGGACTTAGACGTTTCGGTCAATCCTACCCTGACTCTTCTGCGGATTCACATCCCATCACTGTCTAGTAGTTACACTAAGATAAATCAAATATTATATGGCTATAATAGTTTACATAAGCAAAAGATCATTTGTAATAACTGTTCAAATACTGAAAGACTTAACCATAAACACAAATATTCATCATCGCATCCAATATATATACACAAATTATGATAATATGTATAAAAAATGGAGAATGTGAAGTGACTACTGAAAGGGGTTCCTATTTCCTCCCAACCATAGGCACAACAATTCCTGATGGATTTATGACTGGCCACCCCGAGCTAGACCATGATGCTCTGAGAGAGAGATTCTTTCTCCTTGCTCCACGATAGTTAGGGATGGAGTTTACTCTCGTCCTCCCACAGGAAATTGGCAACCGATTTTCTCTACTTCAAGCAAGGAGGTTCTCACAAGTACTCCCTCAGTCACTCGTTAGCCTCATTTATCATCTTGTAGAGAAACCCTGCCCATGGCTTCTTTTTCCAAAAACAAGCTTGCTTCTCAGATTTTCTCTCTATTCCAGAGCCGAAAACATGCTTCTCTTTTCTTCTCTCTACTCCGCTATCTTGCAGATCAGTCTCTATCCCTCAAATTACCTCCTTTCTTGCCTTCCTTAGCAAGATTGCATGGGTTCGAATCCCAATTCGTGGTCAGGACTGGAATCCTTACAAATGGGTAACCTACCCCATCTCCTCATTAACTCTTGAGGATGGCCTTCCAACTACCATCCTGACTGGTAATTCATTTTTGGGTTAGAGGAATTTTGAGCAATTACACCCAATAGGTACTGGTCTAGTGAGGGTCATCTCAGCCATTCTTGGTTTCCCCTCACCATCTCTCTCATTTCATCCATGGTCTATCTTGGCAAAATCCCCCCTTTTCAGCAGTTGTGCAACACATGCCAAGTTTCTATTAATAACAAAAAATTCATACATTGAGCCTTTTATATAAAGATTCATCAAATAAAAAATTCACACATATTTAGTCCGCCATATTCTCCTGGCCAGTTATAGTTATATTTACAAACTGGGGGAAACAAGGGTATTACAAAATGGCCACTCTCACATGTTGTATCACTACCACCATACCCTACATTGATGACATAGAGGTAATCGATGGAATTTTATGCTTTGGTGTCAACCATAAAGAGGAGAGAGGACGAGGGAAGGAGTACGAGAATCCTCCCACCAACTGTTATCATAATGATCATGCATGGTGAGAATATAGAGATGTACAGGGACATGAATTCCATGAATGTTGAAAGGACGAATGCTTGGTTATGGGAAGTTTCTGAGAGTATTTGAGGTCATCATTTCTTGGAGAGGCGAGGAAGGAGGAAGGTTGGAAAATGATTTCATTGAAAGAGAGGCACCTTCTGATATATGGTGACCAACGCTCTTCATTAGATGTTTCACACTCCCTAGAGTATGATAGTGAACACAACTATGGCATTGGTATCCTAACACTCCCTGGGTGCACCTTCACTTTGTTTCCAAGTATCCTTGCATACAACTTATGACATTTAGCTTTGTTTCTCTAGATTACACACTTCAACTATTCTAGGGTTTGTTGTATGTTTGCCACGTTTAGTAAATTGGGTAGTTATCTGGTGTGCTTGGATTCTAATGATGATATTTGGGAGGAAGACATAAAACTTTTATGTGTTGTCCAATTGGTTTCCTTTTCCCCGTTTCGTTCTAGTTTGGTCGCTGGTGTTGCTAAAGTGGTTTTTGGATTTCTTTTGGGGATTTTTCTATTCTGTTAGGGTGACTATCAAGGCTGGTGGAGAGGGGAGAGGACATAAAAGAAATAGTGGTGTTGGTTTTCTAAAATCCTCAACCTCTAAGAAATGTAGACATTCTTCCAAAGCCGAAAAGGAGGCATGGGAGGTAAAGAAAACTTATCAGGAAAACTACTATGACATTGCCATGATAAAGGTAGAGGAGTTGGGGATATTATTTTAAGGAAAAATATAGATCCTAATGGACTCCCAAGTCTTGAAGGAAGTGGAGTAATGGGTGAAATATTCGTTGTACTCCATAACTCAGAAAACAAAAAAAAATTGGATTGCAAAGACATGTTGGTTGGTTAAAATGCTAATTTCTTAGGCCATTAAAAAAAACATGGGGAACAATAGGACATTCTTCATACCATTAGGATTTTTGAAGGAAAATTCTAGGTTGTGTGAAAGACAGTCTTTGGGATTGGGATTTTAGTTACATGGGTTTTAGAGGAGAAGGCAAGAAAGAAGAATGAGGAGTTCTCTATTCGATTAGTTAACACCCATGCCAACCCAATTGAGATCAACTATAATCCTCATCCCTTCAGTACTGCACAAGAGGAGGTTGGGGAGGAAGTGTTGAGATTCAACAAGAAGATCCTAGTGAAAATTATGCACCTACACTAGGATGGAGCCTCAAGCTATTTTTAGGTGGAAGTCTATTTTTAGATGATGAACAAATTCTATTTATAGATGATGTCTATTTATATATGGTGAGCAAATTCTATTTATAGATGTATGTCGACTATTATTATCCCTTAATAATAGTTGGACAATAAATATTAATCTATTCTCAATGAGCACTTGGAAATAGTTAACTGAAGTGGAAAATGAGTTAGCTATAGGAAATTTGAGTTCAAAGGTTGATTGGTGGGACATGCAAGTCTAATTAGTTGTAACTGAGTGATTCGAAGTTGTAACAGAGTTGGATGTGTAGTTATGTGAGTTGTGAAGTAGTTTAACTCAGTTAAGTGAGTTAAGCTCAGTTGTACTAGTTGTAACTGAAATTACACTAGTGAGAGATCATTGAATTAATTATTAATTAATTCACAATCAGTGGTCTCACATGCAACTAAATATTTACCACTATTAACTACATGCATGTCAGATCTAGTGGAGACCCAGTTGAGATAACAAGTGAAAGGGACAATTTGACTATCAGTTGTGACGTTAGTGAGTGCACTCATGCAACCACACACACATTGGATGTTCCCATGAGGATTGTGCAACCTAGGCAAGATTAATTCATTCATTGCAGGGATTTCCATTCTCAGGGATTGCGCAGAGGAGGCAGGCTGTCTGGAAGCAGTAAATTGGCACATGAATTTGTCAATTTTTCTATGACAGTGTGAGACGATTGTATATTGTACTGAGAGATATTGGATTAGAATTTTGTATGAGATTGTTTCATGATCCATGATATATACATAATATATGATAGTGGGGTTTTTATCTTTATGCTTTCTTGGTAAAACATCTGTGTTATGCGTGATTAATCTTTCTTCTTGATATTGCAATTGGCGATCATGTTTTAAATTTCGCAAGAATATTTGTAGAAGTGATTCTATATTTAACAGTGGAATATAATTGTTAGATCGAGAGAATCTAGGTAATACATAATTTGTATTAAAATTTATACATGGTATCAGAGCGCAGAAGATTGCAAAAGATGAGTTTGTGATTGGATAGAATTCGAATTTGCAGAAAGACTTTCTTGGTGCTAAAACTTATTCAAGATCGAAATGGCTTTCAATGGCTTGAGGTTAGAGTATGCACTTGAGGCCAGCTCGAACTACATTGCTTGGAAGGACAGGATGGATGCAGTACTCGAAGACAATGGTTTGAAGGAATTCATTGACAAAGATGTTCCTAAGCGAGATGTTACAGACACTGCAAATCTTGATGCATGGAAAAAGAAAGTGGCAAAGGCGAGGAGGATCATGTTGGAGGGAGTACGAGACCACCTTGTCTCAAGCCTCCACGAGAAAGTCACACCATATGCAATGTGGAAGACTTTGACGGATCTATTCCAAAACAACAATGACCATAGGAAATTGACGCTCAAAGATAAACTTAGAAAGATAAGGATGGAGAAGGGCGACTCCATTCCAAAATATCTCACGAATTTTGTTCAATGTCGGGATTGTTGATTAAGGTTGGTTGTCATTGATGTCAACCCTTGAAGAAATAACCGTAGCACAAAGGTTTGGGTAATAGAACCAAGATTGTTTTATGTAAAGATGACTCATTATTTTCTTATCTTCGTTGATAAGAAGTAAATATGGATGAACTTCAAAGTGGTGCCCTTATGGTGAAATCCCTCACCGGAAGATGATTTGCAGAGTAAGAGAACCCATGCTTAATTCTGGAATAATGAGTTGAAGGACAATGAATTTTCCAGGGAAACTATACTAGATGGATAATGCTTGTCATGTTGTTTTCGATGGTATATGGAACGTCACATAACTCCTCACGGTTAGAGATTTATGACCATATGAAGTTGGAGAACCCCTCATAAGTCTCATAGAAGCCCCCAAGGGTCAAAGTGCTTTGCAAAAGAAATCATTTTAAATGAAGAATCCCTAAAATAAGGAAAGTTTAAGGCTACATGAAGATATAAATAAGAGGCAAAGCTCACTCATTATACAGACACTTATACATTTTGTATATCTGTTTTCTTGTGTAAAGATTCTTGTAAATACTTGTGGATACATCTGAAGTGGCGAACATCTGAGGTAGCATGAAGGGTTGACGAAAAAATTCTTGGATTTACAGAAAACCCTATTTTCTGAGGCGTACATAGGTTGTCTGTGTATAGGGTGCGTACAATACATGGGCTATCTGTGTATAGCAGGCGTACATATGCAGGATGGTTGTGTACATGGTGAGTACATGTTGGTAAAGTCACGGAAACTTGAGAAAATGAAGACGCAGAGGTTCTAGATTATGAGATTAAGCTCCAAGGAAGGTCTAAAGTGACCAGATACATCAGATCCATCCATTGGCTCAAAAGGTATGTATTATTTCTACGAATAGTTGGATTTTGATGTATGCATGAGGAATGGCAATGGAGATTCAAGTATTCTCCCTAGAGAGACTAGTGGATACATGGGATCTTCTACATAAGTCAGATCTACAGAAATATAGTGTTATCATATTTATTATTGATACTTCTTGTGAGGCATATCTTATATCTCTTGGCATATGCCTAAGTTTTTTTATGGTACATGGTCAAGAGCTTGTATTTGTGAAGTAGTTGATGTATTGAGAGACTGATTATCAGAAAGGGGTTGATGACTAAGATCTTGTGAGGGATACTATACTTGTTCATGATTACACATACCTATATGACACATGACTAGAGAGAGACATACTTGCCTTGTGTAAAGGTTTTATATGAGGATGCATGCACAGGGTTCAGTTACAATCTGGATACAGTGAAAGGTTATAGATCTATGTGAAAGAAGTTACAGAGGGTCAAAAGTTTTCAAGTGAAAGGAAACCTTAGTTCTGGAAGGGATAAGTAGGCTGCATAATAGTTAGGGTGTGTAAATATGCGGGTTTCATAACATATAGGGCACATACATACGTGGTATGCAACACTACAAGTCACATATCTGTTGTATTTTTGTAGATACATGTTCAATTCAGGTACGATTTGATTACAGGGCAGTTGTACATATTGGATACAGGGCAGTGGTACAGGTTGATATAGTTGTACAACAATATATCTCACAGTGACAAGTTGACAGTGGTTCCATCATTCTACTTCTACTTCAGGGTGGTTGGATGGGGCAAGGATAGGTGGTTTTAGCCACCTTCCGGTTGTAGCCGGAGAACATAGGGGGTTGTAGACTCCTTCTGGTTGTAGCTAGAAAATTGGGGAGTTGGAGCTTCCCTCAGGTTGTAGCCTGAGAAACCAGGGGGTTAGAGCCTCCTTCCAGTTGCAGCTGGAAAACAAAGGAAGTTGGTGCTTCCAATGAATGTAATTCTTCAAGACATATAAGAAAAAACATTCCATGGTTTTCTCCCGATTTGGGTTTCCACGTAAAACACTAGTGTACTATGTATGTGTGTGATTGTTTATTTCTTATTGCTCATTATTGGATAATAATTCTACATTGTTATAACATTTGAAGAAAAAAGATTATAATTATGCTATTACTGATTCACCCCCCCTCTCAGTAATCCAACAATTGGTATCAGAGCCTGTTCCTTCAGAAATTAGTTTAATCACTGAAAGGTAGATCATGGAATGTACCAACTTGTATAAAAATGGAATACCACAGTTTGATGGACAAAAATATGCTTTCTAGAGCATAAGGATGAAGACATATATACAGGCACAGGGATTTCAAGTTTGACAATCAATTGTAGATGGATACACAACACCAACAGTTCCACCAACAAATGAAAAAGCAATGAAACTCGATGAGAATAATTCCAAAGCTACAAATGCACTTTTGAATGGTCTCAGTGATACGATATGCACCAAATTTGCACATTGTAAATCCACTAAAGAGATTTGGAACAAGCTTCGAAATATTTACGAAGGAGATAAAAAAGTCAAAGCAACAAAGCTTCAAACTTACAGAGGTCAGTTTGAAGAACTAAAAATGAAGGAAGATGAGAATATTGTAGCCTACTTCTTACGAGTCGATGAAACAGTGAATGTAATCATAGGATTGGGAGAAGAAATTGAAGAATCTGTAATTGTTCAAAAAGTACTAAGATCTCTTCCTATGAGATTCAACCCTAAGATATCAACACTAAAAGAAAGATCGGATCTAAACTCAAGAAGCATGGACGAACTGCATGGAATCTTCACAACATATGAAATGAGAACTGAACAAGAAAATCCAGATGTAAAATAAGGATCCTTAGAAGCATCCAAAAGATCAAAGCAGAAGAAAAAGGAACAAGAAGAATATAGCAGCAACAACGACATGTCGGAAGATGATGAAGAAGTGGCCAACTTCGTCAAAAGACTGAACAAGGGAACCAACTGTAGGTATAGAGGTAAGCTTCCTTTAATTTGTTTTAATTGTGATGGTATTGGTCATTTTGCTAACAAATGTTCTGATAAGAAAAAGAGAAATGATGAAGGTTACTCAAAAGGAAAACACACATATAAAGGTAAAATAACTACAAAGAAAGTTTTCAAGAAAAGATTTTGCACCAAAGAAGACATCTCATCATCAAAGGAAGATGAAGTCAGTGACAGTGAAATAGGAAGAGTTCTATTCATGGCAGTAGAAGACTCTGATAAAGAAGACTCTGAAGAATAATATGAAGAAGCATATGAAGAAGCATATGAAGAAGAAATTGAAGAGGCAGAAGTTGACTTCCAAGAATAATTAATGTGTTCCATAGAAGTTATCAGAAGAGAAAAGAAGAAAAACAAGAAACTACAAGCATAACTAGATAAGAAAGAAGAGACTCAAGAAATAGAACAAATGATCACAAAATTGAAGGTTCAAATAGAACAAGATGAAAGAATTGAAAAAGCACTCAAGGAACAACTAGAAGAAAATGACATGATCATTGGAAACTTGGAAGCAAAGATTGTCACACTAAGAAAGGATATTCAAAAGAAAAATATGCAGAATAGCTAAAAAGTTATGGATGACATTATCAACAGTAAAAATATCATCTTGACAAGTCTATACTTGGATATAATCAGACAGAAAAGGGATTAAGCTCCAAAACAACAGGACAAGAAATAAATCCAAAAAGCTATGCAGAAACAATCAAAGGGGATAAGAAGATATACAAGGAAGATTACAGGGACACTCCTCCACCGAGAAGATTCAGATTTCAAAATCAATAACAGAAAGACAGGTCTCAAGAAGAAGAAGGATTCATAAGAGCACCTCCTTTCAGAAGATCTTCAATTACCAGGTATCAAATTATTTTTTTGATTTATGTTATGCATGTAATAATTTTGGACATAAAACTGTAAATTGCAGAGTTAACAACAGGAACAATAACTACTTTGAGAGCCATACACAAAGGGATTATTCAAGAAGACCTAGTAAAACACAAAGAAGAAGTTAGAACAGGTTTGAATCTTTGAGCACTAGAGTGGAATGTTACAAATGTAACAATTTTGGACACATGGCCAAAGATTGCAGAATGACAGTCCCTCCTAAATAACCTCAACAAAATCACAACAATTACAGTCAGGAAACTCAGAAAACGACATGGATAAGAAAGTAAGATTAGTATAGCAATGAAGAATGCACAGTCACTCTATAAGCTAAGCAAAAGAAACACAGTTGGTATCCTGACAATGGGTGTTCAAAACACATGATAGGTGATAAATACAAATTTCTTACATTACGAAAGGAAAGAAATGGATCAATCTCCTTCAAAAATGATAATTCAGCCAAAATCATTGGAGAAGGCACAATCCAAATTGGGAACAAAAATGAAAAGGCATAAAATGTTCTATTGGTAGAAGATATGAAACATAATCTTCTAAGTGTGTGTCAAATGTTTGACCAAGGTCATAAAGTTACTTTAGATTCACAAAAGTGTGAGATAAGAAGAGAAGGTTCCGGGAAATTGGTTGGTATAGCTGCAAGAACTTTAAACAACATATATGTGTTAAGTGAAATTGGAAATGAAAAGTGTTGTCTAGGAAAGAAAGATTAAAGTTGGAATATTAATGGGGAACTTGAAGAAGAAGTCTACATTGAATAACCAGAAGAATTTCAGTTGTCAGAGAACACAGATTACATGTGTAAAATAAATAAGGCCTTGTATTTGTGAAGTAGTTGATATATTGAGAGACTGATTATCAGAAATGGGTTGATGACTAAGATCTTGTGAGGGATACTATACTTGTTCATGATTACACATACCTATATGACACATGACTAGAGAGAGACATACTTGCCTTGTGTAAAGGTTATATAGGAGGATGCATGCACAGGGTTCAGTTACAGTCTGGATACAGTGAAAGGTTACAGATCTATGTGAAAGAAGTTACAGAGGATCATAAGTTTTCAAGTGAAAGGAAACCCTTGTTCTGGAAGGGATACACATGCTACATAACAGTTAGGGCATGTTCACACACAGACTGCATAACATATAGGGCACGTACATACGCGAGCTGCAGCACTACAGGTCGCGTATCTGTTTTATTTTTGTAGATACATGTTCAATTCAGGTACAGTTTGATTACATGGCAATTGTACAGATTGGATACATGGCAATGGTACAGGTTGATATAGTTGTACAACAATATATCTCACAGAGACTGTTGACACTGGTTCCATCATTCTACTTCAACTTTAGGGTGGTTGGACGGGGCAAGGATAGGTGGTTGTAGCCACTTTTCGTTTGTATCCGGAGAACATAGGCTGTTGTAGCCTCCTTCTGGTTGTAGCCAGAAAATTGGGGAGTTAGAGCTTCCCTCAGGTTGTAGCCTGAGAAACCAGGGGGTTGGAGCCTCCTTCCAGTTGCAGCTGGAAAACAAAGGAATTTGGTGCTTCCAATGAATGTAATTCTTTAAGACATATAAGAAAAACATTCCGTGGTTTTCTCCCGATTTGGGTTTCCACGTAAAACACTGGTGTTCTATGTATGTGTGTGATTGTTTATTTCTTATTGCTCATTATTGGATAATAATTCTACATTGATATAACATTTGAAGAAACAGGATTATAATTACACTATTACTGATTCACCCCCCTTCTTAGTAATCCAACAATTGGTATCAGAGCAGGTTCCTTCAGAAATCAGTTTAACCACTGAAAGGTAGATCATGGAAAGTACTAACTTGTATAAAAATGGAATACCACAGTTTGATGGACAAAAGTATGCTTTCTGGAGCATAAGGATGAAGACATATATACAAGCACAAGGATTTCAAGTTTGGTAGTCAATTCTAGATGGATACACAACACCAACAGTTCCACTAACAAAGGACAAAGCAATGAAACTTGGTGAGAATAATTCCAAAGCTACAAATGCACTTTTGAATGGTCTTAGTGATACGATATTCACCAAATTTTCACATTGTAAATACACTAAAGAGAGTTGGGCCAAGCTTAGAAATGTTTATGAAGGAGATACAAAAGTCAAAGCAATAAAGCTTCAAACTTACAGAGGTCAATTTGAACTAGTAAAAATGAAGGAAGATGAGAATATTGCAACGTACTATTGAAGATGAAACAATGAATGAAATCATAAGATTGGGAGAAGAAATCGAAGAATCTGTAATTGTTCAAAAGTACTAATATCTCTTCCTATGACATTTAATCCTAAGATATCATCACTAGAAGAAAGATCGGATCTAAACTCAATAAGCATGGACGAATTGCATGAAATATTCACAACATATGAAATGGAAACTCAATAGGAAAATCCAGATGTAAAAGAAGTAGCCTTCAAAGCATCCAAAATATCAAAGTAGAAGAATAAGAAACAAGAAGAATATAGCAGTTGCAACAACATCTCAGAAGATGATGAAGAAGTGGCCAACTTCATCAAAAGACTAAACAAGGGAACCAACGGTAGGTATAGAGGTACGATTCCTTTAAGTTGTTTTAATTGTGATGGTATTGGTCATTTTTCTAACAAATGTCCTCATAAGAAAAAGAGAAATCATGAAGGTTACTCAAAGGCAAACACACATATAAAGGTAAAAGAACTAGAAAGAAAGTTTTCAAGAAAATATTTTGCACCAAAGAAGACATCTCATCATCAGATGAAGATGAAGTCAGTGATAGTGAAACATGAAGAGTTCTATTCATGGCAGTAGAAGACTCTGATAAAGAAGACTCCAAAGAAGCATATGAAGAAGCATATGAAGAAGAACTTGAAGAGACAGAAGTTGACTTCCGAGAATAATTAATGTGTGCCATAGAAGTTATCATAAGAGAAAAGAAGAAAAACAAGAAACTACAAGCAGAACTAGATAAGAAAGAAGATACTCAAGAACTAGAACAAATGATCACAAAATTGAAGGTTCAAATAGAAGAAGATAAAAGAATTAAAGAATCACTCAAGGAACAACTAGAATAAAAGGACAAGATCATTGGAAACTTGGAAGCAGATATTGTCAGTCTAAGAAAGGATATTCAAAAGAATAATATGCATAATAGCCCAAAAGTTATGGATGACATTATCAATAGTAAAAAAACTCATCTTGACAAGTCCGGACTTGGATACAATCAGACAGAAAAGGGATCAAGCTACAAAACAACATAGCAAGAAACAAATCCAAAAATCTATGCAGAAACAATCAAAGGGGATAAGAAGATATACAAGGAAGATTACAGGGACACTCCTCCACCAATAATATTCATATTTCAGAATCAACAATAGATAGACATGTCTCAAGAAGAAGAAGGATTCATAAGAGCACCTCCTTTCATAAGATCTTCAACTACCAGGTATCAAACTATATTTTTTGGTTTATGTTATGCATGTAATAATTTTGGACATAAAACTGTAAATTGTACAACTAACAACATGAACAATAACTACTTTGAGAGCCATACACAAATGGGTTATTCAAGAAGACCTAGTGAAACACAAAGAAGAAGTTACAATAGGTTTGAATCTTTGAGCACTAGAGTGGAATGTTAGAAATGTAACAATTTTGGACACATGGCCAAAGATTTTAGAATGACAGTCCCTCCTAAATAACCTCAACAGAATCACAACAATTACAGATAGGAACCTTAGAAAACGACATGGATAAGAAAGCAAGATCAGTATAGCAATGAAGAATGCACAACCACTCTACAAGATAAGCAAAATAAACACGGTTGCTATGTTGACAATGGGTGTTCAAAACACATGACAGGTGATAAAGACAAATTTCTTACATTATTAAAGGAAAGAAATGGATCAGTCTCCTTCGAAAATGATAATTCAGCCAAAATCGTTGGAGAAAGCACAGTCTGGATTGGGAACAAAAATGAAAAGGCATAAAATGTTCTACTAGTAGAAGATATGAAACATAATCTTCTAAGTGTGAGTCAAATGTTTGACCAAGGTCATAAAGTTACTTTCAATTTAGAAAAGTGTGAGATAAGAAGAGAAGGTTAAGGGAAATTGGTCGGTACAGCTGCAAGAACTTCAAACAACATATATGTGTTAAGTGAAATTGGAAATGAAAAATGTTGTCTAGGAAAGGAAGATGAAAGTTGGCTATGGCACATAAGAATGGGTCACATACATTTTGATAACCTTGTCAAAGTTAGCAAAAGAGAAGCAGTCAGAGAAATGCCCCAGATCACGAAACCAACCAACACTCTATGCAAGCATTGCCAACAAGGAAATCAAACAAATACCAGGTTCAAATCAAAGGAATATTCAACAAAAAGACCATTGGAAATTGTGGATATTGATATAGTTGGACCAACTACAACAAAAGGCTTAAAAGGCGAGAGATATTTTATATTATTAGTTGATGACTATACAAGAATGACTATAGTTTTCTTTCTCAAGAACATGTCAAAAGCTTTTGAAAACTTCAAGATATACAAGGAAATGATTGAAAATGAGATGGATTCAAGAATCAAATTCTTAAGATCGGATAATGAAGGAGAATTCACCTCAAAGGAATTTATGGACTATTGCAGCGATCATGGAATAAAAGGGCAATTCTTCGTCGCTAGGACACCTCAACATAATGGAGTTGTTGAAAGAAAGGACATGATAGTACAAGAAATGGCTCGAACAATGATATTGGATTCAAAGTTGATAGATATTTTTTGGACACAATCAGTGCATACAACAGTTCACATTCAAAACAACGTAATGCTCAGAAACAACACCGAAAAAAATCCTTACGAGCTATGGAAAGGAAGACCAGCAAATGTGAAGAACTTCAGAGTTTTTTGAAGCAAATGCTATATCAAAAGAGAAGATGGTAGAATGAGAAAGTTTGACTCTCGTGTGGACAAAGAAGTACTTGTTGGTTACTCAAGTATAAGGAAAGCATACAAGTGTTATAATATAAGATTGAACAAAGTTGTGGAAAGCATCAACATACCAATTGATGAAATAGGCAGAACAAAATCAAAGGAAGATAATGGATCAATGAAACAACCCTTAGAAGAATAAGTAGAAGATGAAAAATAAGTAGAAGAGGCAGATGAAGAGGATCCGACAGAAGCATAAGAGAAAGTTCAACAAGTATCTCCAAAGACACCCAATAAACGAGTACAGAAGAATCATCATTCAGATCAAATTATCGGGAACAAAGATGCAGGAGTTGAGACTAGAAGAAAAATTTGTTCACCAGAACAAACACACCTAGCACTCTTATCTACAATTGAACCAAACTTTTTTGAAGAAGCCAAAAATGATAAATTTTGGAATAAGGCCATGGATGAAGAATTGGATCAAATAGAGAAAAATGACAATTGGGAATTAGTTCCAAGACCAAAGTATAAGAACGTGATCGGCACAAAGTGGGTTTTCATAAATAAATTAAATGAAGATGGACAAGTTACAAGGAACAAAGCTAGATTGGTATGCAAAGGATATTCTCAGATTTAAGGAATCGACTTTGAAGAGACATTTGCCCCGGTTACCAGAATGGAAGCGATCCGTTTGATTTTATCTTATGCATGCTCCAAAAATGTTAAAGTATATCAGATGGATGTAAAATCAGCTTTTTTGAATGGGGAACTTGAATAAGAAGTCTACATTGAACAACTAGAAGGATTTCAGTTGTCAGAGAACACATATTATGTGTGTAAACTAAAGAAGGCCTTGTATGGTCTAAAACAGGCTCCTAGAGCATGGTACTCCAGAGTGGATAAGTATTTGCAGCAGGTAGGATTCATAAAAAGAAGTGAAAACAACAACCTCTACATCAAGGTAAGCCAAGGTAATATTTTATTAATTGAAGTTTATGTTGATGATATTATTTTTGATGATATTATTTTTGGTAGTAATGATGACAGGTTAAGACAAAAATTTGCAAAAGATATGTAGAATGAATTTGAAATGTCATTACTTGGAGAACTGTCCTTCTTTCTCGGATTTTAGATACATCAAAGCAACCAATGAATTTTTATTTCTCAAACCAAGTATATCAGAGAAATGATGAAGAGGTTCGGAATGGAAGATTGCAAACCAGTTATCACTCCCATGCAAACCAGTGGCAAGTTGAGCAAAGATGATGATTTGAAGTCTACAGATCAGAGGAAATATAAGTCAATGATTGGACACCTACTATATCTAACAACATCCAAACTAGATGTAATGCAGGCAGTTGGATAGGTGGCATGATTTCAAGCAGCACCAAAGAAATCACATGTATTAGCAGTGAAGAGGATTTTCAGATATCTCAAAGGAATAAAAGAGTTTGGATTATGGTATCCAAAAGGAAAGGATCTATCACTTATTGCCTACACAAATGTAGATTGGGCAGGTTGTATTGATGACCGATGGAGCACCAGTGGAACAACGTTTTACTTTGGTGAGTGTTTAGTATCATGGCTAAGCAAGAAACAATCATCAATATCTTTATCTAAAACCAAAGTAGAGTATATTGCAACAACATCATGTTGTACACAAGTTATATTGATGAAACAAACTCTGACAGATATACAGGTTGAGTATGATGAGCCCATTCCAATCTATTGTGATGATACAAGCGCCATCCGTATCTCGAAGAACCCAATGATGCACTCCAAGATGAAGCACATTCCAATAAAGTATCACTTTCTATGGGAGCAAGTTGTAGAAAAGAACATCAAAGTTGGGCACAAAAGAACAAGTGGCAGACATCTTTACAAAACCACTTCCACGGAAAGCCTTTGAATATCTTTGCTAGAGACTTGGAGTTATTTCTACTCCAAAATGAATGCTTTTTGAATGCTTATCTTATATGTCTTAGATTTACACGAGGAAGCACCATAAGAGGATAGTTCAGTTAGGGGGAGCAATCCCGGATGTAAAGATGCCTTTTCCATTGATGACAAAAGGGGAGAGTTTTATCAGATGCAAAGGACAGAGGCATTTTTCCAAGGGGAGCATATTTATCATATGCAAAGGACAAAGGCATGGTTCCAGGGGGAGCATGAGTGATATGATTTCAGTATTGCATCAGAGTGTTTCCATCAATGCCAAAGGGGGAGATTATTGATTAAGGTTGGTTGTCATTGATGTCAACCCTTGAAGAAAGCCCCACAACACAAAGGTTTGGGTAATGGACACAAGATTGTTTGATGTAAAGATGACTCATTATTGTCTTATCTTGGTTGATAAGAAATAAATATGGATGAACTCCAAAGTGGTCCCCTTATGGTGAAATCCCTCATGGGAAGACGCTTTGCGGAGTAAGAGAAACCATGCTTAATTATGGAATATTGAGTTGAAGGACAATGAATTTGTCCGGGAAACTATCCTAGATGGATAATGCTTGTCATGTTGTTTTCAGTGGTATATGGAATGCCACATAACTCCTCACAGTTAGAGAGTTATGACCATACAAATTTGGAGAACCCCTCATAAGTCTTATAGAAGCCCTTTAAGGGTCAAAGTGCTTTGCAAAAGAAATTATTTTAAATGAAGAATCCCTAAAATAAGGAAAGTTTAAGGCTACATGAAGATATAAATAAGAGGCAAATCTCACTCATGATATAGACACTTGTACATTTTATATCTCTATTTTCTTGTGTAAAGCTTATTGTAAATACTTGTGGATACATCTGAAGTGGAGAATGTCCGAGGTAGCATGAAGGGTTGACGACAAAATTCTTGGATTTACAGAAAACCCTATTTTTTAAGGCGTACACGGGCTGTCTGTGTATAGGGTGGGTACAATATGCGAGATGTATGTGTATAGGGAGCTTACGTACGTGGGCTGGCTGTGTATAGGGTGAGTACATGTTGGTAAATTCATGGAAACTTGAGAAAATGAAGATGCAAAGGTTCTATATTCTGAGATTAAGCTCCTAGGAAGGTCGAAAGTGATAAGACACATTAGATCCATCCATTGGCTCAGAAGGTATGTCTTATTTCTTTGAATAGTTGGATTTTGATGTATGCATGAGGAATGGAAATGGAGATTTGAGGATTCTCCCTAGAGAGACTAGTGGCTACATGGGATAGTCTGCATAAGTAAGATCTATAGAATTACAGTGTTGGCATATTTATTATTGATACTTTTTGTGAGGCACATCTTGTATCTCTTAGCATATGCCTAAGGTTTTTTATGGTACATGGTCGAGAGCTTGTATTTGTGAAGTAGTTGATGTATTGAGAGACTAATTATTATATATGGGTTGATGACTAAGATCTTGTGAGGGATACTATACTTGTTTATGATTACACATACCTATATGACACATGACTAGAGAGAGACATACTTGCCTTGTGTAAAGGTTATATAGAAGGATGCATGCACAGGGTTCAATTACAGTCTGGATACAATGAAAGGTTACAGATCTATGTGAAAGAAGTTACAGAGTGTCAGAAGTTTTCAAGTGAAAGGAAACCCTATTTCTGGAAGGGATACACAAGATACATAACATTTAGGGTGCGTACATATGTGGGTTGCATAACATATAGGGCGCGTACATACGCGGGATGCACTACATGTCGTGTATCTGTTGTGTTTTTGTAGATACATGTTCAGTTTAGGTATGGTTTGATTACAGGGAAGTTGTATAGATTGGATACAGGGCAATGGTATAGGTTGATACAGTTGTACAACAATATATCTCACAGTGCCAGGTTGACAATGGTTCCATCATTCTACTTCTACTTCAAGGTGGTTGGATGGTGCAAGGATAGGTGATTGTAGCCACCTTCCGGTTGTAGCTGGAGAACATAGGGGGTTGTAGCCAAAAAATTGGGGAGTTGGAGATTCCCTCAGGTTGTAGCTTGAGAAACCAGGGGGTTGGAGTCTCCTTCCAGTTGCAATTGGAAAACAAAGGAAGTTGGTGCTGCCAATGAATGTAATTCTTTAAGACATATAAGAAAAAGCATTCTGTGGTTTTCTCTCAATTTGGGTTTCCACGTAAAAAATTGGTGTACTGTGTATGTGTGTAATTGTTTATTTCTTATTTATCATTATTGGATAATAATTCTACATTGATATAACATTTGAAGAAAAAGGATTATAATTACGCTATTACTGATTCACCTCCCCTCTCAGTAATCCAATAGTGATGAGCTGGGGAGTGTGGGAATAATAGCCATTGATGATGATTTGGTGATCTTGTCTTTCCTAGGAATAGTTGCCAGATTGGGAATGACTATGGTCAGATCTAGTGCCAAGGAGGAGTTCAGGTGAAACACCAGAGATGGCTCTTCATCAAAGAATGATTATGAAGAGGATTGTGCTTTGGTTTCCAAGGCAAGGAAAGGGAAGGGGAAGAAATTCCATTCAACATCCGAGTCTAAAGGCAAGAAGCTGAATTTGTCCAAAGTGAAGTGCTTTTGCTGTCATGAACATGGGCATCTTGCTACTAATTGTCCGCAAAAGAAGAAGAAGAAGGTTTCCGGAGTTGCAGCTAGTGAGGCCCTTGCCTCACAATTTAAAATTGACTTCTCCTTGATCGCATGCATGGCATCAAGTGCATTGGGATAGGTGTGGTATTTGGATAGTGGCGCTTCTTTCCACATGAAGGGAGATAAGAAGATTTTCAGTGACTTGGAGGAGAATGATCTCAAAATGCATATTGAGATGGGTGACGATGTATGATACAATGCGACTGGCATTGGTACCATTACCTTTAAGAGGGAGTCAGGTAAACCATTTTAGTTGAAAGATGTTATGCATGTTCCAGGTCTGAATAAAAACTTGGTCTCAGTCACAATGTTGGAGGACATAGGCTATGATGTTGTTTTCAATGATGGAAAAGCTTTCCTGCAACATAAAAAAAGGGGCAAGTCAAGAAGATAGGGATTCGAGTTAAGAATCTCTAATAGCTGGAGGTAGATGGTTGCGCTACCATGATGGGCAAGACAATAAAAGTGGTGATCCACAATGAGGGTGAATTATGGCACAGGCGATTGGGGCATCTTCATCATGGAGCCTTGAAAATCACGCAACAAATATCTACTGGACTTCCAATGGGAACACTTGTTCAGTTAGATCAGTGCAAGGGTTGCACCATGGGGAAGTATGTAAAGTACACCTTTCATGAAAAGGAGAATTGTGCTTCGGTGATCCTGGAGAGAATTCACACAGAAGTGTGTGGACCATTCTCGGTTGCTTCAACAACAAAACATAAGTATTATGCTATTTTTGTTGATGAATTTTCTCGTAAATGTTGGATATTCTTCATGCAGAAGAAGGATCAAACATTCTCAAAGTTCTGTGAGTTTAAAGCATTGGTGGAGAAAGTGTAGGGGAATCAAGTGAAGGATATGAGGAGTGATAATGGTGGAGAATACATCTCTAATGAATTCAAAGACTTCTTTATCAAAGAAGGAATTCGAAGAGAACTCATAGCGCCTCATCACCCACAACAAAATGGGGTCGTAGAGAGGAAGAAAAAAATGATCGCGGGTGCAGCACGAGCAATGTTGCATGATCAGGGCCTACCAATGCATTTGTGGGTAGAAGCATGCAACACTGCAGTTTATGTGCAAAACCATTGTCCTCATAGAGTACTTGGCATGAATACACCTGAAGAATCTTTCACTAGTAAGAAAACTGATGTTTCTCATTTTAATATTTTTGGCTCATCTATTTATGTGCATGTAACCAAGAATGCCAGGAAGAAACTGGAGTCGACTGTTGAAGTTGGGATATTTGTGGGGTACATAGAAACACCCCATAATTATCATGTGTATTTTCTTAACAGTAAGATGACTGTTATGTGATGCGATATAAATTTCGATGAGGGAAAGCCATGCAGTTGTCGCTTGAGAGGGAGCTAGACTTGCATGCAGAGGAGGAACTCTTGGTTCCCAAAGATGAGTCTCAAGATGTGGATTAGCCACATGAGGAGGTTCATGTAGTGGAGGAAACTACTCATGTAGAGCCATCCATCAGAAATGGTAGAAAACGCACCACAGAAGCTGATAGATTGAGACTAGATGCTGCATAGAATGTAGGAGCCCCTACTTCACAGCGCAGACATAGACAATCTTTTGATTGATTTACTGGATACATGGCTCTCATGAGAAAATGTATTGTGATCGAACCATATTTCTTTCAGGAAGCAGTGTAGGATCCCACTTGGGTTGATGCAATGGTGGAGGAGTATGACTCCATTGTCAAAAACAGTGCATGGGAAATTGTCCCAAGATCGGTCAACAAATTAGTGGTAGGTTCAAGATGTATCTACAAGGTAAAGCAACCTGCTGATGGGAGTGTGGAGAAATATAAGGCTAGATTTGTGGCCCGGGGATTCTCATAGATCAATGGGATAGATTATGATGAGACCTTTGCACCTGTTGCAAGGTACTCTTCCATAAGATCCATCTTTGCACTCTCATCGTAGATGGGCTGGCGCATTCATCAGATGGATGTAAAAATTGTGTTTCTCAATGAGATCATTGAGGAAGATGTGTACATAAAGCATCCGAAAGGATTTGAGATATTCAACAGTGAGTCACATGTGTGCCGACTCAAAATAGCGCTGTATGGGCTGAAGCAAGCACCCCATGCTTGGTACACTCGGATAGACAACTATTTCACCGGACTGGGCTTCATCAAAAGTGAAGTGGATGCAAACCTATACCAAATTGTGGTGGAGGGTAAGATTTTAATCATTGTTATTTATGTTGATGATTTAATACTGACTAGTGATGAGCAACTAATACACTCATGCAAGGAGGACCTTGCAAAGGAGTTCAAGATGAAGGATACAGGCCTCCTTCATTATTTCCTTGGATTGAAAATATGGCAGCGATATGGTGAACGTTTTGTGTCTCAAGGCAAGTATGCAAGGGAGATACTAGGTAAGTTTCACATGGAGGTATGCAAACCCATGGATACTCCTCTTCCAGGAAACTAGAAGAAAGAGGATGCTACTTCTGCAGAGGTAGTGGATGCTACTGTCTATCGACAGTTAGTGGGTTCACTAATGTATCTAGTGAACATGAGACTAGGCATTTGCTATGTGGTTAACCAGTTGAGTCAAGCGATGGTTAAGCCTACCAAGCTCTTTTGGAAGGTGGGTAAGCATGTCCTGAGATACTTGAGGGGCACATCTGAGTATGGCTTATGGTACAGAAAAAAGGATGAGGTAAAGTTGCATGGCCTCAGGGATGAAAATTGGGTTGGCAGCCCAACGGAAAAAAAAGATCACATCAGGGGGGATCTTTAGTATCGGATATACAACTGTTTCTTGGTACAACAGGAAATAGAGATCCATGACACTCAATTTAGCAGAAGCAGAATACATGGTAGCAAGTCAAGTTGCATGTGAGGCTATCTGGATGAGAAATATCTTAGTTGGTTTGTTTGGTTCTCATTTAGATCCGATAGTGATTCATTGTGATAATCAGAGTTGCATTAAACTCTCGATTAACCCTGTGTTTCATGATAAATCTAAGCATATAGATATCCGGTATCATCATATCAAAGATCGTTTTGCTTCAGTACATTCCTATGGAAGATCAAGATGCAAACATTCCGATGAAGGCGCTCACCAGGGGAAAATTTGAATACCATAGAGACAGGATCGGGGTGAAGGATAATCTGTTTCTTGTTGAGAGGGAGTGTTGAGATTAAACAAGAAGATCCTGGTGAAAATTATGCATCTACACTAGGATGGAGCCTTAGGCTATTTTTAGGTGGAATTCTATTTTTAGATGATGAGAAAATTCTATTTATAGATGATGTCTATTTATAGATGGTGACCAAATTCTATTTATAGATGTATGTCGACTAATATTATCCCTTAATAATAGTTGGACAATAAATATTAAACTATTCTCAATGAGCACTTGGAAATAGTTAACTGAAGTGGAAAATGAGTTGGCTATAGGAAATTCGAGTTCAAAGGTTGACTAGTGGGACATGCAAGTCGGATTAGTTGTAACTGAGTGATTTGAAGTTGTAACAGAGTTGGATGTGTAGTTATGTGAGTTGTGAAGTAGTTTAACTCAGTTAAGTGAGTTAAGCTCAGTTGTACTAGTTGTAACTGAACTTACACTAGTGAGATATCAGTGAATTAATTATTAATTAATTCACAATCAGTGGTCTCACATGCAACTAAAGATTTACCACTGTTAACTACATGCATGTCAAATCCAGTGGAGACCCAGTTGAGATAACAGGTGAAAGGGACAATTTGACTATCAGTTGTGACATTACTGAGTGCACTCATGCAAACACACACACATTGGATGTGCCCATGAGCATTGCGCAGCCTAGGCAAGAGGAATTCATTCATTGCAAGGATTTCCATTAGTAGGGATTGCACAAAGGAGGCAGGCTGTCTGGAAGCAGTAAATTGGCACATGAATTTGTCAATTTTTGTACGACAATGTGAGACGATTGTATATTGTACCGAGACCTCTTGGATTAGAGTTTTGTGTGATATTGTTTCATGATCCATGATATATACATAATATATGATAGTGGGGTTTTTAGCTTTATGCTTTCTCGGTAAAGCATCTGTGTTATGCGTGATTTATCTTTCTTCTTGATATTGCAATTGGCGACCGTGTTTTAAATTCCGCAAGAATATTTGTAGAAGTGATTCTGTATTTAATAGTGTCATATAATTTTTAGATCAAGAGAATCCAGGCAATACATAATTTGTATTAAAATTTCTACAAGAAGAAGTGTTTCTAAAAGTGGCAATGGAGAAAATTCTTCATTCTCCCATTGCTTGATGTTTGCACTATTTGGTAGTCTTTTTACTATAATGTTTAGTCATATGATGATAGCTATATTGTTTCTTTCTTTATGCAAATCACTAGTTAGTTGGAAAACTTTGAACAATCTAATTAAACATGAAAAAAATCAAATGGTAGAGGACCTAGTTTTGTTTAAGGCATGCCTCTACCGGAGACAACTATAAATCTCTTTTTGTGTATAATGTGAAAATATAGCTATGGTTTTTTAGTTAAAAAAAAAACCAGGGTACTAGATCCACAATTGAAGGGTGGACAAGGAGATGGCATGTGAATGAGCTTAGGAATTGCATTGATAAAAAATAAATCAAAGCATTGCTCCCACACGAGTTGGATATAAGACAAATGTAAATCATCCCAAGTTAGTGATAGGTTTTAGGTTGAGATTGGGCACACTAAGGCAAGCCAACAAACAAGAGATAACATATTTTAGATGAATAAATATGTGTAGTTCCTAAATGTTACAAACTTACAGGTCAAGAAAACAAAAAAACACATTAATTGAGATGTAATATCTGGAAGAGAGAGAAAATATAAGTTGTTTGGCACATGTGAGGAACCAAAAGGAATTTGGTACACGTGAGGCACAGTAAGCACTTACACCAAGTCTTACACTGGACGTTGAAGGTCGAGTTAGGGCATACAATTTTTTTGTTTGGAGCAATCATAAGGAAGATCAAACCCGTGACTTGGTGCAACCATAGAAGGTTGAGGAAGCTCGACATAGTATTTATGAATACTCTATAGTTGTAACTTGACACAATCACAAAATATTCGGGGTTACCCTTTGCCGATAGGTCTTTGAGAATTTAAATTTACAGAGGCAAGTCACACTTGTAACAGACCGCTAAGAATGGACCCCAAGCCTCAAAGGTCACAAGTGTGAAGCAAACCCACAACATTCGTAGTTAGTTTATTCAAACAAAATCTATAGAAGGTTGTGCACCAATTTGTTTTGGTGACACCCCATGCCAACACCATACAATATTTATTAGGCTCTCACATGCAATGTCTACATTTTTTTTTTTTTAAGAAAATGTTAAAGAATGATTTGAAAATTAAATCATTATGTAATAACATTGATTTTAATATTTTAATTATTATGTCTTGATTTAATCATTGCATAAATATATTACATTGTGTAATTGAATGAATAAATTTAATGGCATGACAACGAACATCCATTTATTTTCCATTGTAATATTTGTAAATTATGGATATATTTAATCGACAATAAAAAATGTTATAAAAACATTGCAATAAAATAAGAAACACCATAATATAATTTAAGAATAAGAAACCCCATAATATCAAAGGTGAATGTCTCGATCAAACTATTACTCTCACATTTTTTGGTAACCCTCTCATACAAAATGGGAAAATATATTTGCAATAAGCAAAATATTAGAGTTCTAAAAAAATATGCAATTATGCTCCACCAAACATTATGAAATACAAAAAATGTGACAATTATTTGTATTTCCTAGTGACAATTATTTGTATTTCCCATTCCTTGCTTGAGATGCTTTCACTGCCCAAGATGCATGTAGGGTTCATTTCTTGATCACTTGGGGATGTTGTACTTGCATTGGTTGCATTGTTATGTTGATTATCTTGAGTCTCAACCTCTTGTTCTTTCATATGAAAACATAGAAATCAAGTGTAACTATAAGTATATTGACATTTACAATATGGTATCCATGATTGCGGAGATTTGCATGTTTTTTAATTATACATCATTGTTAGTTTAGATATACGTGATTTGAGAAAATCAGTAAAATTGCCATTACATACATTGTTTCATGAACAATACACATTATTTCAAAGACTTGTCTCATATCGATCGCCATCAAATTTTTTATTGACTTCAATCCATATTTTATTTCCTAAAAGTTTTGTACATCCTAACAAAGTTTGGAAATTAAAAGTTTCTTGTTGTTTTAATATTTCTAAAATAGGGGATGGAAAAAAATATAGCAAATTAAAACTTCTCTACCCCATCATACACTCATAAACCTTAATACTCAATCATGCACTCATGACCAATATTCAATCTAATGTCAAGTAGAGATTATGCTGACTCTGCTTAGTATATGAGCACCTTATAGAAAACATTTCTATTGTAAAATTAATTATATCATAAAATTAATAACAAATATGAAATATAAATTAGTAAGGAAAATGTTAGGATTCCTCATAAATTTTGAGATGGACCCATCAACTAACCATTAAAAATCATAAATTACATGTGTATAAGAACGCGAGGATCGATCATTGTTATATTTTGTATTGTCAAAATATAGAGTTCTAGAAAACTAGATGAATTCAAAGCATTGTTAAAGAACATTGTGACATGATCAATGAGGAGATATCCTAAACACGCTAGTACATAAGAAACTTTTAAAAGACAAATTGATAACTCTCATACAAATAACCTTCCAAATACATATAAAAACACATCCAGTCATAAAATTTCAAACAAAACATAATGCCCATTATAGGGGGTTATACGTATGTGATCAATTCAAAGACCACATTAACACAAAGAAATAAATTACCATGATAACAATAAATCATACCCTTAGCTTCGAGGGTTAACTCAATTGGTCTCAAAGTTGGGAGGTCACAAGTTCAAATCTCTGAACTCCCTTGGGAGGTCACAAGTTCAAATCTCTCAACTCCCTTGGGACAAGCCAAATTTTCTAGCAAATATATTTCAGAGAAACCATCTAGACACATTTGAAAAGAGGTTTAAATTTGAAAGAGCCAATATACAAAGAGCCCCATTTACCCAACAAGGAAGATAAAGAAGTAGACCATCTCACCCAAAAATGTAACTATGATATAGCCAATTTCTAAAATGTGGTGGAAAATTCATAGGTTAAAAAAAGGTGTTATGTAGTGTCCGCACTTTTTCCATAGAGAGGGTAGTGGAAGAGGCCATAAAAACCTCACTTACACAAATTTTCACTGGCTAGCAGTTTTCTATGAGCTAGAATCCAACAAAATGTATTAATTTTAGGAAGGCCATCAAAATGCCATATATTTTTCTAGATGCTATACTTAACATAATGTGAAGATTGCAACAAATAAGAGATACAACCTTCTTTAATTGTGTACATAGAAGACACCCAACCTCGAGAATAATGAATCTAAAGGTGTTAAGGGGCCAGACCATGGAGAGAGGACCTAAATATGACAACTAGTGGGGCAAGAGCTTCAGGGATATGACCAAGATCCCACCCCAACAAAGCACCATTAGGATCCCACCTTGAGATATCAAACAAAAATTTCTTATGTTGACTCTCCAACAATCTCTGAAGGGGAAGCAAGGCATTATCCCGGGAGAGAGGAGGATGACGAAGAATAATATCATACCATAAATTGATGGAAATTCTATTACCCATAATCTAAGTGAGAGCTTGTCTAAAGTGTGGGATAGAGGCTTGAAGAAGTCTCCAAATGGGAGAACCGATTTGACCAATAGGGGGATAATATAGACAACACTTTCGATCACCTTGGAAATACTTTGAAACCAGGGTTTTTTCCCACCATTCCTCATCTCCTAAAACCATACACCACAACAATTTAGATCCTAGAGAAATGTTGATCAGTCCAGGGTCACGAATACCAAATCCACCACAATTCTTAGGTGCTTGGACCACCTTTCAATTCACCAAATGATACCCTTTACTGTTATATTTTCCACCTTGCCAAAGGAACTTGTGAATAATTTAAACTACAACTGCCTTGATGCTCGAGGGAGAAAGTAGGGATGAGAATTGATAAAGAGGAAGTGCCGAGAGGAGTATGTTTAGGAGTATAACCCACCCAGCTAGATTCAACCACAAAGCTCCCCAGACTTCCAATTTTTCCTTAATTTTTTAAAGAATGGATTGCCATAGCTCCCCTGACAAAGATTTTAAGCAAATATGCATTCCAAAATATTTGAAAGACGTCAAATTGGAGGAAAACGAAAAATTGGAAGACACTAGCAATACTCAGAAGTGTGAGATATTTCACATTCTAGTCATAGAGTTGCCTATTGTGCTTATTTACAAAGCCTCTTGAGATCTGAGTAAATTGATTTGAAGCATTGAGCCATGATTTTGTAGGCATCCCCAAGAAGCAATGTATCATCAACAAATTGGGAGTGATTGATGTGCTTGACTCCTCTGGCTATTCACAATCTAGGAATATGACGTTGAGATTGGTTCCATTCTAATTTTCTGTTAAGGGACTGAACCATTAAAACATAGAGCAAGGGGGAAAGAGGGAAACCTTGGCGAAGTCCCCGAGAGGATTTCAATAATAAAGTAGGATGACCATTGATGAGAGGAGCAATCCAGGGAGCACTTATACAAGAGATGATCTAATTAATAAACTCATGTGCAAAACCAAAATTCCACAAGACTTCTTCAAGAAATTTATGATTGACATGATCAAAGGCATTGGCCATATATAACTTGATGACCATGCCTTTTTCCCCTCATGCACGACTAGAATGAATAACATCTTGGACCAAAATGATATTATCCCAAATCTATCGATTTTCTACGAACCCCCCTTGACTTGGAAAAATTAGCCTAGAGAGGAGGGGTTTAATGCGACTAGCAATAACTTTGGCAATACGTTTGTAGGAGACATTACACAATGATATAGGTCAAAATTGGTCAAAAGATGTAGGATTATTATCTTTAGGAATAAGGGAAAAAAATGCAGAGTTTGTTGATCCTCCCATCCTAGAAGACTTTTGCACATATCTGATCATCCGAAGGAAGTCACGTTTGATGATGGACCATCAACGAGAGTAAAAATGAGCACTGAACCCATCCGGACTGAGGGCCTTATTCATATTAAATTGGGACAAGGTGAGACAAATATCTTCCTCTTCAACCTGTCTGATTAGTTGGAGATTTTCTTCTTAAAAAATTAAATGAGGAATATGAGAAAGGAACTCAGCGTAGACATCTTCCTCCAATCCTCTCAGATAAGAATAGAGCTGCACAAAGTGATCAAACGATGCCCTCTTAAGGTTGTCCATACCACATATAGGATTCTGGCCTGGGATATTTATTTCTCCATTGCCAGGATTTATCTTCCCGATGGAAGAAGGTGGTGTTTCTATCCCCAACCTTCAGTCATAAGCTTCTAGATTTCAATCTCTAAAATTCTTCCTCTTTTTTCAACGCCTTTGTGTAATTTTGATACACCAACTGCTCTTGTTTTAATAGCTCTAGGGTAACCACATGATGCTACAAATACTATTGAATAGTAATAAGCTACCTATGATAGTTATCAACATTATCTCCATGAGCCTAACAAAAATCAAAAGCCCATGTTTTAAGAGCCACCTTAAGAAGTTTCAATTTCTTCTCCCATATAAACACCGAAGAACCAACAATCCACTGAGACCACACACTGGAGACCAATGGGAAGAATCCAATATCCTCCAACCATCCAAGATTAAAATTAAAGGGAATTGACCCTAGATTCTCCTCCTTCTGAATGCATAGGGAGACATGAGGATGATTTGAGCTGTCCTAGGGAAGGACAATAGAAGTGATAATTTTTGGAAGATGCAAATAAGAAATATCGAGTAAAATTTGGTCAAGCCTAGTTGTTATGTGTCTTAGCCCAATCCTACAATTAGTCCAGGTATATTTACCCTTGTTGGGCACAATATCGATTAGATCTACATTAAAAATTAGGTCCTCCATTCGATCCCTACATGGATCTCGAACTATAGAAACCCCCTTCTTTTCCCATTTATGCAAGGTTACGTTAAAGTCACCCACAATGATACAATTGTGATCCAATCCTAGCTCATGAATTCTTTGAAGAGAATCCCAACATTCCATCTTGTCTTTGTAATTATTGGGGACATATACATTAAGCAAATGGATTAACATTCTTTAAGGAAGATGAAGCAATTTAACCAGACTTCAATGTGTAGTTGCATAGGAATCTTCACAGGAAAAAAAATATGTGTTCCATAGGGTGCAAATGCTACTTGAGGCCCCACGCGCGTTGAGGGAAAAACCTTTAATTTTCTTCCATATCTGAGCTAAGTATTGAAGGACTTCAGAGTCCTACTTCTTTGTCTACTAGAGCAAGAGGATATGGGGCTTTTCCACTTTTATTATCGATGCTAGGGCTTCCTTTCTTTTTTGACTACCCAATCCTCTACAATTCTAGGAGACGAGTTTAATTACTCACCAGATGGTTCCCCCCCCCCTTTAGAGCACACACAGGAAATCAACATAGGCCATCTAGAGGAAACACATGCACCATGAGACTTATCACCCTTGCCTTCTTTTCTGAAAGTGTCATAAATTGTAAATTGAATCCCAAGATCCTTATTTTGATCTGCTTCTTTTTCCCTCCTTTTCTTATTAGATCGACGACCTGACCATTTAACCGATTCAAGTGGAGCTGACTTGATCTCAGATTCATCCTTGTATTCATACTGACTCCCTTCCTCCAATATAATTGGGATTTCCAACATCGAGCATGTGAGGGTTTTCCTTGGAGTTAGATATGTCTCCTTGACAGGAGGGACCTCTCTTTGAGTTGCAGGTTAAAAACTACCCTCATTTACTAAATCAGTAGTGATTTCCACATCTTCCTCATGGTTTTCTTCCCCCTCCGCAATATTATCCAAGGCCATGAACTTATTTCCATTATTGTTTTCCTCACGAACCACATTCCCCATAGATCTGCCTCATTTCTGAGGGGTTTTCTCTGTGGAAGGGTTCACTACGAGGCTACCTACTTGAGGGTATGGATGAGACTCAAGCTGCTTCCCTGGTTTTTGTTTCCTCTTTGGATACTATCGTTGCTCTTTTTCTCCTTCTACGGGTGGGGCAGGTTGGGATTTTGGAAAACTTTTTGCAAAGTGACCATACTCATGACAAGATTTTCATTTAAAGGGGAGCTGCTCATAATCCACTTGTGGGATGTAAGACCAATTATCCAGGGTTAACTAAATGGCTTCATGCAACCCTTTTTCCAGATCCACCTCGACACAGATCTGAGTGTAGGCTTGAATCCCATCTCGTGGCTCGACATGATCGATGTAGTGACCTAGGGTACTACCAATACCTTTCATGGTCACATCATTCCAACAATGGAGAGGGAGAAAAGGGAGGCACACCCACATAGGAGCGATGAAGGGAATATCATTTTTAGGGATGAAGTCAAGAGACCATTTATTCAAATACATTCCTCATTCCTCCATGAAGTAAGGCCCGCTTCAAAATATGAGATCTCTATCAACCTTTTTTTCGAACAAAAAAAAAACCCCTTACCACAAAATGAAAAAGACATTTACCCTTAGATCAAAGACTTCCAATTCTTGTCAACCCACACCGCCATAGCCCGAGGGGAAGGCCACAAGCACGTGAAATGACCAACCAGACCATTTTTCCAACTTTAGAGTTGATGCACATGAAGGAGAGGGATGAACATGAACCTTTGGGATCTCATCAAGTTATTTCACAAATCGAGAAGGGGGCAATTTGACTATCTTACTGCAGGAGGCGATCAAATTTTTGAAAGTTGCAATATCTGGAGGAGGATAGGGCGGGGGAGAGGGGGGGTACCCCCACTAGAACTAGAGGCCATGGAGATATCTTCAAAACCATATCACTGCAAAACCTATCCAACCTTAGAGCTCACTTCGATTTAGCTAATATAGTAATGATAAGATCAAATTTAACAAAGTCCAAAAATTAAATTAAATTTCCAACTACCTCTCGAGGAAATGCCTTTCTTGGAAAAAAATGAATTGGTGCTCCAATACCATAACAGAAACCAATGCATAAACACATAAACAATGTGTAAGGTACCAAATGTATTATGCAGAGAATAAACTTAATTGTCATAACAATTACCGGTAGAAAGAGAAAAATACGGAGCACAATAACACAATTGATTCCAGAAATGATACATTTATTATAATGATAGCCAAGTTTAGTTGCCTCTTCAAGGGTGCAACCTACAATAGATCAGAGCTCAATTAAAAAATGATTCTCAAGAAAAAATGCTTCCATGCCTTCTACTCCCATTTATAGTATTTCCATCTTCTAGAGAAAATTCTAGAGGAATATCTTTCTAGAAGTGGAACCTTTTATTAAGTCTTCTTACATTAGACGTGTTCACATTATTACATAGGCCTTATTTACTAACGTCTGCCTTTATTATATAAAAACCATATTATTCTATTTACTTGAGGGGTTAGGGAGGTTAGGACCCTAACACAATGCCACTATGCACCTATAAATGGTAAAACCCCAAATTTCTTCACGTGGGGATTTTTGTACTTGGCAATGAACCTAATTAGACCTCATGTGCCAATGCATAATATTTTATATGGTGCACCTTGTATATCGATTTATTTTTTTGAAACAAAACTAACATGAATGGGGATTGGAGTAAAAAATCCCAACTAATGAAGCCCAAAACCACTCACCACATTTTTTATAATGAAATGGACATTGAGGACAACAAAAAACCTTAAGCTTCAAAACACCAAATATGATTGTGAAGGGGGAAAACCCAAAATAACTACAACAAAGGGAAGTAACATTGGCAAAAATTAATGTTGCAAGGAAATTGTGAAAGAGATGAGGCAAAATTTTCTAAGAAAGAGACAATGAAATTGCATATCTTAAATTCATATTCTACATATTTGTATGCATCCTACAATGACTCCTCATGAATTATACTCTATAAAAACTCCACCCTCCAATATTTTCCTTTCTAAAAATCTATTGCATAAGTCTCCCCTTGACTTTTTTCACAATAATGGATCATGTTTTTTTAAAGATGAGCTATAAATTGAAAAACAATGCACGTTCTTTTTTCCTTAGGGCATTGTTTTCTCATAGTTTTATTTAGAAATGAGTTTTTTGTAGTCAGTGCACCCTATTGAGTATGACACTTCAGTGATCATTTAAATCATGTGTGCATTGGTGCCCCCAAACACAGTATAAGCATTGATAAAACATGGTTTCAGTGAAAATAAAACTATAAACCTCTACAAAGCTTAAGTTGTGGAGTTTTTATACTTGCAAAAGTTTTAGTAGACAATTTTTTTAAAGCATTTTTATATCCACTCATATGAAATATGTGCATTGGTACACTCAATTAAAGTCTGTGCACTAGTTCATCCTACAACAATAGGTAGCACCAAAGACCGAAAAAGAGCCTTGTGAGGGAAGTGTTAAGTTAGAATGTTACATACATTGCATACAACTTGTATTTATTGTGGTGTTGGTTTAAATGTGGGGGAATTGAAATAAATTTGCACCAGGGATCACAATATGCCAAACAATGAAGAGAGGAATTAAATAATGTAGGTTATGATTTAGCAGAATGGATTACCACTCAACTCTCTGCCAAAATGTTAAGAAAGTTTTTCAACAAATCACACTCCATCAATTGAATCGTACAACCTTGAGGAATCAATGACATCCTCATGCCACACTAGTATGGCCTATGTATGGTCTTTGGGGAAGCTAGAACAACCTATGTGCATCCATGGGTAAGTAAATAACTTGTTGTGTATTCCCTCAATAGACAATAAGTTTGACAATCATAATTAGAAACCCTCTAGAATAGTGTAATAGTTAGTTAATGGAAACCATAGATCTCTAATCCCAAACATAAATGAGTGGTGGAAAATAGAGAGTTGTTACTACTCTTTAAATGCTAAGGAGAATGAAACTATGAAGTAAAACATAGATTTGTAATATAGAATGAATTCCCACGCCAGTAAGGCATCCATTAAAATACAAAGGAGCTTCCATTGAAACTTGGATACAAAACTAACACAAAATTCAAACAACTCAGAGAGAAAAGCCATCACACTTGAACACAATATTTTCCATGGAAACCCAAGTAGAAAAACCAACATTTGAATGATTTCTCAGTGTTATTTCGACAATCTTTGGTTACAATGCAACTCATGGCCCTATGTGCATCTCCATATCGACCAACAAAAGAAAAATCCCCCCGATAATGAAATAACAAGAAGAAATATGGAGAGCTAGGGTAATGGAAAGGCCATTAGGCCTAACCTCTCATTTCCCATTCCTTAGTGTTTCTCTCCTATTTTCATTTTCTATTTTATTTAATTCTTGTTTTTCCTCTCTTTTGTCTCATTTACTTTTACATTTGCAATGTCTTTAATATTTTATATGACCTCATTAATTGTTGAGTTACACTTAGGTTCTAAGTCTTACAACCATTCACTTGTTTGGATCCATTTTGGATCAAACCTCCTGTTATCCACAATTTTGGTCGTCATGATGATGTAATGATAATGGAGAAATCAGGCTCTTCACTAGAACACTTTCCTGAGAAAAGTTACCTTTGTCTGCTTCTAGAAATCATATTTTTAAGGGAGGTTCGCAGGCTACCTATATATTTGCCTGCGAGAATGCATGATTCTCGCATGCTGCATTAAGATGGAGTGCGAGGGGTTCACACTGTACCTAACTATCAGGGTGTGGACATCTTCTAAAGGAAGGAGAAAGATAAATTCTTGAACCTTTTAGAAGGGAATCTTCTAGAAGGATGAGTTGGCATTCGAATGGTTATCTAAGTACTAGTTTTCTTGATATCTTGGGATCATTCCTATCCAAGTAACTAATCTATTCTCTCCTATATATTGAGGAGATTGCTCATGGAAAAGGTTAGAAGCAAACTAGCAAGAGATTGATTGGAGAATTAGTGTAAGATTGTATGAAGGACTGATGCTACAGCAGCTAGAGACACTAACAAGGTTACCAAAAGTGGTTGATATTCTTCATGCATGAGCAAGTGTGTGTGTCAGAGCTAGGAGCCATCGAAAGGAGATCTACAACATCAAGGCTCAGGTTGTAAGTCTTACTTTCTATCAATT
>JZKD02S2175981.1:313324-343653 GCA_000966675.3 Picea glauca | reverse complement strand
GGAGGATAAGGAGGTAATAAATGAGTTAGGTAGGGAGTAAATGAGGTGGGAAGTCGGTGAAGGAGGAATAAGGAGGGGAAGGAGTTGGACAGGGAGGCAGGCTACGGAGGTTGGGGGGATGAATTTTGGGGAGCTCTGGGATTTGCAGAGGGAGGTGAAATTCTGGGAGTGGGATTGTATCAGTGCACYGGGGTTGCTGGGGGTTTTGGGCATGGGGGCCAGGATATCCGTTGATATCCTGGAGCTAGGGAGTTACCTAGTTGGCAGGGAGGAACTAGGTTTTGGGCAGTGTCTAGCAGAAGCGGTCAAGGAGGCAAGCGGTAGACAAACAGAGGTTATTAGCATCAGGTTCAGGTATTTCAAAATTTTCAATTGTTTGTAATCAGTTATTAAATTTATTATATGTTGTTAAATTTAAGTTAACAAAGTTATTATTATACAAGAATATTACTCTGTTATGAATTTTAATAGATAAATTGATGTTTTTAATCTCTTCGGCCTTTACATTTGGCTCAAGATTGCTCGCAATCCATGTTTTTCTTAAGCTGTTATTGAATATTTGAAGTGTGTAAATGGTGTTGTGCTTGTGGGTTCTTTTGGTGATTATTATGGACTGTTGGTTTTAAAAAAAAGGGGGGAATGGTTGTTCACTCCTTGCTGTGGATAATCTTGGTGTAAATTTATTGATAAAATGACAGTGAATCATGTTTGATTAGCTTGGGTTTTGGGTCTGGTTCTCCATGGAAATTTATTAATATGTTTGAAAAGGTTTGATATTTATGCATGGGTGTTACAACCAGTCTATGTGTTTAAGATTTGCCACTCCATTTTCGTCTCTGTGGTCGATTTTTCGATACTCTGGGTTGCAATGTGAACTGTTGAAATTTTAATTTTTTTTGTCTTGGCTTGGAAAGACCCCGAGCTATTAGCTATCATAACATTTCTCTCGTTGACAATGTTTCTTGCAAAATGGCACAGTTGGGTTTGACATCACCCATAATTTTAATCGAAACATTATATATGCTTTTGGTTGTGCACAGGTTGTGCTTGGACACTCATTTTACTATGTTGTTTAAGGGTTCGCTCCTTCTCATTCTCTATTTGAGGTGGTTGACTTTCATTTTGGCAACCCTCACCGTCAAGTGTATTGTTATACGTTATATGTTTGTGGTAAAGTTTGAAGGGCACGAGCTGTTTGCGTTTTCGAGGACTTATCTCTTTGGTTGAGCCATTTGTTCTTGCTCTCCATTTGTTGTGTTTAAACCCTAAATGCGATCTTGATATTGTTTCAAATCTAGTCAAGGGTAAATAAGCACTGTGTGTGCTTGGTCGATTGAGCACAATTTGGCTCTGTTTCTTGTTGGGCAATTTTAAAAAGAAGTTTGTATATGTGAAATTATGTGAAGCTTGGGATTAGGAGTTGCATGTTATTTGTTGAATGTTATTCACTTCGATTATTATGTTGATTATATTTAAAGGAGATATGCGTATGAAAGGATTGGGGTCTGATTAAGAGTTTTAATGCCCAGTAGATTATGTTGAATAATGTTTGAATAATGGACAAATGGTGGTTAATACTGTGCATATTCTTATTTGATTTTAAAGAATAAATATTGGATATAAATGGTTGGAATCACTGTGCGTTTTCTATTGGTTTTAAAAGAAATAAGAGATCTAGCATTGGAGTTATAGATGGTCGTGGCTCAAAGGGTTATTATGTTCACCATATTGATTGCAATATTGTTGATAGGATTTCTATATAAATATTATATAGATGCAAAGGCTACTATATTTGGGTATTTCTAGGCATATGAATTGAATTGTTTTTGGAAGTCAACAAGCAATCTATAAAGGAAGTAACCGTTTAGATGGTAGTTTTGAAAAGTGAATGCTGATTGAATTGTGGAGGTCTGAATAGAGTTATGTTTGATTATTGGATTTGATTTATTTTTATATGAACAATATCCATATTATTTCCCTGTCATGCTACCACTTTTCGCTCATTATATCCCACTCACAATCCCAACATCATTTTGACATCCTTGTTCTGTAAAATAAATTAAAAAGGTTTGTGTAACAACGACAAAAGACATGACACAACAAGGGTTGGCAACTGATATTTTTGGTTTTTTATTACACAATCAAATGATTTAATGAATTGTTGAGCAGTATTCACATAATTATCCCCTCTCATTATACCACCTTTCGCTCATTACACTCCCTCCATATGTCCCATGAACCCTGTCACCCCCTGCTCACCTGACAATTATTAATTTTTTTTTTATGGATGGATTTACATGTACTCATGTCAATTTATGAGCCAATTATTGTTTCATTGTTACACATTATTTTGGTCATCTCAGTGATCCATTGATAACATGTGTTCATGTTTCCAAAAAGAGTCTTTATTCATGAGGAGAGTGACTGACTTTCTCTTCTCAGAAACATTATTAAGGAATGTCATTGCAGGCTGCACCATATGTAGGGTGCGGCAATCCCTAATCGTCGCCCTCTTCCCTAAAGTTGTGTTGCGACATCTCCGCAAGCTGCTCTACATCTAGGGTGCGATGATGTCAAAGGACTGAGAAAAGAGGAAGTTTCACGAAAGTTCTAGAAGGGGATATTCTAGAAGCTGAGGTGGCATCCGTATGGTTGGGATATGTTGATGGGTCTTAAATCCCTTGATTCAACAGTAGGAACCAAAACCACCACTGAGGCCCAATTAGACTCTACAACATTTAAAGATGTAACGGTTCTCTAGATCTTGCGATCCGACCAAATTATCGATGGGATTTGTGTTTTCTTGTGAAGGTTCTTCCTTCAGTTAGGACTATTCTCTTCTGTATTTTCTCTTGGGTGGGACTGGTATGAGAGATGCAAGCCAGTATAAACCAACTTGACAAAAAACAAGATTAAGTTTTAACTACTGGGGAAGAGGCTAAGCTTGGGATAACCTGCTGCTCCAACATGCAGACAATGATTCTATACCACAAGCCTAGTACTAATACATCAACCATGTGAGCATCCAATTACTGTATGAGAAACTAATTATTAGAAAGAAAGAACATATGTAATAAGATAATGTCAAGCAAAATAATTCATTTACCATAACCATTCATCACATAATAACACAATGATTCATCTTCATCGTTAAAGTAAAGAACATCAAAACATTGCACCAGATAAATTGACAACAGAATTAATTGCTCTTACTCATTACTGCATCATTCATGAAACATGATAGTAAGTAGTTCTTCTCCAAGTCCAATCACATGCATTTGATGAAAATAGCTTGTCTTTGGTCCAGAAGGACTTCTAAATTCATAGCAGCTTCAAAATAATTCTTAACAACCAAAAAGAAAGATTTCTTACAACAACCATCGACCCTTCACTAATTGGTCGATGTCTTTATTTATAATATAAAGTTTAACTGAAATTAATGGCTAAGTACAGTTTAAGCATAACAAAAATTGCCACGTGACGTCATCTTCTAATAGTTTCTTTAACAGTCAACCCAAGATATCTCTTGAAAAGGGTGAGTTCTCTCATATTCAGACCAACTGATAAACAATTCTTCACAAGTTTGGGCCCATGGAAATCTATGTTGTTCCATCAGAGCCACATATATCCCCCCGATGTCCACTGCATGCACCCGAAACTTTACTAGATTGGAGTTCAACTGTTGTAGCATGGTTCAATATCTAATTGGATGTTCTACAAATCGTCACACTTTCCTTGGTCTTGCGTCAATCATCTTTGTGATTTTTTTGGTCCATAGAAAATCTTGTTTGGCATGCGGCTCAACTATGTTTCTCAGGTTGACGAAGTTGTCGGGGGTACCAAATTCGGGGAGTCTGATATCCTTTATTGCTATGTTGATTTTGCTTCGATGTTTCTTTCGAGTTCTTCGGTGAGGTCACGAAGAAAAATTTGTTTGGTAGTTGGGAGGATCTTTCCTGCAATCAAGGTTGAGGTAGTTTAGCAATCAGGTAACACATAGTAAGATTCAAACAAAGCAGAATAGACCGATGCATACCTGTGGAGCTTGTTAGTCTTGATCATTTAATACTTACGTGATCCTAGTTGCCCCTTTGAATGACCTGTGATGTCCTTGTCCACACCGTCACTTCTCTTCAGTTTAAATGATTTACTTCAGCGCGCCATAGCGTGACAAATCATGTACGATAGGTATGAGCATCGGAACCGTCATAGTAGCCGCTTGACCCTTGGGGTTGGGAAAGGATGCCAAAGTCGAACGTGTGCACGTACGCTCCCAAAAGGTCAGATATTGTAATAAGGAAGTCGTTAAATGCCTTAGGTTGAGGCGAGTGGTTCCTCCAGAAGCCGTATCATCATGTGTGTCAACTATCATTCGTTAATAATGGAATTTGGAGAGTTTAAAGAGATTAGAATGATTGTATTGTATATTCCCTGCAACTCCGATCGATGACGCTTCATGTGTGCTAGATTGCATCTGTCGAGCAGCCGTGACATGTTAAATCTTCAAGACATCCTATCGTGAGGCGTGAGTGTTCTTTGGCACGTTCTGTTTTTCTTTTTTGTTCCGCTATAAATTCTAGGGGCTCTGTGGGGAATTCTACACAACAACCGAGTTTATACATCTATAACGTTGGTCTTTGCGAGTCTAATTCTGGTGAAAATCCATGTCATAGTACTTTACTCATCCGCAGATGTCTAAGCCAATACGTTGTTGCACTATGGTATCCCCCTTAAACAAGGGATGAGGTTTGTGAGGTAGTAGGAGTGCCAGGTCCGAGTCCTAGCGTGCTTGGGACTCTTTCTTATTGGCATCAAGTGTCCATGAAGCTTCAATAGGAGGCACCTACTTTTTCTCAGAAACAATGTCAGCATCTCAAGCAGAGGTGAGAGTGGAGAGAAATACGTATGAAAGACATACATTGGGGGCCATGACCTCTCAGGAGCAGACACTGTAGAGGAGGGGAAGGCCTAGAAAAATAAGGAAAAAGGAGGAGAAGACCGCCTCCCAATTGAGCTGAGTGCACACCTGGTCGCTAAGGAGTTTACGATGCACACTACCTGGTTGGAGCCTATCGGGACTACCAGTCGAGGAAGCATGAGACAGAAGGGAAAGGAAAAGACAGAGGGTTCTCTCGTTGGGAGTCCCAACCAATAGCTAGAGCGGGCCCAACTTTCCATGGCCTAACTTTACCAAGAAAATAGAGATTTGTGGAGAAATTTGGTGGCGAAGAATCATGAGATATTGGCACCGCAGGGTCATGAAGGAAGCACAGATTGGCTCAAGAGATGTCTTCGCGAAGCACAAGATATTATTTTACAGCTACACGAGGCACAAAGGATGATGGGGAAGGAGAAAAAATAAAACACTGCAAGGCGCGAGGAGTAGTCCATGAAAAGGTTTGTGCGCAGGAGATACATATTGGGCGCGCCTCTTGCTTTGCATTCTCTGAAGTGACACTTGATAGTTTTCTATTTTTGTTGTAAGGATTTTCATATTCTCACTATAACTGGGCCGGTTAGTCAAGGCGTCGGTGGTGTTTATTTGTACGTAACCTAAGCTTGGTGGGAGCTTTAATTATAGGAAAATTTGAAAGGGTTTTGAATATATCGTGTTCCCTCTTCGTATGTAAATCTACCGTGTTTTTTTTTTATCTAAGTTTCTCGCAAATTATGAGATTTTATACTTATCATTGTGTTGAGTTTCTTTGCAAGTTCATTAATACATTCCTTTTAAAACTTCCAATGTCGATTGATGCTGACATGGCGTTACTAACTCAGGGTTATTAAAATATTTTAAAACATAAAATCTAGAACTCGGCTGGTGGGTAAGGATTACACTTGGGGACTTTGCTCATGTTGAATGTGCTAAAAGAGTTAGATACTGTGACTGTTGATGTCAGGATGGCATCGGGGATCGAATTTCAAACAAAAAAATAATGCGTAGTTTTCTTCGTGGATTAGCATTTTCATAATTTCCCGATGCAGAAAACATTTCGGGGGTCGCCGATCGGTGATATTATCCCTTAACTCGTGCGACGCTTACTCTTTCATTTTTCTGCCAAAGCTGAACGGATCAGTCTTCGACGATATATTTAGTGGAGTTTATTCATGGAGACGAGAGACCTCCTTCTGTTGACGACGACGAAATTTGGGTCTCGGTTGTTTTGAACTTCTCAAGCGATTTTCGTCACTTTTAATCTCTCCCGATGCCGAATTTTCTAAGCGTGTTGGGGAAAACTTTAGACTGTCGATTTAATAAGTAGTTGTTAAGTCCCTTTTAAATTTAAGATGATTCTTTATATGCTCAAGAAGAATTTAAAAAATTCAAACAAAAAAACATAAAAGATAAGCACATGTAGCAGTTTCATACTGAAGTGGAAACAGACAGTGCAAAGGATCAAGTGGTACCCAAAAAGTAGAAATGGACATAGAATTTTTAGGGTGTGTTGAGTACTCAACAAATGGCGATTCACTAAGTGAAAGCATAATCTCTATTCCTCCTCTAAGGCACGGTTGATACAAAAGCTAATGGAGAATCTTAACTGGTCTTAAATTAGAACCTCTTAACCTTTGCATTTGAAGGTCTTCGGTTGATGCTTCTGGGTCTACCTGTGGGGTTTTAACCCTTTTCCTCCTTCATTTCCTTTGACCCCGACTCATGCCCTCTTTTTACAAAAGTTTAGTAAAGTATTCACTGGCACGAAGCCTTTAATTACCTCTACTCACCTGCTTCGGTGTCACTCTCCTGCCAGTGGGCATCTATAGCCCTGACAGAGTCACCCCGACATCACAGAAATTGCTCTGCTGCCAGCGAGCATCCATAGCCCCGACGCAGATATATGCATACCCTCTCCTATTGTTCACTCTTTTGATAATATCAATTTTATTTTAGCATGATGCCCTGAGTGAGTGGGAGAGGAGGATGTTTGTTTATTTGCAAAGTGAGATGGTTAAGGTGGATCCTTCACTAGCTCCATCTTCTGGGTTCATGTAGTTCTTTCCATCTTTCCTTATTTCCCTTACGGTCTTACCGAACCACAAAGTAGACACTTTTGGCATTTTTCTGAAGTTGTTCATTTTCTTAGGTTAGACAGAGGATTCCTCAAAGTAACCATAAGTTTTTTAGTGCTTCTCGTGTTTGTAAGTGAGCGACGAGTTAGAAACAGAGTTCGCTATGTTGCATGATTTTAAGGCCAACCATTGTCTTGCCGATCACACCTTCAAAAGTGTAGAAAACCAGAAAGAAAAGAAACAACAAAAATAAGTATTTCAAAACCATGAAGATACTCAACAAGGAACACAAAACACACACACACACACACACACACACATTTTTTATTATTGGAAGTATTGTTTTAGAGCTTGTCAATTTACTGGGAGGGCATCAGGTTCCCCTCTCAGATTATGCAATCGATAAGTTCCTACCCCAATCTTCTCAGCCACCTGGAACGATCCAAGCCATAGATTCTAAAAGTTAGAATGCTTCCCTTTTGGTTCATTTTCACTATCCCTCTTCAGGACTAAGTCTCCTACTTCAAAGTTCTTTTCCTTAGCCTTATGCTTATCGAACCATATTTTCACTATCTATTGGTGAGATAGGAACTTTGAATTAGCCTTTTCTCTCTCTTCTTCCATCATGAGAAGAGTATTGATTCTTTGTTGTACGACCGACGAAGGTTCCTCACTAAAATCTTGTGCTAGTTGAAGAGATGGAAGATAGAGCCCATTTGGGAGGATGACTTCTTGGTCGTAGACCACAAAGTACAGGGAATTCCCTATAGCTTCTTTGGGTGTGACTCTATTGGCCCATAGAGCATTATGGAGTAGATTATGCCAATTTCTTTGGTTATCTGCAACCGTATTTTTTAATATTCTCACCAGGTTTTTATTAGTTGATTCTGCCACACCGTTTCCCTGGGGATAACAATTTGCAGGGTACTTAATTATGATTCCCTTGTCCAAAGAAAACTCCGTAAAGGGTGGAAAAAAATAAGTTGCATTATCAAAGACCAGAACAAAAGGGACACCAAACCTTGTGATCAATTGTTGTTCTATGAATTGGATTACCACCTTCTCATTTACACGAGTCAGATGAATGGCCTTTGCCCATTTCTTGAAATAGTTGGTGGCAATAAGGATGTACTTGTGCAGTTTTGAAGAGCTAGGTGTAATTTCTCCTATGATATCCAATCCCCATTGCTGAAAAGGCCTATAGATAGTCACAGGTTGGAGTGGGACTACTGCTCTCTTTTCCTTTCCAGTGCTTATTTGACAAGTCTTATAGTTTCTAGCCTAAGTATGAGCATCTTTGAATAAGGTGGGCCAATAATAGCTGGCTCTCAGAATCTTATGAGCGGTGGTGTTTCCTGTGAAATGTCCCCCGACGGGGCCATCATGGAGTTCCTTTAGCACTTTGTCTGCATCTTCACGTTCGAGACATCTTAATAGTACTCTGTCATAATTGATCCAGAAGAGTACCAAATTTATAAGGCAATATTGTGCAGATTTTAACCCGAGGGATCTCATTTCCCTAGGGTTGAGGTTTTCGGGACAAGTCCCGTGATGTAGAAGATATGTTAAATCATTGTACCAAGTCTCTTGTCCTCGAGAGATGTATGATACTTCATCACACCATAGTGTCATTTCGTTCTCCCATCCAAAATCTTCATTTACTTGGTCCTGGGCTTCAACTGCAAGCTTGCATAACCCTTGTCCTCTTACTAATTTTGCAGGTTTTATATCTAGATCAAATTCCTGGAATACTGTCATCCAGTTCCCTCTTCTTTCCCCCATTTCTTGTTGGGTAAACAAGGATCGGACTGCAGGGTGTGGCACAATCACTTTAATGTGATTCTTGAGGATGTAATAACTAAAATGTTTTACTGTCGTATATACCACATAGGCATGTTTATCTATAGCAGGATAGTTGAGCTCAACTCCTTGAATATTAGTGCTCATGAACGACACAGGGGCCTCATTTTTGTCGTCATCCTTCTGAGTCAAAATTGCAGCTAACGATTGGTTGGACGTGAAGGTATAAAGGGAGAAGTCTCTATTGAAATCGGGACTTCGCAACATCAGGACCTGGGATATATCAAATTTGATATTGCTGAAGGCATCTTTTCACTCATCATCCCACTTAAATTCGGAATCCTTGCAAATCATATTTTGTAAGGGTTTGATGATTTCTGCGAAATCGAGAGTGAACTTCCTCACAAAATTGATTTGCGCGAAAAAGGACTGCATAACTTTCTTGTTATGGGGCAAGGGAGTTGAGCTATGGCCTTAATACTTTCCAGGTCTATGCGAATACATGCTTGAGATATAATGTGACCTAACAACTTGCCTTCCTCGACACCGAAGATAGTTTTCTTAGGGTTTAAGGATATACCATATTTCCTACACCTTTCAAAAATCTGAGTTAAGTGTTGGATGTGCTCTTCTCTATTCTTTGAATACATTGTTATGTCATCTAGATACACTACCACACATTTATTGATTAGTCCCCAAAAAACTATGTCCATGGCCCTTTGGAAGGTCGCACCTGCCTTAATTAACCCGAAAGGCATGCATTTATACGTGAAGGTTCACCACTTGGTTTAGATGGTGGTTTTTAAACCATCTTCCTCTTAAACCAAAACTTGGTTGTAACCTAAGAAACCGTCTAGTAGAGAGAAAATATTCGAGCCAGATACAGTCTATAGGAGTTGTTCCATTGGTGGGACTGGGTAATAGTCCTTTTCTGAAGCTCTGTTGAGGTTCCTAAAATCTACGCATAAGCAAATTTCACCCAATTTTTTCTTCATCCAGACAAGATTTGCTACCTAGGTGGAATGCCTAACATGGAAAATGATATTTGCATCTAAAATCTTCTTTAATTCCTGATAAATGAGAGGTTCTAGGGATGGGTGATACTTTCAGAGCTTCTGTTGGAAAGGTTTCACTTCGGGTTTTAACGGGATGGTGTGTTGAATGATGTAGGTATCGTACGTTTTCAGATATCTATAGGACCATGCAAAGACATCTTGGTATTTTCTAAACAATTTGAGATAAGATTTCATTTCTTCCTTAGATATAGTCTTGCCAAGATTCACATTATTTGGGTTCTCTGGGGTCCCAAGATTTATAGTTTCATGCAGGGGACAAGAGCTACCAGTCTTTGCGTTTTTTGGTCCCTTAAATTCCTCTTTCAGATCAAACAAATTTTCTAGATTAGCTATCCATTTCGGGATCGTGTGAGCCTTTGATTTATCCATGGGTTGTCTTGTTTGAGGATTGGTCTCTGTTGATTGCTCTTGGAATAGTTCATCATCAATATCCAGATCTTTGAAATTATCTTGGTTAGTCAAGAAATTTATGATCTGTTCATCTCCTTCAAAGACTTTCCAATTGGAAATGTTATTAGGTACCGACGATTTGTATAACAACTTCACAGTGAATCAGGAGGCTTCATAATCCTCTAGAGGTGACAACCTGGAAGCAGCTGTGGCCAAGGAGTCAACAAGAATATTCTTTGCTCTGGGGATCGCTATAATATTGAAGGATTCAAAGTTTTCTATTAACCTATGTACATCTTGTTGATAGTTCTTTAGGTGAGGAGAATTGAAATGTATAGTATTTCTTACTTGTCTAACACTAATTCCAGAGTCTCCAAAAACTTTCAATTCCTTGACATTCAAATCTATGGGTTTCTTTAATCCTTGTAGTAGAGCTTCATATTTGACAATGTTGTTGGTACATTCAAAATCTAGCCTATAGGACAAGAAATGATGTTCAACTTTAGGATCGATGAGGATGCACCCTACTCCTGACCATTCTTGTGATTTAGATCCATCAAAATAGAGGGTCCAAATTTGTGAACGACAATCACTCTTTTCCTTTCCCTTGTTAATTTTGTGCCTTCCCATCTTTTGTTCCGTAATATCCAGCGCGAGGTTTTGACAGAAGAGGGTGTCTCCTGTCGGTATCATCGACTTCTCTTGAAAAAACATTTCAGAGTTTTGGGTAAGAGGAACTTTGGACAAGAGAGGAGCAAAGTTTCTGAAGTAGGAATCGCAGGAATAATTTTCCAATATGGGGAAATCTATGGATGAGGGTTCATTCGGGGTTTCTATATCAGTGACCGTATGTTTCAGATATCTCTCCCTATCGATTCTGATCATGCTCTTGTATCCCTTCAGTGGTAGCCAAAGGTGTGCCCATTCTGTACTGAAGTTCCCGTTTATCTTTTCAGACAAATCTTGACTCAGTAATAGCCCATATGCCTATGGGATATATACTACAATGATGTTAATCACCTGCACAAATGTGGGATGTGTCGATATTCTAATCATCACATCTTTGAGTTCTCCTATTACCTTGACCTGGGTTTTGTCTAGTTGAATGACATGTTTATCACTCTTGAGAGGGATGCCATTTAATTTTTTACAAATAGACAAGGGCATAACGTTGGAAGATGCTCCAGAATCTACCAAACAGTTGTGAAGGTTTCTGTTGAAGACTTCAAACGTTAAGAGGAATGGTGGGATAAAAGGATTTTCCTTTCTATCTCTCAAACATTTGTTCATAGTTGGTTTTCCCACCATATCTGCGGGAGACAAATTTCTTTCCGGACCATTACCTACTGTCAGGTTTTCTAATGAGTTCAAAGATTTTAATAGAAAGTCCTTCTATTGAGGAATCTTGCATATGTCCATAACTGATATATTAGCCTTTAACTTCTTCAAATATTCGACCACGTTGTAATCTAGTTTGGGTGATTCCTGGGTATGAATGATTATAGGGTTTTTATCGAGAGCGAAGGATGTTTTCAGACGATCAGGAGTTAACTTACTTTTCGAGGCCTGGGTGGTGTCGGTATCTTTCGAGTCGGGCAGACTCTTACTATGTGTCTGTACCATTGAAAATTTTGCGGGTTGTTTCTGAGACTCAAACAAGTCGTCAGAAGTCATGATCAGGTTAGAATCCCATATCAACATAGTTGTATCTCGTGGTGGGTCAATATCTTCCTGGTCAACAATATTCATAACAGAACTACTTGGCTGTTTGGTCAGGGAGACTTCGTCTAGAATCCGATTGGCCATCAAATTCATGGCATGTACCCATTGAGGGTAGTCTCTTTCAGAGTGGTTTTCCTGATGATAAGTATAGAAAGAGTCAGACACAAAATTCCCTAGATCAATATTTAAGTTAGCTGGGGGAGGTTCAATTGCTTTGAAAGGCGGGTTTCTTTTAAAGAAAGGATTATAGGGCCTTTGGCCTAGGTTTCCCTCTTCTAAATTTCTCTTCATGTCTATGATCTCATTTGATAATTTATCAACCATGCGTTGTGTATATTCTATATCTCCATTACCTTTGTTAGGAGTCTGTTCAATTGGTTTTCCCAGCGGTCTAGTCAAAAGGAGTCCTCTCTTAGGAGGGGGCTGGCCTTCTTTCTTTACTATGGGGGCCTGGCCTTCTTTACATCCTTTCATCCATAATTCTATTGTCTTGGCATATTAAATTTTTTTTGCTAAGGTTCGCTTAGCGACTCTTTTTACAAACATAGAAATAGAAGTCGTAAGTGTGTTAGCATGAACCTCGATTTGCAACTTCTAAGTTGGTCTTGCCGCGGGCTGGAATTTGTTTAAGATGGTCGCGAATATTTGATTGAAATATTTGACCCTTTCCTTCAGACTCATGGTGGTTGCGAACAACTCAGCCATCAGAGCTCCTGTAGTAGTTTCCTCTGCAAATTTATCTAGGAAATCTTTCCGAAACTTGGTCCAGCTAGTTATAGATCCTACTGGCAGATTAAAATACCACGTGCAAGTTGAATTTTCAAACATGTAGGGGAAAAGTCCACAGACTATGTATTCATGCTGAACGTTCATAAGTCTGATCGCGAGTATGAACTTCTTGATATGATCTTCAGGCAAACCTGAAGTCTCAGGGTTTTACTTGGGAAGCAACTTCTCAGATTGTCGGGGAAGATTATGTACTCATCCAGGGATGACCACGACGTCTCCGACCAACCAAGGTTGGTTGTTCTGAAGCAAGATTTACCTTTCCTCCTCATGGTCATTATTACCTTCCATATCTTCAGAATCCGAGTTGAACTCTTCTTCTTCCGAAAATTCGTTTGGCTCAGAGATGTCGCTAACTGGTGTCTCAAGGATAAGATTTAGAGGGTGTTCGATTTTGCTGATCACGAAGTCTATGAAGTATTTTACCATGTGTACGAAAACTTTGTTGGGAGTATTGACCACCGATCTGCTTATTTATTTTCTTCGAGGAAGTATCGAGGCTAAGGGTAGAGGAAGTATCGAGGCTAAGGGTAGCGCACTGATCTGTCGGGCGTAGGTTCTTATGAGTGTTCTAAACTGATTTAATTCGTCGTGAGGAAGAGCGCAAGGTATTTCGGGGAATAATTGTTCTTCCTTGGGCTATGGTGAGTTACCCGCTTTGGGAGTACTCAATTGTGTGGGCTGTCTTGTGAATGACTAGCCATGCATGTTGGATGTTACGAATCTGTAGGTTGTTTGAAATGCTATATAAAATATATATTCATCCATTCATTATTAGGCCCTCCTTCTAGTGCCAATTCTGTTGATGGGTCTTAAATACCTTGATTCAACAGCAGAAACCAAACCCGCCACCGAGGCCCAATTAGATTCTATAATGTTTAAAGATGGAATGGTTCTCCAGATCTTGTGATCTGGCCAAATTATCGATGGGATTTGTGTTTTCTTGTGAGGGTTCTTCCTTCAGTTAGGACTATTCTCTTCTATATTTTCTCTTGGGTGGGACTGGTATGAGAGATGCAAGCCAGTATAAACCAACTTGACAACAAAAAAGATTAAGTTTTAACTACGGGGGAAGAGGCTGAGCTTGGGATAACCCACTGCTCAAACATGCAGACAATGATTCTATACCACATACCTATTACTAATACATCAACCATGTGAGCATCCAATTACTGTTTGAGAAACTAATTATCAGCAAGAAAGCACATATGTAATAAGATAATGGCAAGAAAAATAATTCATCTACCATAACTATTCATCACATAATAACATAATGATTTATCTTCATCATTAAAGAAAAGAACATCAAAACATTGCACCAGATAACTTGACAACAAAATTAATCACTCTTACTCATTACTGCATCATTCATGAAACATGATAGGAAGTAGTTCTTCTCCAATTCCAATCACATGCATTTGATGAAAATAACTTGTCTTTGGTCTAGAAGGACTTCTTAATTCATTGCAGCTTCAAAATAATTCTTAACAACCAAAAAGAAAGAGTTCTTACAACAACCATCGAACCTTCACTAATTGGTCGATGTCTTTATTTATAATATAAAGTTTAACTGAAATTAACGGCTAAGTGTAGTTTAAGCAAAACAAAAATCACCACGTGGTGTCATCTTCTAACAGTTTCTTTAACACTCAAACCAAGATATCTCTTGAAAAGGGTGAGTTCTCTCATATTCAGACCAACTGATAAACAATTCTTCATAAGTTTGGGCCCATGGAAATCTGTGTTGTTCCATCGAAGCCACATATATCCCCCTGATGTCCACTACATGCGCTCGACACTTTACTAGACTGGATTTCAACTATTGTAGCATGGTTCGGGCTCTGATTGGATGTTTTGAAAATCGTCGCACTTGCCCTGGTCTTGTGTCGGTCATCTTTGCAAGTTATTTGGTCCATAGAGAATATTGTTTGGCATGTGGCTCAACTATGTCGCTTAGGTCGACGAAGTTGTCGGGGGTACCGAATTTGGGGGGTCCGATATCCTTTATTTCTCTATTGATTTTGCTTCGATGTTTCTTTCAAGTTCTTCAGTGAGGTCATGAAGCAACCTTTGTTTGGTAGTCAGGAGGATCTTTCCTGCAATTAGGGTTGAGGTAGTTTAGCAATCAGGTAACACATAGTAAGATACAAACAAAACATAATAGATTGATGCGTACATGTGAAGCTCGTTAGTCTCGATCGTTTAATACTTACGTGATCCCAATCACCCATTTGAATGACCTATAATGTCCTTGTCCACGCTGCCTCTCCTCTTCAGTTTAAATGAGTTACATGAGCGTAACATAGTGTGGAAAATCAGGTACGACATATATGAGCATCAGAACCGTAACAGTAGCTGCTTGACCCTTGGAGCTAGGAAACGATGCCAGAGTTGAACGCGTGCATGTACGCTCCCAAAAGGTCGGATACCGTAATAAGGAAGTCATTAAATGCCTCAGGTTGAGGTGAGTAGTTCCTCCATACGATGTATCACCAAGTGTGTCAACTATCATTCGTTAATAATGGAATCTGGGGAGTTTAGAGAGATTAGAATGATCGTACTGTATATTCCATGCAATTCCAATCGACGACACTTCATGCATTCTGGATTGCATCCATCGAGAAGCTATGATGCGTTCAATATTCAAGACATCCTATTGTGAGGCATTAGTGTTCTTTGGCATTTTCTATTTTTCTTCCTCATTTTGCTATAAATTCTAGAGGCTCTGTGGGGAATTCTACACAACATCTGATTTTATACATCGGTAACGCCGGTCTTTGCAAGTCTAATTCCGATGAAACTTTGTGTTGTAGTACTTTACTCATCTGCAGAAGTCTAAGCCAATATGATGTTGCACTATGGGATCCCCCTTAAACAAGGGACAAGGTTTGTGAGGTAGCCGGAGTGCCAGGTCCGATCCCTAGCATGCCTGGGACTATTTCTTATTGGCATCAAGTGTCCCTGAAGCTTCAATAGGAGGAACCTTCCTTTGCTCGGAAACAATGTTAGCTTCTCAAGCGGAGGTGAGACTGGAGAGAAATATGTCTGAAGGAAATACGTTAGGGGCCATTCCCTCTCAGGAGTAGACATTGCGGAGGAGGGGAAGGCCTAGAAAAAATAAGGAAAAAGGAGGAGAAGTCTGCCTCCTAACTGAGCTGAGTGCACACCTGGCCACTGAGAAGTTTACGATGCACACTACCTGGCCGGAGCCTGTTGGGACTACCATTTGAGGAAGTGGGAGATGGAAGGGAAAGGAAAAGACATTGGGTTCTCCCATTGGGATTCCCAACCAACAGCTAGAGTGGGCCCAACTTTCCATAGCTGAACTTTACCAAGAAAATAGAGAATTCTGGAGACAGTTGGCGACAAAGAACCAGGAGGTATCGACACCGCAGGGTCATGAAGGAAGCACAGATTGGATCAAGAGATGGCTTCGGGAAGCACAATATATGATTGTGCAGATGCACAAGGCGCAGAGGATGATGGGGAAGGAGAAAAAAGAAAACACTGCAAGGCACGAGGAGTAGTCTGGAATAAGGTCCATGTGCAGGAGATACATATTGGGCGGGGCTCTTGCTTTTCATTTTCCGAAGTGACACTTGATAGTTTTATCTTTTTGTTTTAAGGATTTTCATATTCTCACTGTAACCAGGCCGGTTAGTTAAGGCATCAATGTTGTTTATTTGTATGTAACCTGAGCTTGGCGGGAGATTTAATTATATGAAAATTTGAAAGTGTTTTGAATATATCGTGTTCCCTCTTCATATGTAAATCTCGTTGGAGTTAATGAATACACACCTAGGATATATTTTCTTTGTTTATTAGTCATAATTAGTCATTATCCAGTCTCCTATATTTAAGGGGAGAATATTCCACCTGGAGAATATTCTCTTTCACTTGACACTTTAGTTTGACTAGTTGAGTTGAGTTTAGATGTTGCATTGGTTTTGTCACCATGTAACATTGGGATCATCACTATGATAATGCATACTTTCCTTGGGATCATCACCATACTAGAACATTACCCTTGATTTCTTGAGTTAACTCCTCACTACTCTCTTTTCATTCAGTTAACTGAAGACTAGTTGACTAGTTAACTCAACTAGGTGGCAGTTCACTCCCGTAACTGCCCGAGAGACTAGACTAGGTGGCAGTTTACTCCTGTAACTGTTGGTGTGTGTCTAGATCACTCTAGACCACCACTATGGCTCATTAGTTACTCATTTATCCTATACATATTGTAAATTATTCACTCTTTGAGTGTGGAATACAGTTAATGAGAATTCTTTCATTATTTCTCTCTTGCTTCTTCTTTCTCCAATTCTCTCTGAAAATGTGTGTATTATTGTTTAGCTAGATCCATTCTGTGCAGGTTCAACACATTTACATGGTATCAGAGCCAACATAATCCTAAGAAAAAGTTACACCAAATTATTTTTTGCAGGTACTGAAGATTGAAGAACACATAAAGATGGAATTTATGTTTTACTCACCAACAATACTTCTCACGCCTCATAACTATTTGGAATGAAAGAAAAAAATTCTTCTTCAACTTAGATGCAAAGGCTTGTACCAAATATCTATGACAATGGAAGTGGAGCCTGATTCCAACGATGAGAAAAATGACTTTCTCAATAGACAAGATATGGCCATAGGATTTATCTGCTTGTATATTTCTCCATAAATTCTCCATCAAGTATGTGATGTCACACAAGAATTCACTCCAAATGAATTATGGACATGATTGGAGGTTTTATTTGGGAATAAAGAAGATTGTGAAGATTGCATGTGGGTGATTGGAAATATAGAGAATGTATAAAAGCCACTGGAAGATAAATCATCTTAGTTTGAAGAGCCTTCTACACACGTATTTGCAAAAAATTGTATTCCATTAATTGAAGATGATGTCTATTCCATTTCAGATTTGTTTTCTGAAATTCATGTGGAATATATATGACATGCATCTCAGGAGTCACATGCAGACACTTTTGCATGCACCACGCATGCATCTCAGGAGTAAAAAAGGGAGCCGCACACATTAGACGCCATTCTTATATTTTCTGAGAAAATTTTTCAGAAACAAATTGGATATTGAATTCCTCTCAGGAAAATATCCAATTTCAAAAAAACAATCGTTTGAAACAGAGTCCAGAAGGTGAAGTTATGATCGTTTTAAAATCAACAAAATTTCAACTTTTTTCTGGAAACGACCGCACGGTTTTCAAAATTTCATCCAAAATTTATTTGGATATTATTCATTACAAGAAGATAAAGTAGATATGTGTGGAAATATCAATGATGCATATACTTCATCAGATCTGTGCAGACATCTACATCTTCAACAAAATCTTCAAAGAGCACAAACTTGCACAGTTGCGAGGTCTTCCTGGAGTGAAGGACATGGTTGCTTAGCAACTGCCTTTTGTTCCTTATCATTTTTTATTTTATGCATTGTAATTTGAGGGGGTTTTTTCCCCATGAGGTTTTCCTTCTTTCCTCGTTTAGTTCAATGTATATTTTGTATTTGGGTACCTAACATGGCCTCGTATCGAGGACCCATTCTTTATTTTCACCATAGTGATGTCCAGGGGGGGTGTTGGAGTTAATTCACACACACCTAGGATCTATTTTCTTTGCTTATTAGTCATTATCCAGTATCCTATATTTTAGGGGAGAATATTCCACCCGAAGAGTATTCTCTTTCAGTTGACACTTTAGTTTGATTAGTTGAGTTGAGTTTAGATGTTGCATTGGTTTTGTCACCATGCAACATTAGGATCATCACCATGCTAATGCATACTTGCCTTGGGATTATCACCATATTGGTGAATTACCCTTGATTTCTTGAGTTAACTCCTCACTACTCTCTGTTCATTCAATTAACTGAGGACTAGTTGACTAGTTAACTCAACTAGGTGGCAGTTCACTCCCGTAACTGCCCGAGAGACTAGACTAGGTGGCAGTTTACTCCTGTAACTGTTGGTGTGTATCCAGATCACTCTATATCACCACTATGGCTCATTATGTACTCATTTATCCTATATCTATTGTAAATTATTCACTCTTTGAGTGTGGAATACAGTTAATGAGAATTATTTCATTATTTCTCTCTTGCTTCTTCTTTCTCCAATTCTCTCTGAAAATGTGTGTATTATTGTTTAGCTATATCTATTCTGTGCAGGTTCAACACATTTACAAATCTACTGTGTTTTTTTTATTATCTAAGTTTCTCGCAAATTATGAAATTTAATAATTATCATTCTCCTGAGTTTCTTTGTAAGTTCATTGATACGTTCCTTTTAAAACTTTCGATGTCGATTGATGTTGACATGGCGTTACTGACTCGGGGTTATTAAAATATTAAAAAAAATAAAATCTAGAACTCGACAGGTGGGTAGGGATTACACATGGGGACTTCACTCATGTTGAATGCAATAAAAGAGTTAGATACTGCGAATGTCGATGCCAGGATGGCGTTGGGGATCAACGTTCAAATGAAAAATTAATGCGTAGTTTTCTTCGTGGATTATCATTTTCGTAATTTCCCGATGTCGAAAACATTTTGAGGGCCGTCGATCGATGATATTATTCCTTTACACATGTGACGCTTACTCTTTTGTTTTTCTTCCAAAGTTGAATGGATCAGTCTTCGACGATATCTTTAGTGGAGTTTATTCGCGGAGACGAGAGGCCTCCTTCTGTGACGCCGGTGAAATTCAATGCTCGACTGTTTTGAACTTCTCAAGAGATTTTCGTCACTTTTAATCTTTCCTAATGCCGAATTTTCTAAGTGCGTTGGGGAAAACTTTAGACTGTCGATTTCGTAAGTAGTTGTTAATTCCCTTTTAAATTTAATATGATTCTTTATATGTTCAAGCATAATTTAAACAATTCAAACACGAAAACATAAAATATAAGCACATGCAACAGTTTCATACTGAAGTGGAAACAAACAGTGCAAAGGATCAAGTGGTACCCAAAAAGTAGAAATGGACATAGACTTTTTAGGGTGTGTTGAGTACTCAACATGATCTTACTTGCTTCTCTGATTTGGTGGGATCATCCTAATCTCTTTAACCATCTCTCTTTCCCTTATATAAAGAGGGTTTTCTCATGGAAAAGGATAATGTTAATGAAGGCTAATTAAGCATAGAAGGTTGATTCAAAGCTGAGATTGTATGGATAATTCTGCATTGGGTCATTCTTGAGAGCCTCATTTCAGTTCATCAAGTCAATGTGGATCTTCTTCATTCAATCTTGAAGCAAGTGTGTGTGTGGGAGAAAAGGGTCATTGGAAGGGGACCTTGCAACATCAAAGATTTGGTTATAATATCCACTTTCATTATTATATGATACAATGATATGTTTCTTTCCTATAAAACTCATCTCATTTTATTGTATGATTCCTTGATCACATACATAGGTTCTCGTTGAGTATATTATTGCTTTCACTTTGGTTGGCTTGTGTTCCCTTGTAGATCCAATATCACAGGAGCACTGGAGTGGAGCTAGGATGACAATGAAAAGAAGAAGCGATATTTTGCCCATCTCTTGCTAGATAGTAAACTCAATGATTAGAGCTCAGGGAAAGTGTCATGTTCTGTTCTGTTTTGTTCTAGATCTAGGTGGATCTAGGGAGATATGTTTATGTCCACATTTACCGATAAGTCCCATAACATTCATGCAAGCATAATGTCATGTATGGTTTATTAAGGGCTTAGTTACTGACAAAATACTGCTACAGGGTGTGTTTCTTTAGTAGGGACAGCCATGGAAGAAATAATAGAGGAAGAGGAAACTGGAATAGAGGTCCTAGAAGGCCTAGATTCTCCATTCATTTTTATGATGATCCCGAGGAATTGAACCAACTGTTCCAAGATGGGTTCTTTAACTGGATTGGGCAAGGAACAGTACAACCTTGACCAGAGAGACCTCCCTTCCAGCCTTAGAAAATCCCTGGTATTCATGTGCCTCCTCATGTGTCCATGCAACAAAAAGTCCCTACAAATGATGGATGGCAAGAGATTGTCAATCTGGATGTCTCTCACCATCATGGCTGGAACAATTTGTCATTACTTACTCCACCACCTATAAATCCTAATGTTCAGATTTTCCATGTGCATTCACCTGTTCAATCCTCACATGCTAGTAAAAGGCTTAAAACTGATGTCCCCCATGTGCAAGATAAAGGAAAAGTTGTTGTATCCCTTTCCTCTCCTTCAAATGACTCTTCAAAATCCGTTTCCTCCCGCATGCATCTAAAGGATGATTGTTCTCATATAATTAGTGAAATACAACCTCAAGGTTCAAATCAACCTCGGGCTACTTCCAGAAAATCAAAAGGGGACAAAAATGATAAAAGAAAGATTGCCTCTCAGAGTGGCAAGTATAGATTTTAATTTATGTGTTTTTATGATTGAGTGGATGAAGACAGTGGTCTGCAGAAAGTTTGGACAACAAGCTCTTTTTTGGATAATATGGATTATGTGGATATTTATATATTTTTGGATATGATTTAAATTATTTATGATATTTAAAGAGTCAATTTTGAAGGTATCCAAGGGAGTTACAAGGGTGGCATGTGTTGAATGATTATCCATTTGTGTTTTATTTTATAATTTGAAAAGAATAAAAGAAGGGAGTCACAAGGGGTCCCACCTACCTAGTTATTATTAATTACAGACCCTTAACTATTATTATTATTATTATTATTATTTATCCTAAACTAAATTAGTTAAGTCAAACTATCTTAGCTAGAGAAAGTAGTTGAACTAATTCAACTTATTTGGAAGGCATAAAAGCTAAATGAGAAGAAGAAACAAGGGAAGAATATAAGGAGAAAGCAAGACTAAGGTTTTCTCTTTTGATTTCATGAGATAGTTTCAATTTTCATTCATTCATGAGTTCATTCAAAGCCTAATTCTCTTTTTGACAACAGGGTCATATTGTAGACATCAAGGTTCAAAACTAAACCAAATCATTTAGATGCTTGTTTTAGAGGTGTTGATCCATCCTTGATAGTCTCTGTATACTTTTCTGTTTATGTATTGAGTTTTATAGCTGATAAAGGATATTTTGTAGAGTCAAATTCATAGCAATCTGTGGCAAGATGATCCAGATTATAAATTTTAGTTTTTACTTCTTGTCAGAGTCCTTTTGTATGGTGTTCATCGGGGATATATAAATTAGACTTTGGTCCATGCCCTCATAGGGGTTTTGTAAAGAGAAACACACTTTTAATATCTTGGAATTAAATAAAGCAGATTGCTATTCTGTCTCATTTGTGTGTATTGTGACTTGGTTACTTTTTCTTTTGATCTCCATATTTACTTTCAGTAATCTGTATATTTTTCAGAAACTTATATAAATTTTTTATGTTATTTTGCAACATTCTTTTCATTAATAAATCAGCCTAAACCCTTGTAATTAATACTTGTAGATTGGGAATTTTTTTTTGAGGCTATAAAACATAGGGTGACATTCCCGACTATCTTGTCCTAACCAGGAAAGATCCAAAAATGATTGATTAATATAGTTCATATCTTTTCCTCAACATTTATTTGGTGACCATACTGGGGAGATCTTCCATATCTCTTTGGTTGATTGTATTCATGATTATCATTGGATATTTTTATATTTTTTCTTTTGATTCTTTGACTGTTCTCTTTTCTTTATGATACTTCCTGTTACAAGGTAGCCCAATATTGAGCCCGGTCTTAAAGACCAGACCAACATTGCTTTAACTTTATTCAATACCATCTTCAAAACTGCTAACACCCGGGCTGAGCTTGAACGCTTGTGGGTAGTAATTGAAGAAGACATAAGTGTCCAAGAATTCTGGGAGGCCAGGAAAATGCAGCCTAGGAATCAACTATAGTTTTCTTTTTCCTAAAATTTGATCTTCTTTTCATGTCCTTAAACCCTCCCATCTCTAGTTGAAGAAGAGGTTTATCTCTTGAAATCACCCCTATCACTAAAATAGGAATAAGAAACGTTGTTTTGTCAACCCAACAAGGTACTCTAAGGAGAAGTTTTTCTGATTCATCTAGTTCGTCTTTCTCTCCCTTACCCATCGTTCACAAAATAGCATCTATGGGTGGCTCTGGTGGCACTGGAGGTGCTTCTTCATCTCAACCCTCAGCCTCATCAGTGATTGGTAGCTTTTATATCCATCAATTCCATGTCCAATCTACTACCAACCCCACCAAGGTCATAAATAAGTATGGACTTTTTCAATTCAAAGAAGATGCTTCTACTACCTGGTGACATGTATCCTCTCCTCTTAACCTAGAACCTTCTACTCATCCACTTCCAAAATTCAAAGAGCATCTCCCTAGGTTTTCAGGAAATGTCACGGTCACTACAAATGAACACTTGTTGGAATTCTCTAATGCATGTCACAATATAGGAGCTAATGACAATGATACTTGTATGTTCTTATTTGTTAATTCCCTTGAAGGAAAATCAACGACATATTTCTTTGATCTTCCTCCCAAGATTATTTCCACTTGGGAAGAGTTAGTTTACTGGTTCAAATCTACTTATGGGTAGTCTAAATGCCCAATTGAACAATTACGAGAATACAATAACATTGCGTAAAAAGACGGTGAGACTATCAAGTCTTTCAACTTACATTTCACCAAGTTATATAACCAAATTACTGAAATTATTCGCCCCCAGTACCAATCCTCTTTTATGCATTACTATAATGCTCTACCTTCCCCTTATTGTCATAGGATTGAAGAAAAAGATATTGAAAATCTTGGTTCCACTTTGCATAATTGTCTAGAGTATGAATAACAACTTGAAAGAACAGGTCTTCCTAAAGGAGACTCAATTAAACAAAGGGACATGTCCGCTCTCTTACAACTTGTACAAGATATGCATAACTGAATGATAACATATGAGCGGAAGGGAAATTCCCCTTCACTTACTCCCGGGGCCTCATATTATTCTACACCACCCTTTAAGAATCCTAATGAAAACAACTTTTAGCCCAAAGAGATCATGCCTCACAGTTGGTGTAACTTTTGTGAAGAACATCATGAGGAAAGTACTTGTGAGGTAAAGAAGAGTGCCAGAGATAAAATCTTTGGCAAAAGGCCTGAAACTACCATTGTTGTTATAGATTTTCCAGAACCAAAAGATGTCATGATCATAAACACTAGGAATACATTCCATAGTTCAAAAGGAAAATATGATCCCCCTCGTACTTCTTCTAGTCCAATATCATCTTCACCAACTGCTACTATACAAGCTACTAAAACTCCTGACAGTCAAGGAACTCCCTCCCCTCTTCCCTCTTCCAAATACAACATTCTCAATTAGTTGGCTAATATCAAGGCCGATGCTACTCTTATTGACATGGTTTCCATCCTTGAGTAACAAAAGCATCTGAAAAATTTCATGGAAGGAAAAGCTTCTACCATAGCCAATCTCTCTAAAGAGGTAAAAGAAGAGGACTCTATTGTAAATAAAGTAGGTGTAAATACTTTTAGACACCCTATAAAAAATCCTCCATTTTTCATTTCTATAAAGATTATGGAAAAAATAGCCCATTGTTGTCTAATTGACGACGGTTTGGGCCCAAGCATAATGTCAAAAATTATTATGGAAGAACTAGGCTTGTCTTGTACAAATGAAACTTCCAGAAGCATGCTCTCTTATAATAGTTTACAACAATCGACCATAGGTGAAATCATATACGTGACTTTGGTTTTGTGCGCGCATCCTGAAATAAGGACAACCCTTAATATTCAGGTAATTGACATGCGAGTGAGTAATTATTCAATCATCTTAGGAAGAGACTGGCAAGCTTTGACAGGTGGATACCTCTCACTCAACGGGACACACTTATCCGTTTGTCGGAATGGGAAGAACATCATAGTCTTAAGGGAGGGAATAATTTCACCGTATATAGAAAGCATCCCACAACCTAATGTAAACTATGTCAAGGAGGACCTAGGAGTGTATTCCATATTTGCAGACGAGGATAACACTACCATGGAACAAATTGACCTAGAGGATGGGATGTGGCATATGCACTTTGATGGTTCGTGCTCCAATGAAGGTAATGGAGTTGGCATTATCTTGTACTCACCTATAGGTAAATTCACAACTTTTCCTGTAGGTTAGAATTTGCTTGCACAAATATGTCACTGAATTTGAAGCATTACTGCTAGGCATTGAAAATGCTTATAATATAGGTTGTAGTCACCTTACAGTTTTTGGGGACTTTGAAGTTGTTGTAAAATTTGTATGTAAAATATATTCTCCTAGCAACAAGTTAATGAAACGCTACACCCAAACTGTTTGGGTGCTTATCTCTAACTTATTATCATTTAACATCACTCATGTTAAAAGGGAATTGAATTCAATGGCTGACAGGTTAGTTGTTTTTGCAGCCTCTCCTACTTGGCAACTTCTACCACAAAGACATGATTGTACTTTTCAATCCTTATATCATCCACATATCCCTGTCAATGTAGAGTCTTGGTAGGTATTCCCTAGTGAATAAATCATCCGTGCTTTCATACAAAATGAACCATATAATCCCAAGGAGATTATATCCATGGAAAATAACAAAATTCCGAAGGGATTGACTCCTCTAGAAATTTCATTTTTATCGAGTGATGTAGGCAAAAAATAAATACACAAAGAAGAAGAGTCAAAAAGGAAAGTGGGTGAAACCATTTCCATAAACATTGGGACACCTGATTCCCCAAAGAATGTTAAGATAGGTGCTCAATGTACTGATGAAGAAAAGTTGAAATTCATTGAGTTACTTCATGAATTTCAAGATGTTTTTGCTTGGTATTATGAGGATATTCATGGTTTTGATCCTTCTCTTATACAACATGCCATTCCTATCAAGGAGGGCATAAAACCAGTTAGGCAAAAACAAAGCCATTTAAGCCCGCACTTGAAGAAACTATTCAGAAGGAGTTGGAAAAACTATTGAAGGCTGGGATAATTTTCCCTGTTAAGTATTTCGAGTGGGTTTCCAATTTGGTTCCCATTTGGAAAACAATTGGTCAGATCAGATTGTGCATTGATTTCTGTGCATTGAATAGAGCGAGCATAAAAGACCATTTTCCTCTCCCTAATATGGAAATGATTTTGCAGCAAATTATAGGGTCACAGATGATGTCCTTACTTGACGGTTTTTCTGGTTATAATCATATCAAGGTAAAAAGGAAAGATAAATATAAAACCAATTTCATTACACGTTGGGGCACATTTGCTTATTAACACATGCCTTTTGGCTTATCTAATGCAAGTGCCACTTTCCAAAGAGCTATGCAAATAGCTTTTGATGATATGATCTATAAGATTATTCTGATTTATCTTGATGACTTGATTGTATATTCAAAGAATCGATTGGATCATTTTGTTCATCTTAGAAAGGTTCTCATGCTATGAAGAAAATTCAACATTTCTTTAAATCCTTCTAGGTCTATTTTTGACGTTACCAAGGGCAAGATCCTTGGGCATATTATCTCTTATTCAGGAGTAAGCATAGATCCCGAAAGGATTGATTCTATTATAAACCTTCCTGCCCCCACTTCCAAAAAGGAGGTTCAAGCTTTTATGGGATTATCAACTTTGTCCGTAGGTTTGTTCCTAATTTTTTTGTAATGGTCAAACCAATTCACAATATCCTCAAGCAATATTGCTCATTTTCTTGGACTGATAATGTTGAAAATGATTTTGTAAGGATTAAGAAGGCAATAAGTTCCGCACCGGTTTTGGCGAAGCTAGATTTTGAGAAAGAGTTTATTATATATACTAATGCCACAGAGGAAGCAGTCTCTGCTATCCTCATGCAATGTGATGACCAGAATAATGAAAAAACAATAGGTTACATGAGTCAAAGCTTATCAGATGACGAATTTAAAAATTTATATATTGAAAAACATTCTTTCACTCTTTTCAAAGTTGTGGAGAAATTTTGCCACTTTATCTTAGGTAAGCACATGCTGGTAAAGTCCCTTTACCTGCTGCCAAGTTTTTTCTCTCCCAAACTTATATTTCAGGGAATCTTGCACATTGGCTTGCCAAGATCCAGGAGCATGATTTAACCATCATGACTTCAAAAACCATTAAGGGACGTGACTTAGCCCTTAACTTGACTCAACATGCTGAAGAAAGTGAAAAAATTGATGAACAAGATAACCCTCTGTCAGCACTATTTTACATTGATAGTCGAATCCTACCTGTAGCTGAACATCCCTCGTATAAAGATCTGGTGTAATACTTGCAAAATCAGAGATGTCTAGATAACTTAGATACTCATCAAAGGAGAAGGCTCCGTCTTGAATCTTCCATATATGTCATTTTAGGAGACTTCTTGTTTAGGAGATCTGTTGATGGTATATTACTTTGCTATGTAAATAATGAGGAAGCACAAAAATTGTTACAAGAAACCCATGGATCTTCATATTCTGTTATTCATGTAGGTGGCCACTTTTCTGCTTAAACTAATGCTTTTAAAATTATCAGAAACAGGTACTATTGGCCTTCAATTTTTTGATATTCTTATAACTCTTCAATATCTTGTGACAAACGCCAAAAGTTCACTGGCATAGAACGTCTTTCTGCCACGCCTTTAGAACCTATCCTCCCTAACTTTCCTTTTTCAAAATAAAGTCTAGAATTTATCAGTCCTATTAATCCTCCATCTTCAGTAGGGTAAGTTTTCATCTTGACAGCCACAAATTATTTTACGAAATGGACTGAAGCTGTCCCACTTGAGAATTCGTAGGATGAGCATATTATTTCTTTCATTAAAACTAATATTTTCTCCAGATTTGGCATTCCTATAGATATTATTACAGATAACGACCCCACTTTTATTTATGCTAAGATGACTCAGTTTCTAGCTAAACTGAGAGTTAAACATTTTACCTCATCAACTTATTACCCTCACGGAAATGGGCAAGCTGAGTCTACTAACAAAAATATGGTTATAATTATCAAGAGGCTCATTGAAGATAAGCCTCGTCAGTGGCACACCCTCTCACTTACGCCCTTTGTGCAAAACACACTACTACCAAGGTGAGCATGGGTTGCACCCCCTTTCAGTTTGTTTATGGTCAAGAAGCCATTCTTCCTATCAAGTTGGAACTTTATTCTTTATGGTTGATGCTACAGATTGAAGAATTGAATTCTTCTAATATCCCTCAAAGGGTAAATGTACTGTTGGCTTGAGAGGAACAAAGGATGTTTGCATTGGAGAACATAAAGAGAAGACAACAAACTGTAAATAAATATTTCAATAAAAGTGCAAAAGCTATCAGATTTAAGGTCAATGAGAAAGTATTGTTGTGGGATTCAACTCATGCTGATAGAGGAAGGCATTCGAAGTTTCAAAAGTTATGGCTGGGTCCTTTTAAAATCACTTTTGTTCCAGGCACAAATTCTTATATTCTAAAAGACTCGGAAGAGTGATTATTTTCATATAGTACCAACGTTTCCCACTTGAAACACTATGTGGAACCATCTTGAAATTTTAAATGTTGTATGGAATTACTCCTATATTATAGTTTTGTTTCATTGCTTTGATTTTGCTTTGCTGGTTATTTCTTTCTGCTATTTTATTTCTTTTATTGACTTCTTTTCTTGTCAGAAATAAAATTCTGGATCAGTTTTGCCACAACGATGTTATTTTGCAAGTATTGTTAATCAATAACAATCAGGTTACACCATTGTCATGACGTCCTTGAAGACATCATTGAAATTGCTATTTTCTTCCAGTGCTGCTGTTAGATAAGATAATTGTTTTTTCATCCCTATTTTTTGATTTCCTTTTCTTCCCTCTGCCCAAGATTCAAAAAAGAGCACAATGGAAAATTTTCTCCTTAAAGAAAATACCGCTTTCACTGTGATTAATCGAATGTTATGCATACAGGAATAAGCCCCTCATATATAACACTTTCCATGAGTTATTCTGAAAATACCAAATCATTTTTTCCCTTAACTTCCTCACTTCCCCTATTGCATAATCATTATGATGTGTAATTCCTTGATTTTATGTTTCACCTGGTCTGTGAAACCATACATTGTGAGTTCTTAATTTGTTGGAAACAAATTTCCCTATGGAGTCACGAGTTTGTTGACGCTTAAAAACAAAACAATGAATATTATGCTCGCAAATGATTGCCAAGCTCTATTAACTATTTATATTAATAACAAACTAGTAAGTGGGACCCCCTTGTAGACTTGTGGCGCTATGATGGATATGCTGCACTTATATTTTGTTTGCTATTGTGATGGTACCAACACAGTCTCTTGTAGTTCATTGTTTCAAATCATGGTTAAAATGTTGTGGTGACATAAGATGATTGGTTGATTGATGCATGGTACTGATAGTTTTGATGACCACTCTCAGATTATGTTAAGGTTTCCCTATGGTTGAAAGGATTATTATAAGTTTTGTTTTAATATTACAATTAAATATGGAATCAATTGGTTAAGCATGATCTTGATATAAGGGATGATATGGGAGCTCTTTTAAATGAAAGGACAATACACAAGCTATAATGCTATGTATTATTGTGACAAAAGAGGTGCAACAAACCTTTGCTACTAGACTTATGTGCCTTATTGGATGTTATATGTTGAATGCACATGGGTTAATGTTATAGCACATTGTTATTTTTGGAGAGTTTGACATTAAAAAGGTGGCACACTATGAAATTGGGATATATCAATGGTTATGTGGTTGATTTAGTGCTTAGTTCTATGGTGAATTGCCTGGCTCGTATGTTGAATTGAATGAGGTTGGAGGGAGAAGCGATGTGCATTTACTACACATCACTCAAACAACCCTCGAGGCCTATCACCCTAGTCATACTTGAATTTTGGTTTTTGGCTCTGGTGGTTGTTGATTCTTTGTGATTTTTGGTTGTGAAGAGGCATAGAATCTAACTCTCTTCCTCACGCAGGATTTTCCAGGTATGGTTCCTTACTCTTCCATCCATGATGTTTTTTCTTCCATTTGAATCAATTTTTGGCTCAAGATTGCTCGCAATCTGTTTTTTGCTTAAGATATTATTAGATATTTGAAGTGTGTAATTGGTTTTTTTGTTTATTAAGGTTGGTTTTCATTGATGTCAACCCTTGAAGAAAGTTCGGTAGCAAATTCTGGTAGCACAAAGGTTTGGGTAATGGACCCAAGGCTGTTTCATGTATAATGGTATGAGTTTTAATATATTTTAAGGTAATACTATTCTATATGGACAATACATGTCATTTCATTTCTAGTGGTATGTGCAACGTCACATAACTCCTCACGGTTAGAAAGTTATGGTCATGAGAAGTTGGAGAACCCAGGGTTGGGTAATGGACCCAAGTTTGTTTGATGGATTGGTATGAGTTTTGATATATTTGAAGGTAATGCTATTCTATATGGATAGTACATGTCATTTCATTTCTAGTGGTATGTGGAATGTCACATAAATCCTCACGGTTTGAGAGTTATGGCCTTACGAAGTTGGAGGACCCTCATATGTCATCTAGAAGCCCCAAAAGGTCAAAGTAGTC
>JZKD02S2175981.1:284815-313274 GCA_000966675.3 Picea glauca | reverse complement strand
TAAAATAAGGAAAGTGGGCAAAGTGACCTAGAAGCTGCTTCTAAGGAAGCTGCTTGGAGAGTATAAATAAGAGGCAAGGATCTCTCATTTTATATCACACTTGAGAATATTGAATATCTATAGGTGAATGAGTTAACCAAAGAATATCTAAGCCAAATTTCAAAGGGAAGGTGAAGAAAAGAAGGCCGGAATTCAAGGGAAGATAAATTCTTTTGATGATGCTTTCTAAGGTATGTTATTTACAGGTCATATCACCATTTTCACAATAAATTTTTTTCTAGAATGATTCAAACCATGGAATTGATATTCCATTGAGGAAACATATCCAAGTATATTTGGTAAAAATTTCATCTTTTGGGTCGTTGTATTTTTGGAGTTACACTCCGTGGAAAATAGGGTTTGTGGCTAGTCCTGAAACTAGTCTAAAACATGTGTTTCGGGTAAAAACATCATAACTTCTTCATAACAGATCAAAATCTAGTAATACAAAATGTGTTGGTTATAGTACAATATTTAGTATTATATGTAATGTTTTCATATTGATTCAACAAATATTCCATGCAGGGCACACTCTACAAGGTCGCTCTCTAGAATAAGCCATAATTCAACAAGGTATGCCAATTTTTCTATAACTCATTTTCTGAGAGGTTCCAAGTAGTGACACCTAGAGGAATTGCATAAAAAAAACTGAAGAACATTGTGTACTATTTTCATATCTTTATTCATTATAGGTACACAATTATGATTATTTCAAGTTAGGATTGTTGACTAATCCCAAAGTAGTCATGTGAGACTAAAGAAAAGTTTGATGAAAATGCTAGTCTCTTGTTGTGAAAGTTAAAGAAGGTTTGCAGGTATGTGATCATATACACCAAGTCTATTACAAAGTTACAATTCATATTTGGATGATGAAATTGATGAGGGATTTTGGTTAAGGTACACGTTGGGTACATGGTTGAGACAAGTAGTTGATGAGTTGGCACATACATGAGGTGTATAGTTGATGATGCTGGTACATATTGATGAGTCATAGTTAATGATTACTTGACACATGATTGCTACATACTTGGTACATGGTTGGATGCACTTGTTTATGGTACATGTTGATTACATGATTTTTGGTACAGGTTGATGCATGGTTGATTCATGGTTCAGGTTTATTGGTACATGTTTACAATGGTATATCTTACAGTGATAGTGTGACAGTGGTTCCATCATTCTACTTATACTTCAGGGACGTTGGATGGGGCAAGGACAGGTGGTTGTAACCACCTTCTGGTTGTAGACGGGGAACATAAGGGGTTGTAGCCTCCTTCTAGTTGTAGCCAGAGAATAGGGGAGTTGGATATTCCCTCAGGTTGTAGCCTAATAAACAAGGGGGTTGGAGCCTCCTCCCAGTTGTAGTTGGAAAACAAAGGAAGTTGGTGCTTCCAATGAATGTAATTCTTCAATACATATAAGAAAAAACATTCTGTGGTTTTCTCCCGCTTTGAGTTTCCACTAAAACACTGGTGTACTGTGTATGTGTATGATTGTTCATTTGTTCATTGCTGATTTACTCTGCAGTTATTGGATGATAATGCTACATTGATATAACACTTGGATTATATGGTTAAAAAGAATTAAATTTCTCTATTACTGATTCACCCCCCCTTTCAATAATCCAACAATTGTTCCTGTGGGTTCTTTTGGTGATTATTCTAGACTGTTGGTTTAAAAAAAAAAAGGGAATGGTTGTTCTCTCCTTGCTGTGGATAATATTTGTGTAAATTTATTGATAAAATGACACTGAATAATGTTTGACCGTCTTGGGTTTTGGGTCTAGTTCTCTGTGGAAATTTATTATTATGTTTGACAAGCTCTGAGATTTGGGCATGGGTGTTACAACTAGTCTATGTGCTTAATATTTGCCACTCCATTTTTGTCTTCGTGGTTGATATTTTTCAATACTCTGGGTTGCAATGTGAACTATTGAAATTTTAAAGTTTTTTTCCTTGTCTTGGAAAGACCCCGAGCTATTAGCTATCATAGCATTGCTCTCATTGACACTGTTTCTTGGAAAATGGCATAGTTGGGTTTGACATCACCCAGAAGTTTAATGGAAGCATTATATATGATTTTGATTGGGCACAGGTTGTGCTTGGACACTCATTTTACTGTGTTGTTTAAGGGTTCGCTCCTTCTCATTCTCTATTGGAGGTGACTGACTGTCATTTTGGTAACCCTCATTATCAAGAGTATTGTTATACATTATATGTCTGTGGTAAAGTTTGAAGGGCACGAGCTGTATGCATTTTCGAGGAATTATCCCTTTGGTTGAGCCATCTGTTCTTTCTCTCCATTTGTTGTGTTTAAAACCTAAATGAGATCTTGATATCGTTTCAAATCTAGTTTAAGGGTAAATAAGCACTATGTGTGCTTGGTCGATTGGGCACAATTTGGCTCTGTTTCTTGTTGGGCAATTTTAAAAAGAAGTCTGTATATGTGAAATTATGTGAATCTTGGGCTCGAGAGTTGCATGTTATTTTTTGAATGTTATTCACATTGATTCTTATGTTGATTATATTTAAATGAGATATGTGTATGAAAGGATTGGGGTCCGATTAAGAGTTTTAATGCCTAGTTGATTATGTCGAACAATGTTTGAATAATGGACAAATGGTGGTTAATACTGTGCATATTCTTATTTGATTTTAAAGAATAAATATTGGATATAAATGACTGGAATCACTGTGCGTTTTCTGTTGGTTTTAAAAGAAAAAAAGAGATCTATCATTAGAGTTATAGATGGTCGTGGCTCAAAGGGTTATTATGTTCACCATATTGATTGCAATATTGTTGATAGGACCGCTATATAAATATTATATAGATGCAAAGGTTACTGTAATTGAGTATTTTTGGGCATATGAATTGAATTTCTTTTGGAAGTCAACAAGCAATTTGTAAATGAAGTAACATTTTAGATGGTAGTTTTGAAAAGTGAATGCTGATTGAATTGTGGAGGTCTGAACAGAGTTATGTTTGATTATTGGATTTGATTTATTTTTATATGAACAATATCCATATTATGTCCCTATCATGCTACCACTTTTCACTCATTATATCCCCCTCATAATCCCAATATCATTTTGGCATCCTTGTTCTGTAAATAAATTAAAAAGGTTTGCGCAAGAACGACAAAAGATATGACACAACAATGGTTGGCAACTGATATTTTTGGATTTTTATTACATAGTCAAATTATTTAATGAATTGTTGAGTAGTATTCGCATAATTATCCCCTCTCATTATACCACCTTTCGCTCATTACACTCCCTCCATATGTCCCATGAACCCTGTCACCCCCTGCCCTCCTGAAAATTATTAAATAGTTTTTTATGGATGGATTTGCATGTATCTCGTGTCAATTTGTGAGCCAATTATTGTTTCATGCGAGCAGAATGTCATGTATGGTTTATTAAGGGCTTAGTTACTGACAAAATGCTACTACATGACAAGTTTCTTCAGTAGGAGAAACCATGGTAGAAATAATAGAGGAAGAGGAAATTGGAACAGAGGGCCTAAAAGGCCTAGATTCTCCATTCATTTTGATGTTGATCCCCAAGAATTGAACTAACTGTTCCAAGCTGGGTTCTTTAACTAGATTGGGAAAGGAATAATACAACCTTGACTAGAGAGACCTCCCTTCCAGCCTCAAAAAATCCTTGCTATTCTTGTGCCTCCTCATGTGTGCATGCAACAAGAAGTCCCTGCAAATGATGGATGACAAGAGATTTCCAATTCGACTGTCTCTCACCATCGTGGCTGGCCCAATTTGTCATTACCTCCTCCACCACGTGTAAATATTAATGCTCATATTTCCCCTGTGCATTCACCTGTTCAATCCTCACATGCTAGTAAAAGGCTTAAAACTGATGTCCACCATGTGCAAGGTAACGACAAAGTTGTTTTCTCCCCTTCCTCTCCTTCAAATGATTATTCAAAATACGTGTCCTCCTGCATGCATCTAAATGATGATTATTCTCATGTAAATAGTGAAATACAACCTTAAGGTTCAAATCAACCTTGGGCTACTTCCAGAAAATCAAAAGGGGACAACAATGATAAAAGAAAGATTGCCTCTCAGAGTGGCAAGTATGGATTTTAATTTATGTGTTTTTATGATTGAGTTGATGAAGACAATGGTCTACAAAAAGTTTGGACAACAAGCTCTTTTTTGGATAATATGGATTATGTGGATATTTATATATTTTTACATATGATTTAAATTATTTCCGATATTTAAAGATTCAATTTTGAAGGTATCCAAGGGAGTTACAAGGGTGGCATGTGTTGAATGATTATCCATTTTTGTTTTATTTTATAATCTGAAAAGAATAAAAGAAGGGAGTTTCAAGGGGTCCCACCTACCTAGTTATTATTAATTAAAGACCCTTAACTATTATTATTATTATTTCTCCTAAACTAAATTAGTTAATTCAAACTAACTTAACTAAATAAAGAAGTTTAACTACTTCAACTTATTTGGAAGGCATAAAAGCTAAATGAGAAGAAGAAACACAGGGAGAATAGAAGGATAAGGAAAGACTAAGGTTTGCTCTTTTGATTTCATGAGATGGTTTCAATTTTCATTCATTCTTGAATTCATTCAAAGCCTAATTCTCTTTTGAAAGTAGGGTCCTATTGTAGACAACATGGTTCAAAACTGAACCAAATCATTCAGATGCTTGTTTTAGAGGTGTTGATCCATCATTGATAGTCTGTGTATACTTGTTTGTTTATGGATTGAGTTTCATAGATGATAAAAGATATTTTGTAGAGTCAAATTGGAAAAATTCTGTAACAAGATGATCCACATTATAAATTTCAGTTTTTACTTCTTGTTGGAATCCTTTTGTATGGTGTTCATCGGGGATCTCTAAATTAGACTTTGGTCCATGCCCTCACATGGATTTTGTAAAGAGAAAAACACTTTTGATATCTCGGAATGAAATAAAGCAGATTGATATTCTGTCTCATTTGTGTGTATTGTGACTTGGTTGCTTTTGATTTTGATCTCCATATTTACTTTCTGTAATCTGTATATTTTTCAAAAACTTATATAAAATTTTTATGTTATTTTGCAACATTCGTTTCATTAATAAATCAACATAAACCCTTGTAATTAATTAATACGAGATCTTTTCATCGAGTGACTTATAAATAATTGCATTAAATGAGCAGGAATTAAAGTGCACCATTAGAGAAGGAAAATCTCAATAATGAAGAGACATAAGAATCAAATATGAACACAAAAACTTGATAATGGAGTTCGTCCCTGATGGACTACGTCTTCGGGTCCTGCTCTCAAATGGGTAGGCCTTTTTATTAACTCAACAATTTTTTTTTGGCAAAATACATAAGTATACCTCATTCTGAAATAAAGCCGAAGAATTTTTGATCATATCAGAAAACATACAACACCATTGAATTCGTGTCATCGAATTACCCAGAAATGACTATCTCCACGCTTCAATCCGACTCTGTCACTCCCAGGCCCAAGAGAAACTTTGTCTCGATTTTCGTGCCTTGCAACCTGCAATAAATGTTGATAAAAACGTCTCGAAAACCATGTCGGTCCGTAACCTCGTGTGGCTCCTCCTGCAACCTGGGAGGATTCACCTTTCAAGCAAAAAGTGTGGCCTTGTAATCAATGGAAGGCCGTTGGCCTTATGGTTATCAGAGCATGTATTAAGGCGTTAATAGAGGAGGAGGTCCCGGGGTCGAGCCCCCGAGCCTCCCCTTTTTGGGTATTTGTTGTAACATTGTATATATTTGAAATGGTTATTCCCACCGAGTTTAGCAGTGTTCTAGATATGATGGATAGTTGACAGATTTGGCGGGGTCCCATCGGATTTGGAGGACCCGCCAAATCTTATATATATATATATATATGTTTTGAAAATTTGTTCTTGAGATGTCATTGGGCATTTTCCCACTGCCACGTGGAAGCCCATGACTGGGCCATGTGGTCACCAACCATTAGGCCACGTTAACCACTATACAATCACCCTACCATGTCAGCATACAAACTTTCAACTCAGCTTTCCACATCACTATACAGACTACCATGTGGTGCAATTTTGTTGGTCTACGAAATGACCCAGAAATGTGAAATATGAGTGACACGTGGCAGGCTTTGATGTTTCCACATCACCATGACACATGTCACCTCCTGCGCATGCCACGCATGTTGTACGGATGATGATGTTATCCATACTGATGTTGACGTAAAAAATACAGATGCCGATTCGGCTAGGTTGACCAAACTTTGACCACAGATATCTTTCGATCTGTAACTTTGTTTGATGAGCCTTTTGCACTGTTGGAAATATTGCAACGTGCTCTTCGTGATGATGCCATTTTCACTGAGTTTTGAGAACTTTTTTTTTCCCTTTCTTTGTTTGTTGAGGCCATTCTCAGCTTCCTGAGTTGCTTCTACAAGTTCTGAGCTGTCCTTAGTCTTCTTTGGATCATTTTTGGATCATGCCTTCCCATTGAGAGCTTTTTGGACCACCAAAAGATTTCATCAATCAATAGATAGGTGAGGGAAGAGTTCCCTCACCTTGTCCTTCTCAATCCACTTTTCCTTGCTTGGATGTGTGTCCTTTAATCCTACTCGAAGATAATCAACATCACCCCTGCGTGAAGTCCTTGTCCTTATGTCCATGATGATATATTACTTTAACACATCCAATTACTTAGGAGAAAAATCATCAATTGAAGGTATTGAAACTTCCTCATCCTGATCCATGATCACGGGAGGCTAAAAAAGTTTCAAGTTCTCTACATTTGCAACTGAGTAAATCTGCATATAAGGTGGAAGATCCAGATGAAAAGCATTGGTACCACTTTTCTCCAAAGTAGTTAATGGTCCATAACGAATGGGCTTGAGTTGCTTGCCTTCACCCTTTAATATCTCCTTATTGATGTGAAGCCATACCCCATCTCCAACCTGGAACTGATGATCAAACCTGTGTTTGTCATAACGAGCTTTATACTGTGCTTGAATTTTCTCCAACCATTTCTTGACCTCTTGGTGCACCTACTGGATCTTTTGGATGGACTTGCACGATCTGTCGTCTTTTGTTTCTCCATTTGAATCGACATCTATCCCATACATCAAGTCCAAAGGAACTTTAGGTAGGTACCCAAAACATGTCTAAAAAGGTGAACACTGAGTGGAGGAATGTAAGGCTCAGTTGTAAGCATGTTGTACATAGGGTATCTGTTCATCCCATAACTTGGGATGCTTTCTCCAGTAGCCTCGAACCAAAAGTACCATTGTTTGGTTTTCAATTTCTGTCTGTGGATGGAAAGAAATGCTCCTCTTCAATTTTGTGTCCATCATTCTCCACAATCTTGTCCAAAAATTCCCAAGGAATGGAGTTTCTCGATTCAAGATAATGGATGTGGGTAACCCAAAGTGAACCCAAACTTACTAAAAGAAGAGATTAACAGTCTTCTCAACAGTGATCTACTTTTTACACAACATTAAGATACATGTTTTGTTGAACCTATCTAATACAACATACAAATAGTCATGATCCCCATTTGACATTGGTAAACCCCCTACAAAATCCATGGAGACACTTTCCCATGGATGGGATGGAACAGGTAGTGGTGAGTATAGCCCCAATTTTCTATTATTAGGCTTACAAGTAGAACACATCACACACCCCTTTACATATTTAGTTACAATTTATTTCATTTGAGGCCAATAACAAAACCTCTGCAAATGATCCATAGTTTTTCCTACACCAAAATTCTTAGACACAAGAGAAGTGTGAGCTTCTCATATTACATGGACTCGTTCACTTGTAGGAATACATAGCTTTCCAAGATGGTAGCGTAGTTTTCCCTGCAGACAATAGTTATCTACTTGTGCACCATGGGTTAGATTCTCATATACTTCTTTAAAATATTCATCAATGGCATATTGTTCCACATAGCTATCATGAGATACATAAGTATTCTTCAAAATAATAGAAGCAACAATAGGAGGTCTAGAAATCATATTAGATACCTTGTTACTTGTACCCTTTTTGTATTTGATTACCAAATGAAATTGTTGCAGGAAACCCATCCATCTGTAGTGTCGAGATTGTTGCAGTTTGGTTTGTGCTTGGAGATATTGTAAGGGTTGGTGATCTGTATGCATGATTGTTTCCTTCCCTAACAAGTAGTTTTTCCATTTCTTTACGCTTTGAACTAATGCATACAACTCTCTATCATATGTAGGATAGTTAGCAATAGATTGGTTAAAAGTTTCAGAGTGGTAACAAATAGGCTTACGATATTGCATCAATAATGCACCCATGGCGTATCCACTGGCATTTGTCTTGATCTCAAAGGGTTGTTGAAGATTTAACAATGCTAATACTGGTGCGGTACTGATCTTTTCCTTCAAATTGTTGAAAGCTTTTTGTTGCTTTCCTCCCCACTGAAAAGTGTTCTTCACATTGGTTAAGGCATGCAAAGGATCTGCTATAAAGGAGAAGTTTGAAATGAACCTCCTCCAATACTGGACTGCACCTAAGAATCTCTGTATCTCGGTTACACTTTTGGGTTCAGGCCAATTTACAATTACATCAATCTTGGAAGGATCAATTTTTAGTTGTCCTCCTCTTACAATATGACCTAAGTACACAAGTGCAGTCTTACCAAATTCACATTTGGATAGTTTTACATACAACTTTTCCCTTTGAAAAGTGTCCAATACTTGCTTTACATGCCTCACATGTTTATCCCAAGTCCTGATAAAAATAAGAATTTCATATAAATATACAATCACAAAATCATCTAGGAAAGGCCTGAATACATCATTCATCACACACATGAAAGTTGCCAGAGCATTACAAAGCCCAAACGACATAACTAACCACTCAAACAATCCATGTTTGGTTTTAAAGGAAGTATTCCATGCATCCTATTCTACAACCCTGATCTGATGGTATCCACTGCGCAAATCCAACTTAGTGAAATAAACAACATTCTTCAACTAATCAAGCAAATCATCTATACGAGGAAGAGGGTATCAATTTTTCACCGTGATTTTATTTAAGGCCTGATAATCGACACACATTCACCATGTGCCATATTTCTTTAGCACCATCACGATAGGAGAACCAGGAGGAGATGAGTTGGGCCTCATGACCCCTTGATCCAATAAGCCTTGTACCTGCTTCTTGATCTCTGTCATCTCTACAACTGGCATCCTGTACATGCCCACATTAGGAAGAGGAGAATCCTGTTGAAGATGTATTTCATGTTGGATTTCCATCTTTGGAGGTAATCCAACTGGTTCCTGGAAAATATCATCATGCTTAGAAACAATATCAATTGATTCTTTCTTATGAGAAGGATCACATCCTTGGAAAGTGTCGTATGTTCTGACATCTTTCTCTCTTATGACCATGCATACATATATCTTATTAGTGTTTATGAGTCTCTTCATTTGTCCTACACTAACAAGTGTTGTGTTCACCCTCATGCCGTGAGATCTAACAATATATTCCACTCACCCCTTAGTAAGGTGTATTTGTTCTCATGATGAAAGAAGACTGCTTTTTTATCATAAATATAAGGACTCCCCAACACTATGCCACATATATCAAGTGATACAACATCCAAATCCACTTCATCAATCAACTTTGAAGCAATATAAAATCTGACCCTACATTTTTTGGTGACATTAAGTTTTTCTTTATCACATACCCAACCAAGAGGATAAGGCTTTGGATGTGGTTTCGTTTCAAGATACATCTTTTTGACAACTGCTTCAGATATCAAGTTTACTTGGGAACCTAGATCAAACAATTTATCTATCTTAGTGTGTTTAGATACAACTCTTATATGAAATAATTCATTCCTCTTTCGTTCATCATCATGATATTCATTATTGGAATTAGCATGAAGGGAATCTTTACCTTGTACTCCAACTATTATGATATTTCCTTTGTCTCCTAACTCAGAACCAGGATCTTGTTGCACTATAGCAATGATTTTTGTCTTCCCTTTTCCACTGAACTGCTTCGGTCTCTTCTCTGGATGTAGTTTCCAACAATGTTCATCATCATGACCAATTTTCTTGCAATGAGTGAAAGATGGCTTTCCTCGTTCTCTCGTCACTATGGCGGTCTTATTGTCCTTCCTTTTAAACTTCTTAAATGGTTTATGTGGGAGATTGGAAGATTTCTTTGTGGGATCTTCTTAACATGCTTTCCTCTGTTCTCAAGGTTAGTGGCTTGCACACAAATGTTTTCAATACTGGTGGGGTTAAATAAGAGAAAAGTATGATGAATATAATTGTGAAGTGCACCAATATACTTCATTAAAGTTTCATAAGAATCCAAAGGAATGTTTAATGCAAGATATTTCTTCCTAAATTCTTCTGTGAAACTTTGTATAGTTTGACCTTTGCTTTTCCTTAAAGTTTTCCATTCCATCATTGCTTTATGTAAATAACCCAATGGATAAAATTGCTTCCTTATCGCTGATTTAAATTCTGACCATGAGGAAAGAAGATTACCACACTTAATTTTGTCTTGAAGTTTCCTCTCCCACCATACGAGAGTGGGGCCTTCCAACCGAAGAGAAGCCAATTGCACTCTAACTTCCTCTTCATCAATATGTTGAACACGACAATATGCTTCAACCTGTCGGATCCAATTATCTATCTTTTCAGGATTAACATCTCCATTAAACATAGGTAAATAAAATTTTACATCAAGCATTAATAACAATTTCTTAAAAGAGGCTTTATGGATAGAATGAAGAAAATGATGAGAATGCTCAGAGGAGGAAGAACTAAAACTTGATGGCGAAAATGGAGGCTCAGGAGGGTCTCCTCTATCCCCTTGATTTACCAAAGCATCATCATCAATGTGTGCTTCCTTTTTCTTCCCTTTCTTCTTCATCCTCTTCTCGTAGTCTCCATACATTCGTTCGACCATTTCTGACATGTTGTAAAAGAACATGTGGAAGTTTTTCTCTCGTTCATCACGCTTGTCCGCTTCTTCCATTTTATTCCTTCAGGATGTACGACCAACTTCAGGATTGAAATTCTGAAGAGTTCCTTCACCCTGCTTATGATTGGCTCTAGTAAGCATTCACACTCAACAATTCAATTCAAAGAGGACTGCTCTGATACCAACATGATCCAGGATCTTTTCATAGAGCGACTTATAAAGAATTGCATTAAATGAGCATAAATTAAAGTGCACCATTAAAGAAGAAAAAACTCAATAATGAAGAGACATAAGCATCAAATCTGAACACAAAAACTTGATAATGGAGTTCGTCCCTGATGGACTACGTCTCTGGGCCCTGCTCTCAAATGGGTAGGCCTTTTTATTAACTCAGTAAAATAATTTGGCAAAATACATAAGTATACCTCATTCTGAAATTAAGCTGCAAATTTTTTGCTCAGATTGGAAAAAAACTAGCGCCACTGAATTCGTGGCATTGAATTACCCAAAAATGACTGTCTCCACGCTTCAATCTGAATCTAGCACTCCTAGGCCCAAGAGAAACTCTGTCTCAGTTTTCATGCCTTGCAACTTGCAATAAATGTTGAGAAAAACATCTCGAAAACCATTCCGGTCCATACCCTCGCGTGCCTCCTCCTACAACTTGGGCAAATTCACCTATTAAGAAAAAAGTGTGGCCTTGTAATCAATGGAAGGCCATTGACCTTATGGTTACTGAAGCATGTATTAAGGCGTTAATAGAGGGGGAGGTCCCTGGGTCGACCCCGTGGGATTTCGATTTTTGGGTATTCGTTGTAACAATGTATATATTTGAAATGGATGTTCCTGCTGAGTTTAGCAGTGTTCTAGATAAGATGGTTGGTCGCCAGATTTGGCGGACCTGCCAAATCCTTTTTTTTTATATATATATTTTGAAAATTCGTTCTCGAGTTGTCATTTGGCATTTTCCCACTACCACGTTGCAGCCCATGACTGGGCCACGTGGCATCCAAACATTGGGCCATGTCAACCACTGTACAATCACCCTGTCGTGTGGCACAATTTTATTGGTCCACGAATGACCTAGAAATGCCAAATATGAGTGACATGTGGCAACCTCTAGTGATGCCACCTCACCATGCTGACGTCATGTTGAAGTCAACATGACATGTGTCACCTCCTGTGCATGACACAAATGCTATGCGGATGTTGACATCATCTGTACTGATGATGATGGTAGAAGTATGGATGCTGACTCATACCCCTATTGACTGGGCTAGGTTGACCAAACTTTGACCACAAATATCTTTCGATCCGTAACTCCGTTTGACGAGCTGTTTGCATCGTTGGAAATATTGCGACGTTCTCTTCGCGATGATGTCATTATCATCGAGTTTTGAGAAATCTGAAATTTTCCCCTTTCTCTATTTGTTGATTCCATTCTAAGCTTCCTAAGTTGCTTCTACGACTTCTGAGCTGTCCTTAGTCTTCTCTGGATCCTTTTTGGATAATTAATACTTGTGGATTGGGAAAATATTTTTGAGGATATAAAACATAGGGTGACATTCCCAACTATATTTTCCTAGCTAGGCAAGATTCAAAAGTGATTGAGTAAGATAATTCATATATTTTCCTCAACAAGGCCCTCGTCTCTTTTCGTTTGATTGGTCTGTGCACAGTTATATGTTTTATTAATATCTGGGTACAATTACATTTTACACAAATATGTGCACTAGACTTTGTCGCAATCCAGGATATCCAGGATAATAACCACACAAACACTCTGCCCTCAATATACATATATACAAAGGTTCTCTGGCCCCAAAAATATCCTAGCTACAAACACAGTATGGAGTTCACTTTGAGGCGATCCTCACGCACTTACTCAGGTGAAATCAAAGATATGAAACAAGCATACACTCTTCCCTTGGTTCACACGTGCTTAACTTTACCCAAAACTTATGTTCCATGACTCACCATCCTATATATACAATTAAATTTACATTACAATTGGGATTTATCCTAGGGGTATTACATTCCCCTCCCCCTTATTTATGCATCGTCCTTAGTGCATGTTGTACAATCAAAATTTCAGAAGTCTTCAAAAATATATGGGTACTCTATGCACATATAATCCTAGTGCTCCCAAGTTGCATCACCGGGACCGTAACAAGTCCATTGGAAGTCCTATTGCTCAGTTCCAGAGTAGCTTGAATTTCCGGTCCAATATGCACACCGGATGAACTCGGAAGTCACCTTCTTGCTCCACTTGAAGCACATTCCAATTAATTACATTATTAGCATCAGACACATGATTTTTAAGTAAAGATACATGAAACACATTATGAATGCATATGGTTGCAGGTCAAACAACCCACAATAACATGTTTCCAACTTTGAACAATTTCCCAACTTAAGTGAACTCTTCCTAGATTTTAGTTTCAAAAACACATGGTCACCCACTTTAAATTCTCTTTGAGTTTTAAATTTATCTACATAACTTTTCTTCCTGTCTTGGGCAGCCTTTAAATTCTGTTTTATTTTCACCACTCGCTCTTCCATTTTCCTAAATAAATCTAGCCCAACCATTACTCCATCTGTTGGTTGTCCTAGCTCACTGGTGTGTTGCACCTTCTGCTATAAAGTGCCTCAAATGGGCCCATCTTTAGAGATGATTGATACCCATTGTTATACACAAACTCTACCAAATGTAAATATTTTTCCCATTGCATCAGTTTGTCTATCACATACATTCTTAGCATATCTTCTATCACTTGATTTACCCTTTCTGTTTTCCCATCTGTCTATGGATGGTAGGTTGTGTTAAAATTCATATTTGTCCCAAATCCTTTAAACAATCCCTTCCAAGAATTGGATGTAAACTTGAGATCTCTGTCAGACACAATTTTCTTAGGCACACCATGAAGCCTGGAAATTTCCCTCATATAAATATCAACAATGTTAGCTTCCTTGTGCATGAGTTTTATTGGAATAAAGTGGGAAGCTTTAGTAAGCTTTTCCATCACTACCATGATGGAATCATGTTGTTGGGGGTTCTGGGCAACTTAGTGATAAAATCCATTGTGAAAAATTCCCATTTCCACTCAGGAATGGGTAATGGTTGTAGCAAACCAGTTGGGTGTATGTGCTTAAACTTAACTTTTTGACATTCCTAACACCTAGAAATAAAATCAACTACTTCTTTCTTCATATCTGGCCAATAGTATTTTTTCTCGACAACTGCAATTGTCTTTTGGTAGCCTGGGTTCCCAACATAAAGCACATTATGCATTTCTTTTAATAACACATTTTCAACTCCTGAGAATCTGGTACAAATTTTTTTCCTATGTACATGAGGATTCCATCATCATTTAACTTAAAATCGTCGATGGTCTACTGTAAAATACCTTGTTGTATCATTGTCTTTATTTACACATAGTGTTGATCTCATTTTGCAACTTTTAAAATTTTGTCCTTCAAATTTGATTTGTGCATGCTAATGGTTGTAGCATGCATCTCATGTACTCTCTTGTCGAGTGCATCAACCACCTTGTTCTCTTTATCCTTGATATGATTTATATCAAAGTCATACTCATTGAGGAATTCTAACCACCTTCTTTGCTCGACATTTAGAGTTGGTTGTCCAAACAAATATTTCAGACCACTATGGTCTGTCCTCAACTAAAATCTTCTTCCCATGAGGTAGTGCCTCCACATTTTCAAGGCATGCACTATGGCTGCCAATTCCAAATCATGAGTAGCATAGTTCCTTTCATGCTCTTTTATTTTCCTTGATTCGTAGCACACCACATGCCCATTCTGACTAAGGACTCCACCGAACCCTTGCTTCCATGCATCAATGCACACAACAAAGTCTTCATTAGGATCAACAATTCTCAAAATTGGTGTAGTTGTCAACAAACTCTTGAAGAGTTGGAAACTCCTCTTACAATCAAAATTCCATTCAAATGTCACACCTTTCTTTTGCAAGAATGTGATTGGGTGTGAAATATTTGAGAAGCCTTCAATAAACCTTCTGTAGTACCTTGCAAGTCCCATGAAAGATCTCACCTTTGTGACATTCCTTGGTGTTGGCCATCCTTCAGTGGATTTTATCTTCTTTGGGTCTACTAGTATCCCCTCCTCTAAAATGATATGACCCAAATAATGAATATGCCTCTGGTAGAATGAACAATTTCTCAACTTTGAATACCACTGATGTTCTCTCAATACTTGCAACACCATTCTCAAGTGTTTATCATGCTCTTCTTCAGACTTTGAATAAATAAGTATTTCATCCAAAAATACAATGACAAACTTATTTAAGTATTCTCTAAAAAATACCATTCATTAAGCACATGAAGACAACTGGTGCATTTGACAGCCCAAATGGCACTACTGTAAACTCATAATGGCCGTATCTTGTCCCAAAGGTTGTCTTGTTGATGTATTCCTATTTAATTCTTACCCAATGATAGCCTGATCTAAGGTCAATCTTAGAGAAAAATTTTTCATCCTTCAGTTGATCAAAGAGGTCATCTATCCTTGGAAAAGGATACTTGTTCTTCACTGTTACCTTATTCAGTTGCTTGAAGTCAATGCAAAGTCTCAATGTTCCATCCTTTTTCTTCACAAATAATATTGGTCCACCCCAATGTGACACACTTGGGTGTATATACGCCTTCTTCATAAGTTATTCAAGTTGCATTTGCATTTCTTTCAGTTCTGGTGTACTGGTCCTATAAGGAGTCTTGAATACCGGGGCTTCTCCATGCATTAGATTTATAGAGAAATCAATATCACTCTTGGGTGGCAACCCCAATATTTCTCTAAACACATTTTCAAACTCCTTTAGGACTGCATAATCTTCAATATTTGACACTTTATCCTTGGGTATCTTCTCCATATGCGCTACAAATAGCTGTGAGCCTTTCCTGAAGCTTTTCTTGAGCTACAAGGATGAAACTTCCCTGATAGTTACTACCCTGGGAATACCCTGAATTGTACTCAAGTTCCCTTTCTCATCCAAGCAAGTAAATGCTTTATTTTAATATTCTAGGACAACATGATTCATGTCCAACTAATCCATACCAATTAGGCAATCATATGAGCCCAAAAGTATACTATTAAAATATGATTTTGTTCTCAGTCCATTCATGTCCATTGGACATGCCTTAACCATCTCATTAATTTTCCTTTTTTCTCCTATAGCTAGTTTTGCCGACCAAGGTTTCCACTGATTGCTTTTTGGCAATTGAAATCTTTCCACCATCTTAGGATCTAGATAACTATGAATAGATTCTGAATCAATTAAAATAACAATGAGTTGGTTGTTGATCTTACCTTCCACTTCAATCATATGTGACTGAAACTGAGCTTGCTTGTTATCCAGGGCTGCATAGATCCTAGGTACATTTCTGCCCATGTCCTCCACTGTATCAAATTGTTGTATATTGTTAAAAATACTCACTTTTTTACCTCTATGAGGACAATCTCTGTACATATGATCTCCCTCACAACCCCACCACTTCATTGGTTGCTTCCTTGGTATTTTCCCCACTATCTCTTTCATTTTGTGCTCCTTGGGAGTTGGTTGTCCTTGAAAATTATTTCTGAAGAATGGTGGCTTGGCCTCCTTCTTCCTTTGATCCATATTTCATTTCTTCTTGTCTTCCCAAGCCGTTTGGTAAGTGGGTCTTCCTCTATGTTGATCATACAGACACTTGGATCTCCTTATAGTTTCCTCTTATTTCTTGGGATCATTATAATGTATCTTATCACTGATAAATGATGACATCCCACTCAAATACTTATGAATCTTAACCTGATCATCCTTGATGAAGTAAAAATACTTTAGTAGCTCTAAAAATATCCTCCCATACTCACCTATGGTCATACTTCCAAGCTTAAGTTCAAATAACTCCTTCATTTTCCTATCATAGTAACATTTGGTAAAGTATTTCTTTTGAAAATTCCTCCTCAACTCCCTCCAAGTAACCTTTCTCTCATCAATGTGTTCTACTTGCACAAACTAGTCCCTCCACATTGATGCTTTTCCCATGAGCCGGTAGATGGAAATCCTCCCTTCTGGCTATGAAGAGTCATTATGTAACTGAAATTAATTTCTCATGACCAACAACCAAGTCGTTGCATCCTCATACTTCTTGTGCTCACCATCAAAAGTACAAGAATTTATCTTATTAATTTCTCCTTGTAGCTCATCCACCCTAGACCTCCTCTTGTGCTTTCTGACAGGAGATGGGATTGAACTACTACATGCTCTCCCAACTAAATGTCTTGGAGAGTGTTGGTGATGCTTGTCAACACTTCTTATTTTTCTTCTCTCATCATGAGACCCGTGTCTCCTCAATTTGCTTGACTCGATCTCCTTATCCATCTTTTTCTCATTTCTATCCAATCTTTGTAGCAAATTTATGTTGAAGTCATCTTGTTCCTCCTTGGCTTTCATAAGCCTATCATTATCAACTTTATAAATTTGGACGTCATTTTGAATTTTTTTTATGGTCTTCACCAAATTAATGCTTTCTCCCTTGGCTTCTCCATGTCTATTTGAATCTATACCATCATCACCTATATTGTGATTCATCCTTTTGACCTCATCTTCATGGTTTTAGGTTCTTTTTGCATCTTCCATGCTTTTGATCTATGCACCGATCCTATACTGATCAATTGTTGTTAACTCTACAAAATGTGCATTCAATAAGATTTGTTAGACTAAATAATTTATGAAAACCATAAATACTATGCACATTCTATTCCATAAGTGTATCATAATCCTTTTTTCTAATTCCTGGTGAATTTAACTGTCTAATTCAAAACTCTAGGTGAGTATTTGGACTCCTTTGTCTAGGAAATTTTCTCCTCTTTTCTCTCATTTTCTTTCCTTCAAAGCTCGTGTGTACACCAATTCTGTGTTATACATCCATATCCATCACACACACATGCTTTATACATGCAATACCAAGCTCACATACAACACACCAATATTCAGTGTGCACATATTTTATATCAACACTAATATTTAGCATGTTCAACATTTGGGTTATGTGCATCATTATCTAGTGTGCACAAATTTTGCGTCACGCACCAATATTCCACACAAATTACAACTTTTCTCTGTGTTGTGCCAACATTCACCGCACACCCTCTCACACCCAATACTCAATGCACATATCCAATTCTCCTGCAAACAACACCAACATTCCATGCGCACACACTTTGCACCAACACTATGCATGCACCAATAATTAACTATGTGTAGTGCTCATATTCAACATGTGCTCACTGTGCATCACCAATATTCAATGTGCATGCCCTGTGTACTATTATTATGCACACACCCATCAATTGTTCATGAAATCCATATTCATCGCACACTTATTGCACTCCCATATTACGTGTGCTCCACTAGTTCTATACCCCATAGTTCCAATGTTCAGTGTGTACAATCCATAAGTCTTGCATCGCACATTGCCAAAATTTAGTACACACACACACTGTGCACCAATACTTAGCGCATGACAATACTTTATTCACTCAACAAATTTTTCCATATTTTTCAACTTATGACCCCACGACCATCATCAAAATTCCTGCCTCACCAACTTCATGTGGATCTTTGGCCCATACAAGTCCAATATTGAACCAAGAGCTCTGATACCACTTTGTGATGTCCTCAGCTTTTCTCAAAGGCCATGTCACATCAAAATTTGAGCTTTGATACCACTTTGTAACGTCCCCATCTCTACTCAAAGGCCATATCACATCAAAATTTGAGCTCTAATACCACGTTGTGACATATCTCGCCTCCTAGTTGAGTCTCATTACCACATTGTAAAGTCTCCACCATCACAACTTCACTATATAAAGATTTGATATCAATTATTTCTTTTATGAAAGCAACTCGTTGAAACAAACACCGCGCATGACTGGCCTTGTGCTACGTGTCACTACGTTTTCCTAGTGTGTGTAACTGCTCTCGTATCGCGTGAAATAACCATGTCTTAGCAAATCTTAGTGCTAAACCTTCATTGTGTCGGCCGCATTGATTGTCCCTCAACATGCATGACATTTCTAGCTCTGCGCTAGAACCTGTACGATTACTGTTGAAGTTACTTAACGAGATACCGACTATAACAACGTAAATATATCATAATAAAACTACGTGCACAACCATTCCTATGCCATGTGCAAGATCTATCCCATTCACGTGCACAAACTAATACAAATTTGTGCGTGTGATGATTCAAGCCTTGCCTCATAGTTCCATAACCATTACCATGGAATTATCTAACATGAAACACTTAGTAACTACTACGCTCTAAATCTACAACAAATATGTAGAACTAACAATATATGCACATCCCATCATAACTATGTATCAATTCCATAAACAACAATAGCATAAGAATTAACATGTTAAACAATATATAAACACATATAAACCATCATGAGCCATGCTCTGTATATGCAGTAAACATGCAGTTCTACAACATATATAATCCACGCATAAATATATATGTACAATTGTATCACATCATATATTTAACATGTATATGCACCTTACTCAGAGAATATTACACATAAGAAGACACTTATGTTTTGTTATAATACCCCTGGGCTGAACCCGAATTGTAAAGTAAATGTAATTGTATATATAGATTGGTGAGATGTGGCGCACAATTTTTGGGTACAATTAAGCATGTGCGAACCAAGAGAAGAGTGCACATCCGTTTCATAGTTTTGTGCACACTTGAGCAAGTGCACGACGATCAATTCAAAGTGCACATCGAACCGTGTTTGTAGCCATGATATTTTTTGGGTTGAAGAGCCTTTGTATATATGTATATTGAGGTCATAGTGTCTGTGTGGTTAATAGGATGGAGAGCCTCAATTGAGAGAAAAGCCAATGTGCCTATTTGTATAAAATGTAATTGCACTGATATATTAATAAACCATATCACCGCACGCAGACCAATCAGACAAAAATAGATGGGGGCTAAACTCCACTAAAATGGGAAAGGGGTGTGAAGCTTAAAGGGAATATTTTAACAATATTTTCAAAAGTATAATTATGGGATATGTATTTATCCCACGTTCCTAAGGAATGGGAATGGGCCACTAAGTGGATCTAGGTTATCTCTTAAGGTGACAAGTGTCATGTTGGATGTATGGGATGATTCAGGTTCTACCTTAGTTCTCCAACAAAACCCTATAAACCATCGACCTTTCTGGAGACTAGAAGGAAACACTACGCACAAAGTGCACAATGTAGTCTCACCCAAGATGGCTTATGGGTGATTGCATGACCCAGATGTATGAAATAATGGAAGGGATGATGCTCATGGGATGTTGGGAATACCTATCAAATTATACTTCAATGTTCATCAGAACTACCATACCATCATTCAGATTTACCATGCATTTAATCTTTAACATTCATTCTGCAGGAAATAACATGTCTAATCTAGTGCACGTTGCAAATTAATCTTAACAGATTCATCGATTCATTAAATATTAAGCATAAAAACACATAAAGGAAAACATTCCACACACTTGACACAATATTTTACCATGGTTCACCCCCCTAGGCTACGTCCACAAAGATTTGGCATTCTATGCTTCTTTATTCATCTTCATGAAAGTTTTGTGCTACACTTATTACATGAGTACTATATAAGTATTGGCATTGGTGAGGCCAACCAATGTCACACCAAGATCCACATATTGTAGCCTGACCCTCAGATACAACTAAAAAACAAACTCCTCATGAGCTCCATAACTCTTGACCAAAACATTCCACAAATACTAGATCAAAACTCAAAAAGTTTCTCAAAGGTACTTCTCTTCTACACACAAAAGTGATCCCCTATCTACCTCACACAACATATATTTATACTACAAAAGTGGGTAAAAACCATTACAACAAGGACCCAAAACCCTAACCCTAATTGGATTAGGTTTGTCCACATAGTAATTTCATGTGCACAACTGGCCCTCGATCCAACCGTTTCCTGCTTTGACTCTTCTTTTATTTGTCCTACTTTTCCTTGATTCTTGATGCATGCTACTTCTTTGGTCCATTCCTTAGCTGTATGCCTCATTTTCTATGCTCTTCCTTATTCCGCAAACGTTTCTCCCAAAATAGCCCACTCCAACAGACCCCCAACACTAACCTATGGCTCGTCTCAAGTCTTCACTTGTGTGCTTTTCTGAACAATATACTCCACAATATGTGAAGTGATGTGTTCTTTGAGTATTTATTCAGATTTGAGCTTAATTTTATCCATCTATCCCTTGCTTGTATCCATTTCTGTGAACATTTTCTTTGCATCTTCCTGTAAGGGCTCCAGCTAAACCTGCCTCAATTGGTTGTCTGTTTGCACCTTCTTAAATTCTTCTTGTAAATTATTTAACTCTTGCATGTGCTTAAGCCTCTCCTGTATGTTCATTTCCTTTTTCTTTTGCTTCAACTTCTGTGTGGATGTGTTGACTCCTTCCTTTTGTTCCAATGCCTGCAACTTTTTGTCCTCCTGTAGAGTTTTCCATAGTTGCGCGCTTCTTCCATATAACTATGTAACCTCCTTAATATTATGCACCATGTTCTCCATATGTCCTGCCACCTCATGTTATCTCTATGATCTAACTTCTGGCGGTGTGCTTGGTTTGAAGAGTGCCATCAAGTCCATGATATGGCTCTTATAACTCTCCATAGCTTGTGCTATTCTTTCAATCTTCTCTTCTATCTGTAAATGCACCCCTTCTTGCATGCTGTCTGTGATTGACTTGAAAAAATCTTCTACGTGCTGCTCTATTTGGACAATGTGTTGCTTCACCTCGTCCTTCTCAATTTTCACTTCGTTAAGGGTTATCTTCAGTGTGTCCCTTATGTCTTTAGCCACTTGTAACTCTATCGCATTTGCGCATGTTCTTGATTGGATCTCCTGTGCGATGATTACTTGAATTTTATACACTGGTTTGGTTGGGACCTTTTCCAACACCAAGTCGAAGTGATCAATTTCATTCATGGCCTTCTGTGATCTCTCCTCATCTATCTACAACATATCCTGAGTGATCACAAACTTTTCACTACCCGCTACTATAATTTGGACCGTCTCCTGCACAAGCATTGTCTTTTAATGAACAATCTGTTGTGGTTGTGCCTTTTCCTTTTGATGTGTTGCATCCAATTGCATTTGTGCCAATGTTTCCTTAAACTCTATTAGTTTCCTAATTATTTCTTCTCGCTACTTCTCAACATCGTCCCATGAATTTGTTGTGCAGTCCTGCACCTTATCAATCACTAGTTCAACATCATCCCTTGTCAATGTCAGCTCTAGGATGATTTTGTGCACCTTCATCTTCTTTCTTTGTCCTGCTGCATGTAGCACCGTCCTCTTCATTGGTAGTGTTTCTATATGCACTAAATTTGTAGGTACTTCTATGTCTGGGATGTCTCCTCCTCCTGCTAGTTCTTCTTGCATAGGAACACTTGTTTCCTTCTGTGCACTTCCATTAATATCCTTCTAATATGTTCTTCCATTATTCACTTTAGCATGATCCTTCTCCTGCGATGTCTGATTTTGAGTATCCTTTTGTGTAGGTTTTCTCACTATCGCACTCCCTCCTGTACACTTTGCACGCTCAAAAACCTTCCTTGTGTTTGTCGTTGGGCTGCTATATTTCTACGACGTGCCAATTTCTACTGGTTGATTTCATTTTTGTCCATTATTTATGGTCACTGGTACCTTCCACTCATTTGGCCAATCTTTCATAACCGATTGAACTTCCTCTCCAGTGATGCAGTACCTCATTTTCGACCAATTCTTCTTTGGGTCCCTTTTTTCATGAATCCATATAGTATGCCTTGATACATGAAAATTTGTTATATCCTTGTGCTCCTCCACCACTTCTGGTGGTATTCTCCATGTCTCAACCACCTTTTCCTATATCTCTTACAAGTACATTGCAAATACACCATAGTTGGACTTCCTATATTTTGTAGCTGAGGTGTGCCACAATGTTATATATTATGTTGCATGACACTTTCGTATCCTTTGACAAAACACGTTGTATTTAGGGTGTCTCCAGTGTACCAATTCTAATAGTATGATTAACCATGAGTAATGAAACTATGTTCCTAAGTATTGTGCATCTTTGCAATTGTCCAAAAATAGGTTCAATAAATGTGGAATCCAACTAAGTAAAGTCCCCTTCGCGCACTACACGACTGTTGCTATTACTCATGTTGGTGTCTCTTCCTTGCGACATTTCCTCAATAATTTGCATGCCATTAGCTTGGTTTATAGAGTTGTCACAGGCTCATTGATCATGTCGAATATAATTACCTTGGAGCTTCTTACTGTTCCATAAGTCTTCTTCTTCATTTCGTCTGCTAGGGCCTTCTCCTTAGTTTTGTCATCTAGATATTGCTTAGGTTTCTCTCCATCAGTTGGCAGAACTATGATTGTTGCAATCAAATCAACATCAATTGATACTAGCCTGTCTAACCACATAATACCCCCATCCTTACCTCATACAAAATGAGGGATTTCTAGTAGGTTCATTATCCCTATGTTTTATAACCCTATAATCCATTTCTTTGGTTCCAATATTGGAACTCATGTCATGCTTATCCCTTTTCTCTCAATGTATACCCGTGGCTCGAATTCATGGAATTTATCTTTGTCTACTATGTAATGTCCCTTTACGAGTAGGAGCTCCGGAGAGGAGGGCTCAGTAGTCTAAACATCCCATTTTAGACTATAGCCAGGAAGAAATAGGGGAAATGGGTCATTTGATGTAATTTCACTAGGGAATGTTATATTTCGAAAGTGACATTAAGTGAAAAGTGAGAAAAGTTATTTTCAAGTGTCTTAAGGAATATAAAGCTAAATATAGACGTCTCTTAAGTGAAATGAACTAATTATAGAGGTCAACGAAGAATTAGGGTTGGGAGAATATATGACGGAGAAAAATGACCTAATCCCTCATTATTGCAGATTATGATTTGAGAATTGATCTAAGAGGAGAAAACACACAGGTTCAGGAGAATCAGTGGAGGATTGTGGATTCTAGGAGGATGACACTAGTTAATTGGGTTCGGTGTTGAGAGACACACCCTATCCAATTGGGAAATCCATGCAGGTTTTCCATTGCTTCATCACAAGTTTACAATAGTTTCAACATGGATTCCAGAGAAGGAGAAAACACACAGGTTCAGGTGAATCAATGGAGGATTGTGGATTCCAGGAGGAAGACACCAGTTGATTGGGTTAAGTGTTGAGAGACACACCCTATCCAATTGGGAAATCCATGCAGGTTTTTCATTGCTTAATCACAGGTCTACAATAGTTTCAACAATAATTTCAACGTGGATTCCAAAGGAGGAAATCAATCATAGAGCAAGTTGCTTCAGTTGAAGAGGCCTAACGAATCTTATCCCTTCAAGCCCAGTTGAGATCAGGGAAAGGCACTTATTTTGAACCATCTATAGAATATTTCTGAGCATCCTTGCCACCAAGGCCTCATATTCAGGTAGTGGGGGTTTGTAGTGGGTTTACTGATAGCGAAGATAATACAATTGATCATATCTACTCATCTAGGGAGACATTGAGCTAGATTCCTCCTGACCAATTCGAGGAGGAGGAAGGGAACCTCTATTGAGATAGTTTATATCAGTTTTTGATGGTGGAATCATCCAGGGTGTCTTGTCCAACCAATTCCGACAGTTGCAACGTAACTTTATGGGTGAAAAGAAGGGGAAGAAGGTCTCCAGCCTTGGGGACTTAGTAGATCAACAGATCCTTCCAACCTAGTTGAGCTTGGAGCAGGGAACATCCAGTGAGCTAGTTTCCATCATTTTTCGATGATGGAACCCAACAAATCCACCTTGTATGCAGAAATTCCTCATGCATGCAACAATTTTCCACATGCATGTCATCCCACCAACTTGCGTGTCATTTTTCAAGCCTTGCATGGCATAGATCTATCATCACATGTAGTTTTTGGTACTTTTCTAGTTTATATATTTGTATTTCCAACATAGACCCATTCATTATCTGATTTATCTGAAACTATTTGATTATTATTTACATGCATGCAGTTGTGAGTGAATTTTGTACATGCATGCGATTGTTTGTAATTGACTACTTAATCAAAACATCTAAGCAAGACATTCTACTCAAACAAAAAAACATGCAAGCTTTGCATGAAGCTCAAAACTACTGAAACTCAATAAAAAACCCTTAACCAAATCTAGAATCCCAAAGAGTATCAGTTTCGACAATAGATATACAACAATTGTGGTTAATATCCAGATCTGTGGATCTAGAGATATTACAGTGGTATTAAAGCTTTAGTCCTGCCAGCCCGTGACTAAAATTTCAATGAGTTCAACAAAGAACCCAAAGGGTCATGAGCACATAGGTGATGAATTTTTTACTTACAATAGACACAGGGAATGGAGAGGACCCATATCGAATTATCCCCCCTTTCTTCACAATTCAGAGGAACAGGAAGAGGAAGAGGCACAACGGGAAGCAGAACAAAGGGAAGAGCATGAGGCAGATTTTGAGGTAGAGAGGATGATGTGAGACATATATGAAAGGCCATAAGGCAGTGGCAAAGTACCCATGGACCCAAAAGTATCCTTCATGTAGGTTCTTAACAATCTAGTGATTAGTCAACAGGCCATAACTCAGTCTTTGGCATAGATGGTATATATATTAGCTATAAGGAACACTCCAAGAGCCAATGTCCTCCATGAAACAAAAGTGAACTTAGGGGTAGGTAGTATGCCCCATTAACCTACTCAAACCTACACATCATCAAGTAGGATTTCCGAGTCACTATTCCCTAGATTTCAGAAGGTACTTCCAACAACATCATAACAACCAATAACACAAATACCGACTACACATGTAGAGGATATTTACAATTAAAGGAGAGAGTATGCAACCCTAGGGCTAGAGTTCCATAATGACATGACTTTAGTAGAGTATTGTGGACTTAGACTTAGGAACCGTCCTAGAGATCCTCAAAGGGGAGGACAACAACAACATCAGGGACATAACATGGAGTTCATTCTGAAAGTAGGGAAACTCATTATACCCTCTTTCGATGGATCATCCAGATGTACTACCAGAGATTGGGTACATAAACTTGACACGTATTACAAGCTCAACCAGATGACAAAAACTGAAGTGATCAGTTTCTCTACTTTGCATTTGGAGGGAGAGGTTTACGAGTGGTGGCACCATGGACTGGTGACATTGGCTCACAGTCACATAACCTCATACAAAGAGTTCACAGAGAGACTTATGGACATGTTTGACAGGAGGGATCCAGAGATCCACTTCAAGGACTTAACCTAGTTGAGACAAACTAGTACCCCTGATGCCTTTATCATAGAGTTTCAAAGAATATATGTGATAGTGATAGACATTTAGAGTCTAGACTAATCATGCTTTTCACAAAGGGTATCATAAAACCCTTGAGAGGATGGGTGAAGGCCTACATACCTCACACATAACATGATTCCATCCTACGTACTAGAGATTTAACAGACTCTATGCTGAAACCAATTTCTTTTCAAACACTTTGTGCCATAGAAGGAATGGGATAGGAAACCATTCCAGAAAGAGTGTAAGGGTAAGAAAAAGTTGGATGATTATATGAGGCATGAGCTTATGAGGAAGAAGCTATGCTTCATCTGCAAAGAACCGTGGGTCCCCAATCACATGTGCATGGGAAAGGGAGAAATCCACTACATTGAGGTTGCAAAAAAAAATGATGAGGAGAAATAGGGTAGTCATGCATAGGACAATGAGTCCACCAGCTCAGAGGGGGAACCATTGCATGTAGAGGAGAAACATCCACAAAGACCACCGACATCAGTAGGGGCCCAACCACCGGTAGAGCCACAACCTTGCGAGAAGGATAAGAGACGAGTACCAACAAAGGGAGGAGTCATAACAACCCTTTCTGGAGACCTTAGGTATAGCATCCTCAGGATCAAAGGGAGTATTCAGGGACAACATGTTATTTCCTTGGTATATGGTGGGGAAAACCACAACTTCATTAACGTTGCATTGGTAGCTAGGCGAGCACTATAAACAGAGGAGTTTGAGGGGTTTGATGTTACAGTAGTAGATGGACACTTGATGGAGTGTTTGGACAAAGTTACAGACTTGTAGGTGAAGTTAGGAAAATACACCATGAGAGATACATTCTATGTAGTTGACCTATCTGACACGAATGTGGTGTTGGGAATCCAATGGTTGATCACCTTGGGTAAGATTTATACCAACTACCAAACCCTTGAGATGGGGTTCAGAGATAGTGAGGGGAAGAAGGTTGTAATGAGGGGTATGTCGATAGGAGAACCCATGACAATGTTAGTGAAGAGGATTGAGAGGATATTCAAGAATAGGGAAGTGACATATGTAATAGAGTGTGTAATCACCACACAAAGGGATTCATGCAGCCGACAATAATATCAGATAGAGATCAAGACTTCATTGAGTGAGCATCAGTGATATTTTGATTTGATTCTTCCAGAGAGACCTCCAGACAGAGGGTTTGAGCACACCATCAATATGGAGGAGGGTGCAAAACCTATGATTACAACACCCTATCATCATCCTAGGAGGTTCAAGGATGAGATAGAAAAAGAAATCAATGAATTGCTAGTGATGAGACACATTAGAACCAACAATAGTCCATTCACTTCTTTAGTTGTCTTAGTCCTGAAGAAGGATGGTACCATGAGGATGTGTATAGATTACCATGATTTGAACAAAAAAAAGATAAAAAACTGGTATCCTATCCCACGCATTGACGAGTTGATGGATGAACTGCATGGAAATTTTTTCTTCTTTATGATTGATTTACGCTCTGATATCATCAGATCAACATTCTGGAGAAAGATATAGAAAAGAAAACATTTATATGCCACTATGGATGCTTTGAGTTCCTCTTTATGCCATTTGGGATAACCAATGGACCAACCACATTTCAGCCTTGCATGAACCATGTATCCTGATATCACTTGAGGAAATCAGTATTGGTGTTCTTTGACGACATTTTGATATATAACAAGACATTGGAGGAGAATTTGAAGCATTTGGATGAGGTACTCAACACTATGCAGTCACAGTCACTGTATGCCAAGGAGTCAAAGTGTGAGTTTGGACTGAAAAAATTATTATACTTGGGCCACATTTATCAATGCACATGGGGTACATGTGAACCATGAGAAGATCAGGGCCATTTTGGATTGGACAACACCCAAGGATTGTTAGAAAAACAGGACCGCGGAGCAATAAAATGAAACAAATGCAAAAACAAAAACACAGAAGACACACAATACAAGAGAGACACAAATTTACGTGGTTCACCCAGTGTGGGCTACGTCCACCAGAGAAATT
>JZKD02S2175981.1:255359-284805 GCA_000966675.3 Picea glauca | reverse complement strand
TCATAAAAGAGGGTTGCCTTCTAGGGAAAAAAACCCTAACATAATCTCTACCGTTAGATTTGTGACCTTATAATGAACGGTCCAGATTTACAATGAAATTACAATATACTTTTATGAGGCAATTTTTTCTTCGGGGGCTTCGCCCCCGAACCCCCACTGGGGGCCCACTTGCCCCCAGACCCCGTAGAGGGGGTACCCCCCCCCTGCACTCCCCTGCGTGGAAGAGTGTACATAATTCTAGGGTGTAAATACTTCATGGGGTATAGACACGACTGAAAGTAAAGGACCTCTGCATCAAGAAGATAATCAGGCTCCACAACCAACAAGGATGTGACAAATTTGAGGAGTTTCTTTCGGTTGTGCAACTATTACAGGATGTTCCTGAAGGGGTTTTCACAGTTGGGAGAACCACTCACTGAAATCCCCAAACAAGGAGCCTTCATCTAGACATACAAGTCATAGAAGGCATTTAATAATATGAAGGAAGTCATGGGCACGTACCCAGTACTAGCATTTCCAGATTTCACACTACCATTTGTTCTGGAGTGTGATGCATCAGGAGAGGGGATTAGAGCAGTGTTGATGTGGGGGGGACACCCCATTGTATTTGAGATCAGGAAGCTCAACCATCTTGAGAGGATGCATTCTATCTATGATAAGGAGAGGATTGCTATCATGTATGTTTTGACCAAATTCATGTAGTATTTGGTGGGAAACAAATTTGTGGTCAAGACATACCATAATAGTTTGAAGTATTCCCTTGAACAAAAGGATATCAACAAGAATAAACAAAAGTAGGTGAAAAATGTCCAGGCCTTTGAATTTCACATAGAGTATTTCAAGGGGAAGAAAAACATTGGGGTAGATGCACTATCTAGGAGACTAACAACTTGTTCCTTGATGGAGATTTCAACAGATTGGAAATCCCACTTGTTAGTGGAATATTCCAAGGATAAGTTCGCTTGTGATTTATTGGATGGGTAGGTACAGGACAAAAAGTACAGATTCATAGACGATGTCATATTCTATAAAGATCGAGTCTACCTAGTGCCAAGATTGGGTCTCAAAAAGAAGATTTTGGTAGCAGTACATGACTCTCCATTAGTAGGACATCAAGGGTTCTTCAAAACTTACAAGAAGGTCAAGGATATATTCTTTTGGAAGGGTCTCAAGAAGAATGTGATGAGACATATCCGTGAGTGTGTAACTTGTTAGTAGAAAAAGTCAGAGCAGACACTTCCAGTAGGGTTACTTTAGCCACTTCCCATTCCAGAGAAGAAATGGGAAAGTATATCCATGGAATTCATTACAGGCCTACCCAAGGATCAGGGTAAGGAATGTATTTATGTAGTGGTAGAAAAATTGACTTTCTTCGCAATTCCTACTGAATACAGAGCATTGCAGGTGATCGAGCTACTCTCGAGATAGATTTTTAGAATTCACAGGTTTCCACGGAGAATAGTCAGTGACAGAGACAGTCAGTTCTTCAAAACATTTTGGCAAGAGGTATTTAGACTGGTGGGGACAGAGTTGAAACCCAACACTAGTTACCACCCCCAGACTGATAGGAAGATTAAGATAGTAAACAAGTGGGTAGAGGCGTATTTGAGGAACCATGTGAATGGAAAACAAAGAGCGTGGGTACGGTGGTTACATCTTGGAGAGAACTATTACAACACTACCTTCCACATGTCCATGGGTATGACCCCATTTACAACATTATATGGGTATGATGCTCCCACTTAGATTGAATGGGTTTTTGGAGACATTTGGGATGCCAAGGCCAAGGAATGGATAATAGATAATCAGGATATTCTCAAGTTACCAAATGAGAATCTACAGATGACACAAAATTGACAAAAGGTGAATGTAGACAGACATAGGGTAGAGCGTAGCTTTGAGGTTGGGGATCTAGTGTTCCTAAGGATACAACCATACATGTAGTCATTTTAGAAGAAGAGTGGGGAAGAGAAGCTCAAGACCATGTTCTATGGACCATACAAGGTCATACATAGGGTAGGTGAAGTGGCATATGAGCTAGAGCTACCAGAGGGAAGTCAGATTCACAATGTGTTCCACGTTTCTTGTCTCAAGAAAGAAGTGAAAAAATTCATCAACACTTCAGAGGAGATTCCACCATTGGATGAGGAGGGGAAGTTGGAGTTAGTTCCTAAACAAATATTGGATTTCATAGAGATCATATTGAGGAGCATGGTCATCAGGGAGTGTTTTTTCAGATGGAGGGGACTTCCAGTAGAGGATGCAACTTGGGAGAGTGAGCATATTTTGCATCACCCTAGGTTGATGTTGCTTGAGGACAAGCAATCTCGAGAAGGGAGGACTATAATGTCCCTTTCCAAGTAGGAGCTCTAGAGAGGAGGGATTAGTAGTCTAAACATCCCCTTTTAGACTATATCCAGGAAGAAACAGGGGAAAAGGGTCATTTGATGTCATTTCACCAGGGAATGTTATATTTCGAAAGTGAGATTAAGTGAAAAGTGAGAAAAGCTAGTTTTAAGTGACTCAAGCAATATAAAGCTAAATATAGAAGTCACTTATGTGAAATGAGCTAATTATATAGGTAAACGAAGATTAAGGTTGGGAGAGTATATGAAGGAGAAAAATGACCTAATCCCTCATTATTACAGATTATGATTTGAGAATTGATCTAAGAGGAGAAAACACATAGGTTCAGACGAATCAATAGAGGATTGTGGATTCTAGGAGGAAGACACCGGTTGATTGGATTAAGTGTTGAGAGACACACCCTAGCCAATTGGGAAACCCAAATAGGTTTTCCATTGATTCATCACATGTCTACAACAATTTCAACATAGTTTCATTGTGGGTTCCAGAGGAGGAAATCAGTCATAGAGCAGGTCGCTTCAACTAAATAGGCCAAGTGAATCTTATACCTTCAAACCCAGTTGAGATCAGGGCAAGGCACTTCCATTGAACCATCCAAAACATATTTTGGAGCATCCTAGCCACTAGGGCATCATATTCAGGCAGTGGGGGTTTGTAGTGGGTTTACTGACAACAAAGATAATACAATTTATTAGATCTACTCATCCAGGGAGACATTGAGATAGATTTCTCCCGACCCTTTGGAGGAGGAGGTAGGGAACCTCTATTGAGATACTTTACAATAGATTTCGATGGTGGAATCATCTAGGGAAACTTATCTAGCCAATTCTAGGAATTGCAGCGTAACTTTGTGGGTGAAAATAAGGGAAAGAAGGTTGCCAACCCTTGGGACTTAGCAGATCAATAGATACTTCCTACCCAGTTGAGATTGGATCAAGGTGAATCCAGTGAGTTAGTTTCCATCAGTTTCTGACAGTGGAACCTAGCAGATCTAGATTACATCCGACAATTCCTCATGCATGTAACAATTTTCAACATGCATGTCATCCGAAGAGCTTGCATGTCATCTTTCAGGACTTGCATGACACCAATCTATTATCGCATGTAGTTTCTAGTACTTTTCTAGTTTATATCTTTGTATTTATAGCATAGATCCATTCATTATATGATCTATATGAAACTATTTGATTATTATTTATATGCATGCAATTGTGAGAGAAATTTTTGTGCATGCATGAGATTGTTTGTAATTGACTACTTAAAACATCTAAACAATCCATTATGCTCAAACAAACAAACATGCAAGCTTTGCATGAAGCTCAGAACTATTGAAACTCAATCAGAAACCCTTAACTGCATCTAGAATCTCAAAGAGTATCAATTTCAACAACAAATAGTCATCAATTGAGGTTAATATCCAGATTTGCAAATCTAGGGATATTACACGCTAAGTCATGGTTTGCGTACCTCGATTTTTCTACACATCCTAAAATGTTAGGAAGTATTGTCACTCCTTCTGGTATGCGTGGTAGTGTTATTGTGACTTCTTCCTGCTTGCACAATGATCTTTGTATTGGATGTTTCCCCTCCCTATTTTTTGTCGTAGTTGATGTACCTGCCTCTTGATGTGTTTCTTCTTCTTCCTCTGTGTCTGATTCTAGTTCACCTCTAACATAGTCTACTTTCACTTGTTCTTCTATTTGTGACACTGCCTTTGCGACATGTTGTTGTTCTACTTTAACATGTTTCCTAGGATTTTCTGATTCTGTTCTTTCATCACCTTCTCCATTCATTTGTTGCGGTGCTCCCAAACCAAGCTACTATGTAGGGTTCTATCCTTCGGTATGGTTTTGTCCTTCTACCCTTGGATCCCCATCCATATGCTTAGTGTCTGGCTCATGTTCTTCAACAAATGGTCAAATGTGTCTTGCATGCAGTGTCTTGAATTCTGTTGCACTAATTTACTATCTGTTGTGCGTTGTATATTCCAATTGTCTGTCTGAAATACCACTTATCTATCTACTTTATCTTTTTGTCTTTTTCTTTTTTTTTCCATCTTTTTCCTCCTTTCTCTTGTTTTTCTAATTTTTTCTTTTCTTTTTCTTCTTTTACTCTTTTTTCTTTTTCTAATTTTTTCTTCTTTTTGATTCCTATTATATACAATATGTACAGTTCTACTTTCTGCGCGACAACTAATGAGGTTTGGTAGGTCAACTGTCCCTATACTTTTTCAATCGAGTACCATTCACCAATCCTTGCATTTCCTTGCCTGCTAAGTCCTGCAGCTGCACAAAACCTCCATCTGTGAAAGACTTTATCTCATATGGTCCTAGCCAATGCATCTTGAACTTCCCTCGGTGCTGCAAGTATTTACTGTCATAGAGGAGAACCAAATATCCTTCCTTAAAGTTATTTTTCTTAATATGTATCTCATGCCAAGTCTTGTCCTTTTAATTTTTTTAATTCCTGATGGAAACCAACTACAATCCCATCTCATTCTAGTTCCATGAGTTGTGCCAATATTTCTTGAGCTGCACCTCTTTCTATCATGTTGGTAGTTGTTGCAATGCACAAACTAGGTATCAAATACTCCAAAGGAACTACTGCTTCTTATCCATACACCAGTCTAAAAGGTGTCTGCCCCCGGTAATAGAACCATTTTTTGGATGTATGGGTTGACCTGAGTTCTACCTTAGTTCTCCAACAAAACCCTATAAACCATCAACCCTTCTGGAGACCATAAGACAACACTACACATAGAGTGCACAACACAGTCTCACTCGAGATGGCTTATGGGTGATTGTATGACCTAGATGTCTGTAATAGTGGAAGGGATGCTCATTGGATTTTGGGCATACCTATCAACTTATACTTCAATATTCATCAGAACTACCATACCATCATTCAGATCTACCATGCATTTAACCTTTAACATTCATTCTGTAGGAAATAACATGTCTAATCTAGTGCATGCTACAAATTAATCTTAACAGATTCATCAATTCATTTATTCATTCAACATTAAGCATAGCAACACATAAAGGAAAGCATTCCACAAACTTCACACAATATTTTACCGTCACACAATAATTTACCGTGGTTCACCCCCCATGGGATACGCCCACAAATATTTTTCATTCTATGCTTCTTTATTCATCTTCATCAAAGTTCTGTACTGCGCACATTACATCAATAATATATAAGTACCGGTGTTGGTGAGGCTTACTAGTGTCAAACCAAGATCCACAACTTGCAACTTGACCCTCAGATACAACTAAAAAACATACTCCTCATGAGCTCCATATATTTCGACCAAAACTTTCCACAAATACTATCTCAAAACTTAGAAAAGTTCTCAAAGGTACTTCTCTTCTATACACAAAAGTGATCTCCTATATACCTCACACATCATATATTTATATTACAAAAGTGGGTAAAAACCCTTACAACAAGGACCCAAAACCCTAACCCTAAGAGAATTAGGTTTGCCCACATAGTAACTTCCTACACACGACTGACCCTCGATCCAACTGTTTCCTGCTTTGACTCTTCTTTTCTTTGCACTGCTTTTCCTTGATTCCTGGTGTGCACTACTTATTTGGTCCATTCCTTAGCTACGTGCCTCATTTAATGCACTCTTCCTTATTCCTCGAACTTTGCTCCCAAAATAGCCTTCTCCAACATGTCCAATTATAATCATGCAAATATATTGTTGGGACTTAGTGTATTTAAGGGGAACTCACTCATTCCTTCACCATGCAGACCAACTTTCCTCTGGAAGGAATCCGTATCTAGCTGCAAATTTCTACCATCACATAACCCTATACTTGGAAAGGCTTTTTTTTCTATCGAAGAGGCGGGTTATTAGTGGTGATATTATGGTAGCTGCGGAAGGTATTAACCTCCATGTGTAACCTTTGGCTATAATAGAATTTATTCTCGAATAAAGAGAAACCCTAAACAGATGTGTAGAAACCATAGAAGACAAGTCAACTCAGTAAAATAATTAATATTAAAGTATTAGATTCTAAAAGGACAAGTCAGCCCATATAAGTGACAAGAACCACTATAAATAAGAGATGATATAGCTCATTTGTACACACACACTTCACACACTCTCTCAGTCAAGTTTGGCGCAAGTTTGGATCTGCAAATCCAAGGATGGAAGGTGGATCTTCTAGGATGGTTCTTGGTCTCTCTCTCTAGCACCATATATCCTAATATGTGTGACCTATCCTCTAGTATATCTTGGTGGTGTTCTTGGTGATGGTTATTGGTGGCATTCTTGGTAAGTGCAACTGTAGCTTCCACAACTGCAACTGCAACTGCAACTGCTGCAACTGAGTATTTTTATTGTTCTGTGGCTTTGGGACTTTCTGTTTGGTGAGATATATTTCGAGACAGATGAGATCTCTTGGTTATCCATTGGTTCTAGTGCTACTTCCATAATCGTTCTATCCATAAAAGGTTATGGTACTCGGGGGTGGCTGCATTTATATGGTTGGGTGACAATAGTGATATTGTCTATGGTAAAACAAACACATCTCTTTAATTCTGACAGGTTATGGGTACACACCACCCTCAAAGATAGTCTAACCACTAGAAGGTAGTGCAGTAGTTCTTTGTTAAGCTTGTTGTGGTACCAATTATAGTTGTAGCTAGGTTTTTTGATTATATAGCTACAACAAACCCTAACCCTTGTGCTCGAGCACTTCTGATGAAGCGTTTGACTTAATTCCTTGACATCCTAGTGCTCCCTAGCCTAGCGCACCTCTTGGTACCATCAACTAGCAAAAATGCGAGGTTTGATTTTTTTTGTCAATGTCAAAGTCAAAGTTTGACTGGTCAAACTCAAAGTCAAAGGTTGACTTATGGTCAAAATGATTTTGTGGTCAAAGTTGAAATTTTAGAGTTTCTAGCTTGTTCTAATAATTGAATATTTTGATTCAGTTTCTAATCTCTTCCTATCAAGATGGTATCTAGTTTCAGATTGGAATACAGGATGAACGATGCTACAAGACTTCAAAGGTATGCAATTGTATATGATATCCAAGTTATATCATCTAGTAAAAACATGAGTGTGTTTGTAGGAAAAGTACTAGAGACCTTGTCCAAGCTGTAATCTTGGATTCGGTGCATTCAGAGGAACAAGCACACCATCCATAACAGTTGAGGCTTCAGGTTCCAGATTTGATTATATTGTTAAGCTTCCAATTTGTATATATCAAGGGTGATAGTTGCTACATTACAAATTGTGAAAGCAGTCTTTGAAATATTCTATTACTACTAGATATAATGAATACTTGATGGCATGCACATACTATTGATATAGATGCTTATTGCAAAATGAAATAACATCTCCTTTAGAGAGATATTTCTTGTTTTCTCCTGGAGAGGTCACCTTGGTAACTCTATGATGACTACCTTCGTTGTTACCATAGATATGTTTTTATGAAAATTCCATTGGAGATATTTTTTCTCTTGTTGTTCTTGTTCTGAGCAGGTCACAAGAGATAACTTTGAGAAGGAGCTATAGTGACAGTTGCAAAGATGGAGCAGATGACTCGATCAAGTGGTGAGGCATGTGATCTCACTAAGTACCAATTATAATGGAAGCATGGAAAGAAAAAATAATTTTTGGATATCATTCAATCATATGTGTGTGGACCAATGTATAAGCATAAGATAAATATCTTGAGGTTCGATAATGGAATATAATACACCTCCAAGAAGCTCGTTGCCTCTTTGTAAAACAACTGGGATTGTGAGGGAGCTAATTGTCCCTCATAATGATGTAGTAGAAAGAAAGAACTGTTCCATTGAAAAATCTGTTCAGGCAATGATGAATGACCATAATATATCCATGTTTCTATGGGGAAAAGAAGTTATGGTAGCTGTATATGTTCAAAATAGAAGTCTTCATCGTATATTGAAGAACACGATTACAAAAGAATCTTTCTCTAGAAAAGAATCCAAGTGTTGAACACTTGAGGATATTTGACTACCAATCAAGCAGAAGGAATGGAATATGGAAGCATTGATAGATACAAGGCGAAATTCAAGGCTAGAGGGTTCTTCTAGAAGGAGGGAGAAGACTATGATGATAGTTTGTTCCAGTAACTAGATATACCTCTACTTGAGCCATTATATCTTTTGCAACATCCATGGGTTGGAGTTTACATCAGATGGATGTAAAGTTTGTTCTTCTCAACAAAGTAATTGAAGAATATACATATGTATAGAAACCTCAAGGTTTTGAGGTATACTATAAAGAGACCCATGTATGCAGATGGAATAATACCTTTTATGGATTCAAGCAACTTGGTTCAGAGCCTCCTATGACAAAGGAAGTGTATCAAAATGGTTCTTCATAAGTCTGGGATAATGGATTACAAATCCATGGAAAAATCTCATGATGAAAAATCTGAAGAAGTTGAGAGACTCTGATCCAGTAGGCCCGTACCTGTATCAACAATTGAATGGCTCATTGATGTATTTGGAGAATACTCAACCATATATTTTCTTTGCTGTGAAAATAGTTCCAAGTGGAACCTAGCAATGAAAATTGAATAATTGCAAATCATGCCTTGAAATTTCTTCATGGGCATTTGAGTCATGATGTACAATTGCTTGGATTTATCGTTTCAGATTGGTCAGGGAGTGCAAATAACAGAAGAAGTGCTTCTTGTATATGTTTCATCTTGAGCTTTTCCAAGATATCATAGGCTAGTAAGAAACAAAAGTTTGTTGCACTCAACACTGGAGAAACATAGTATATTGCAGCTTGTGATACTTGTACGGAAGCAGTGTGGCTCCGTAAGCTGGTTTATGGACTGTTTGATCAGGTGTTGGATTCGACCATGATATATTGTGATAATCAGAGTTGTGTGAAGATTTCAAAGAACCCGATGTTCCATGACAGGTCGAGGCACGTTGATATCAAGTGTTATTTTCTTAGTGATAGAGTCCAGAGGGGATAAGTGGTTCTCCAGTATATCTCCATAGATGAGCAGATAAAAAATATTTTGGTAAAGCCTCTGTCCAAGATGAAAAGTTTGCATACTTATAGGAAAAGATGGGACTCGTGGAGATGACTTCCTTATTGGAAAGGGAAGTGATTACTCCCAGGTTGGGAGGGAGCACCAATATGTTATTGATTTATGGACAATCATTTTCTAGTTTGGAAAATGGTCTAGGTTGGGAAGTCACTTTTCAGTCCAGAAATTGGTCCAAGATTTATAACAGAGAATTGTTTTCCAGTTTGAAAATATTCCAAAGCGGACAATCATTTTCGTAACAAAAATGGTCTGATAGATTGTTGATGTACCATAGACAATGGTTCCCCTTGTGGCCAGTGTGGGGGAATGATCTAGGACAATAATTCTCCTTGGAATTCACTCTGAGTAGTGGTCAAGCATAATAGTCTGCCTCTTCGGGCAGTCATTCTTTAGCAGTTAATAGTTGTGAATAGTTTTGACGACTGGTCTGATGTAGGAGGTTGGTGTAAGACAATTATTCCTTATGGAAGAGTCATTCTCTTTAGGTTGCACTGTGATTAGTGATAGAATAATGACCCAGTTATGTTGAATGGTCCAAGTTCAACAATAAGGGGTAGTCATTCCCTAGGGAAGACTCATTCTCTCCAGGTTTCACTGTGATTAGTGCCAAAAGAATGTCCTAGTTAGGTGAATGGTCCAGGTTCATAAATCAGGAACAATTATTCTTATATGCTTGGGAAGAATAGTCCAGATAGCCCATGGATGAAGTTTAACTTTCCAAGGGAATATGCTCTTCCGAATCTCATAGATGTGAGTGGAAGAGTGGCCCAGATGACTCAATTTGTATCATGACATTGTTGATATTAAATGATATGATTGTTGTGGAGACTGTATGTCTTTGGACAATAGTTGTATGTTATTGTGGTGGATGTGCTCCACCGGTAGTGACTATGTGCCACTGGTTAGTAGTTGTGTGCTACTAGGAGTGGTTGTGTACCACTGGATAGTAGTTGTGTAATACTATGGATAGACACAATTGTGTTCTATTGGATGCCATTGTTTTGATTGCCATGGAGACTACCACTAGTGTCGGAGATGATTTCCAGCTAGATGTATAGTGATATGATGTAGAGGCATTGATCTACATCATGCGAGTACAAATTAGAGATGGTACATTGACACCATGATAGTACGTATTAGAGATAATGTAGATGGTACTCCACATCATGCTAGATATGATCATGCTAGTACAAATTAGATATGATGTAGAGCATCATGTTAGTACAACTTAGATATCATCATACATCTTAGAGATGATGCAGTGGAGAGGATGGTTCTTGGAGCCATTGAGGACTTTCAACATCTGTTGGGACAATCATTCTTCTAGGACATAGGTCCGGATTAGAAGAATGGTGCTTGTATCACACTGTTGAGTGAGTGGCTTATTCAACATCATGCCATATTAATAAGATGTATTATGGACTCGAGAGATGATGTAGATGATGATATTAGATGATACTGATAGTGGTGATGTTGCTCGTGAACTGATCTGCGTGATCGTGAGATAGCCTATGTGGCTATGACGATGCTACATGTTAATACCTCCCTAGCTAGGAGGGAGTGTTGATATTATGGTAGTTGCGGGAGGTATAAACCTCCATGTGTAACTTTTATCTTGAATAGAATATTTTGGAAGCAAGAGAAACCCTAAACAGATGTGTAGAAACCCTAGAAGACAAGTTTGCTCAGTAAAATAATTAATATTAAAGTATTATATTCTGAAAGGACAAGTTGACCTAGACAAGTGAAAAAAAACACTATAAATAAGAGATGATCTAGCTCATTTGTACACACACACTTCACACTCTCTCTCATTTGATTTTGGCACAATTTTGGAGCTACAACTACAAGGATGGAAGGTGGATCTTATGGGATGGTTCTTGGTCTCTCTCTCTAGTGACATATAGCCTAAGATGTGTGCCCTATCCTCTAGTATCTCTTGGTGGTGTTCTTGGTGATGGTTATTGGTGGTATTCTTGGTAATTGCAACTGCAACTACTGCAGCTGAGTATTGTTCTTGTTCTGTGGCTTTGGGACTTTCTATTTGGTGAGATATATTTGGAGAAAGATAAGATATCTTGGTTATTTGTTGGTTCTAATGCTACTTCTAGAATTGTTCTATATAGAAAAGGTTATGGTGCTCAGGGGTGGTTGCATGCCTATGGTTGGGTGACAATAGTGATATTGTCTATGGTAAAACAAGAACATATCTTTAATTCTAAAAGTTAGGCCCATAATTTTCGAAGAAGTGAGTTGTCGAGCCATGTTTATCGAAGAAGTGGGTTGTCAAGCCCATGCTTTTCGAAGAAGCGGGTTGTCAGGACCATTTTTGTCGAAGTAGTGGGTTGTTAGGATCGTGAAAATTCTCTCTGGGTGAAAGATTTGCTGGGAAATATTTTCCCAAGGTGATCAGTTGCATCTACAGGGCCCTGAGACTTCCTGTTCGACCTGTTTTTGACACCGTGGAAGAGAATTGAGGCAGCCAAAGGACTATTGAGAATATAAGGGGCACACTTCCTGGGATGGGACATGCATGTGGGGAATGATGGACTGTAGTATGTTTTTTGGGGTTGGCACCTTTTTTTGAGTTTTTTGACTATGGGTAGACCTTATATTAGCTTAGAAATCCTTTTCCCAGGTGGATTTTTAGTCCCAGTTCGGGGGTGACTTACTGCTGAGATTTTATGATCGGAAAATTCTATGGCTGGGAGGAACATCTGAGGTCTGTGCGCAGTTGGTGGATTACAACAAAAGATAAGTGTCTTCTTATGTGTATTATTCTCTGAGTAATGTGCATATACATGTTAAATATAATATGTGATACAATTGTACATATATATTTGTGTGCGGATTATATATGCTATAGAACTGCAGGTTTGATGCATATGCAAGGCATGGGTCATGACGATTTATATGTGTTTATATATTGTTTAACATGTGAATTCTTATGCTATTATTGTTTATGGAATTGGTACATAGTTATGTTGGGTTGTGCATATATTGTTAGTTCTACATAACTGTTGTAGATGCAGAGCGTGGTAGTTATTAAGTGTTTCCTGTTAGATAATTATGTGGTAACGATTATGGAATTCTGAGGCAAGGTTTGAATCATCTCACACGCAAAGTGGTATTGTTCTGTGTGTGTGAATGGGACAACTCTTGTGCGTGACATAGGAATAGTTGTGCGCGTAGTTGTATTATGAGTTCTTTCCACTGTTATAGTCAGTATCATGTTAAGTAACTTCAGTAGTAACTATATGGGTTCTAGCACAAAGTTAGAAATGACGTGCATGTTGAGGGATAGTCAATGCGATCGACACAATGACGATTGAGTGTGTAGATTTGCTAAGACAAAATTGTTGTGTGTGATACAAGACCAGTTGCAGGCACTAGAAAAATGTATTGGCGCGTAGCACAAGGCCAATCATGCGCACTGTTGGTTTCAATGACTTGCTTCCACAAAAAAAAGAATTGATATCAGAGCTTATATAGTGAATTTGTGGTGGTGGAGACTTTACAATGTGGTAACGTGACTCAAATAGAAGGCTAGATATGTCATGATGTGGTATTTGAGCTCAAATGTTGATGTGACATGGCCTTTGAGTAGAGCTGGGGATGTTTCATAGAAAATATGCAAAAATAAGTGCGGTCTACCTTCTTATGCTAGGATCAATTGCTTCCTAGCACGACAACAATTCTTTTCTATCAACATGTGCTTAGCAACACTATGTCTTTACAACAACATCGCTTGAATTCCCTCCTTGGTGTGCAATCATAACACCTTCTTCCACCCAAACATTTGATAAATCCTATACATGTATAGCTATAGGTGAGAATCATCAATCAACTATAGTCTTGAGGGTGAGGGAAGGCCTCAAGATTTGGATGATACAAGGACAAGGGATTGCCATTCACTTCCCTACATCAATATTTGATACATCTCTAAGAAGGGAATCTTCTTCTGAAATATTGCACGTAACAATTGGAATGGGGTAACCTTGGTTGTTGGCATTAACATGTTGTCATCTTCAATGGTGATATGGACCTCCCATGTTTCTATCACTTATGGGATATATTTTTCTCCTTGAGTTGGAGATGTAGCGAGTTCTTTATCTCTATTAGACTTCACTTTTTACACTCTTCTCTTAGTTGTGCAGTTCCTGGGGTTAAGCTCTAGATGAATTCACCAACACTTTTCTTCCTAATGCCCACTCAACTTGCAAAGGTCTCAAAAGTTCTTGGCACTACTATATGAACTACTTGGCAGAATCCTTTTCTCCCCTTTCCTTTGAATCCACTATTGGTTTAGGGAAGTGTTCTTGTCAATCCTCCTCTAAAAGAAATATGGCTTGTGGTATGTGGCTTGCTTCTCCCAATAAGATGCCTCAAGATGGTCCTTCTTCCCACAAAATGAACATGCCTTGGAAAAATAGCAATTGGTAGTGCTATGTCCTTTCCTCTTGTAGAAATGACAAACAAGGAATGTCTTGTCTGATGTAGGCCTCTTGGTATTCTTCTCCTTCTTACCCATTGGGTTTCTTGGCATGCCACTTCTTATAAATATGGTGCAAGTTAATTGTTTGCGCTTTCTTCATCACTACCCTTTTGTAATCAACCATAAGGATGGAGTGATAATGTGTTTCCATCTTCATCCATTACTACTCTTTCTTCTGACGAGCAGACCAATTCTTCCATGTCCTTTGCCTTCACAAATGTGGTATTTTTTATTCTTGGCATTGTATTCTCTTGCCCAACCCTTGTCCATTGTATCACATCTGTCTTAGTATCTTGGAACTAATGCCTCTAGTATGATTTTCAAATTCACCAAAAGGTTCTTGAGAAATGTCTATAGGTGTGCTTACTAGAGTTGTCTTGGTCATGGAGCTAGCTTATATAGTAGCAATGGAAGGAGCTTTCTTAGTCTCTTAGACAATTGCTTGTAGCTTTGTCAATGCATCTGAGCCATAATTTGAGTGATATTATCCATTTTCCAACTATCCATATGGATGACCTTCTCTCCCAATTGCACAAGTTGAACTTTGTGCTTGTCCAAATCTTCCCTAACCACAACAAGATAGTCTTTGCATTCTTAAGATCACTTCTTTAGTGATGGAAACAATTTGGCAGAGGTCTCAAGTTTCTTCTCCATATTTTCCATCCTATGGTCATACATATATATCTTCTCCTTCAAGTGCTTGTTCTCTTCTTTAAGTTAAGCATTGGTGGCCTATAGGTCTTCCAACCTTTCTCTAGGTTGAGATTATTTAGACATGAAGAACCAAAACAAGTGAGGAAAGAAGTCAATCACCTTGGGAAGGTGGGGGATCATAGATAAAGCCAAAGGTTTTTTATTCTCACCCACCCACCATGTTTCATATGCGGCCGCAATTCAAATTACTTATACCTCATCTGACCAGGTCTTTCCTATTAAGTGAAGGAGGTGGGTAGGGAGCAATTTTCCATGGGAACCATCATTCAATCTACATCCAACTAATATATTGCCCAATGATTCTTGTGGTTGCACAACATTTTTAGTCATGCGTTGAACAAAGATTGTGTTTTCATTGGACTTTGTAAAGCATCAAATCCATCATTTGAACTTGTTCTAGTAATTGACCTTGAACCAATTGACGTTATTAATAAGAGACTATCTGTGGCATCCTTTCTTTTAGATCAATACCCATATTTACCCATGATGAGTCCACTTTCTCTTCAAAGTTATAGGATTCATATCACGGTCAAGGATTCAACTGCTATGATACCATATGATCCATAAACAAGGGACTTATATATCACTCACTTTACAAACACGGATACTTTGTGGAATTAAATTTCTCGTCTATGTTTCTCTAAATTATGCAGAGATCTTTGTTCTTTGAATGGATACAAGTCCTTTATTCTTGGTTTAGTTTTGAGGGAAACTACTCTTCAATATTAAAGGTATGGTGTACTCTCTAGTGTAACCCCCACACATCAACTAGCTAACAAAATAATACTAATTAGGCTAACAAAACCAAGACTCTACAAAAAATCCGTGCAACTCCTTTGCACATTGATATCAAACTAAACTGAATCCATCAAGTCGATCAAGGTTGAGACTATGCTTCTTTGATCATTGTATGAGCATGAAGGTTGTTCTTAGGCTTGGGTTCAAGGATTGGTTACTTATTTCGTGCCATCAACCAATAATAACCATCAAATAGTTCAAGTGTCTCTGCTTCTACTACCAACAATATGGGCATGCAGGCTCTTCTTAGGCTTGGGTTCAAGGCTTGGTTAATTCTTTGGTGCTATCAACCAATAATAACCATCAACGAGTTCAAGTGACTCTGCTTCTACTACCAACAATAATTCAACCTCTGTTGTGTTAAGATAACAATGCATAGTCTCTAGACTTGTTTCCACACAAAATGAACAATGCTACTAGCTTTGTATGGAGTGTTTGGATAACCAATGAAATCATCTCAATGGTCCTTTAGATGCAATCACCATAAGTATGTACTAAAGATTCAAATACAAATTTCATTGCAAGGCACTTCTCATCAATATGTATGTATTCTTCCCAAGTGACTGTAATGACATGAATGAATCTTCATCAACAATTATCATGTGAATCACAATGCCTTCACTAGTTTCCTATGCTTATGATCAATTCCAATTTGAATTATCTATCATTACTTGAACTACAAACAAGGTGGAAATTTCTTAATTCACTTAACACCATTTATAAATATACATGTGAAGCAATTATTTTAATAACATGAGAGAGGGAAACAAGTCCACAAAAGCTAATGCTTTGTACCTAGGAATGTTCACACAATCTTAATTTACAAGATGCCAAACAAGGAAGAGAGGAATTAAATAATTCATGTTATTATTTAGTGGCATGAATTACCACTCAACTCTCTACCAAAATGTTAAGTAAGCACGCTGACAACTCACATGTGCATCAATTAAATCATACAACCTCAATGAATGAATGACAATGCAATGCCATGCTAGTGCAACCTATACATTGTGTGTACATTCTTCAGGGAAGCTTGAATGAATTGTGGCAACCATGGGCAAGCAAATAACTTGTTTTGTCTTCCCTCAATAGTGAATAAGCTTGAAAAACATAATTTTAAACCCTCTAGAATAGTGCAATTGTCAGTTAATGGAAGCCATAGATCTCTAATCTGAGACACAAATGAAAGGTGGAGAATAGAGAGTTGTTGGTACTCTTTAAATGATAAGGAGAATGAAAATATGAAGTAAAACACATAGTTACAATATAAAATGAATCCTTCCACCATTAAAATAACTAGAAAACCATTAAAATACAAAGTACCTTCAATTTGAACTTGGATACAAAACTCACACAACATTTAAACAACTCAGAGAGAAAATCAATCACACATGAACACAATATTTACCTTGGAAACCCAAATGGGAAAACCAACATTTGAATGTTTGCTCAGTGTTATTTTGACAATATTTGGTTACAATGTTGCGGATGGCCCTCTATGCATATACGTCTTAGCCAACAAAAGCAAAACCTCCCTGAGAGTGAAATTTCAAGAAGAAATTGGGAGAGCTGAAATAATGGGAAGGCCAATAGACCCGACCTTTCATTTTCCATTCCTTAATATTTTCTCTCCTATTTTCATTTTCTATTTTATTTAATTCTTTTTTTTCCTCTCTTTTGTCTAATTTACTTTTACATTTCCATTGTCTTTAATATTTTATATAATAGCATTTATTTTTTATTTGTACTTAGGTACCGAGTCTTACAACCATTCTCTTGTTTAGATCCATTTAGAATTGTATCCTCTCTTAATTTGATCTACCTCAACACAGATTCAATATGTATTCTTTGTGGTCGTGATCATACTTATATTTAATAATTGGATCCATTCTTATCTATTCATGGCTATGTTTTTTTTTCTATATATTACATAGATCCATAGTGTACTTGATTTGGTAGTCATTCTTAGTTTTCACCTAAGCATTGTTACCCACCTCAGGAAAGAGAGTTACTATTGACATCTTCCCATGTTTTGTAGATGTTATTATGATCCTAAACTTGCAACAACTTTCCACTTGACTCTTCAAATTTCTCTTTTCCTAAAGAATTTGGATAATGTATCTTGATCATTCACTACTGTACTAACCTCACACATTAGAAGAATCTATTATCACTCTAATTTGTTCACCCTTGTACCACACTAGGTGTTTTTCCAATTACACCTATATCCATACCTCCAAAGGCATGCCCAATGTTCCTAAAGATAGCCCCATTTCTAAATTTATTCTTCATATGGTCTAGAACATCTTTAAAATGCATGTTTTCTCTCCTTTGCACTAGTTTCCTTCACAAAACCATCACTTTGTGCACCATTTTCCTCGAAAACTAGACTCCATATTCTTTGGCACTCATAATTGCCCAATTTTAGCACCAAGCCCTTAAAACATAAATAATAATAAAAATCTGAATTGTTTTGGTTAAGAGTAGGATTAATATGATCAAGACACTTTTCTTAATCTCCTTTAGGCTCTACCAATATTGGACCCCTAACCAAACCACATTTTTCATATATAAATAGGAGGTTAATTGGAGATCAATGTGACCTTTGTCGCTCCTTGGGATTATGCTACCTTGATTTTCCTAAATTATGAAGTTAAAATTTTATGGAGGATATGTTTTTCTTTACTACTGTATGGTTAAGATGTTGTGATTTTGAAAGGAGTGGAGGATAAATAAATATGGTGGGAAGGACCTTTATTCATGTTAGGAGGTCAATGATGAGCACAAAAGGTACAATTTGTGGTGGGACCCTCTCATGTTGTCTCTAATATGACTCCTTATGAGAATTTTCATGGGAAAAATCCCTCTATTTCACCTTTCAAGATTTTTGGATTGGACACATAGGTCCACTCTCCTCATGGAAGACACATTATATCACCTTTCCAATATACTCCTCGCCAAACTATGGTTGGATACAATGAGTATTTTCAGGGGGGTATCATATTTATGACACCATCACTTGCTGTATCACTAAGCATCATGAAGCTATCTTTGATAAACCCATTCCTCACGATTTTCCAAGATCTCTTTGATCACTTATTTCTAATGATGATTCTGAGGAGGATTGCTTGACATGTCTCTAAGGAATGTGCCTCTTCTTCTTCTCTATATGAGTGACTTTTTGATGACACTCAACTTGTTGTAGTGGATCTTACCACATCTTCATAAAGTCTTGGTGCCCCCGTGGGTACCTTTCTGAGATCTTCTTCTGAATAGTCTTCGGTGGCTTATGGGCCTACTTGTTCAACACGATCCTCTCCTATTGCAGAGGTATCTTCCAAACTTCCATATTTTAACAAGGATATGCAACCTAGTGATGAGCCTTCTTCTGATGAGAAGTCCAATGATGAACCTTCTTCCAATGAGAAATCCGGTGATGGTCTCTCTCCAAATGTGAAACATGGTGATGGGCCATATCTATATGTGCATCATAATAATGAGCCCTATTTTGATGGTGATCCCTCTCCTTCCAGTGATATCCAATTTAATGATGACATATTTTGCTCAGAGTTGCCGGTGTTTGATGATGATGATGACAACGACAATGATCCTACTACTTCACTATTGCCATATTTTCCCAAGTGAGCTATATCCACTCTTACCAATGTTTTTGGCGTTCTTGCTCAACCTTCTTAACAATCCTAGTCACCCTCATCACAAGCCCTTATTTCAGCTAGCCCTGCTATACGTGAAAAATATGTGTTTGTGCCACTGAAGACCCCTTTTAGGATGATCAATCCCAATATCAATCTTGAAGGCTTTCTTTATGAGCAATATGACTTTTGATGACCCCAACTTAGAGTCATGGGGGGTTGGTATGGTGATGTTTTGCGATAATCTATCGATGTAATGTTGTCTGTGTGGTCCCTTGTTCAACTTAAGGGGGGTGTTGAAATATTTTGACTAATTCTCACTTGTGGCCACTTGCCAACCTGATTTGTGGGTAGTTGAGGCCATTTTTGGGTTGAATTGTAGGTAGTTGTGGGGTTTTACACCCATTATTACATGTTATTTTATTTTATTTTATTTTAGGGTAAGGCGCCTAGTCTCCTCCTTTGAGCTAGTTCCTTAACCCTAGTAAGAGTGGAATAAATACACCACCTTCTTCATTTGTAACATCATCTCATTCAAGTGAGTTTATTCATTATTTTTCCTAAGAGAAACTATACTTGTGTTACTCACTCTTTTGAAGTCTTATATGTTCACCATTAAGGCATTGTTTTATTTCATCTTGTTTATCTTATTGAATTAGAGTTTGTTGGAAAATTCACCATAGATCCTCTATGTCACGATTTCTACCACTTAGTAATTGTAACCATATTTTCATCATGAGAAGGAAGGAATGAAATATCTTCTTCTTATTGGATCTTTCCCATTGGGGCTCTCCAGTTTGTCCATTTGTGATTGATGGTTGCTGGTGTTTACAATAGTTTAGGTGTTGGATGAATGTTTTCATGAGATTATGTTCGTTTCCATTAATTGTTGAACTGTAATAACATAGCATTGTCTCATTTAAGAAACCTTAGAAAAATATGATCTATAATCAGTAGAGAAGGAATTCAATCCTGGAAAAAGGAGTAAAACCTCGTTGCAAGCCAAGTTTTTATGTTTAAAGCATCTAAGACATCTTAAACAAATCTGATCTATAATAAGTAGAGAAGGAATGAAATCCTGGCAAAAGGAGAAAAACCTCGTTGCAAGCCAATTTTTTAAGTTTAAAGCGTCTAAGACACCTTAGACAAATCTGATCTATAATCCATAGAGAAGGAATTCAATCCTGGAAAAAGGAGTAAAACCTAGTTGCAAGACAAGTTTTTAAGTTTAAAGCATCTAAGACACCTTAGACAAATCTGATCTATAATCAGTAGAGAAGGAATTCAATCTTGGAAAAGGACTAAAACATCATTGCAAGCCAAGTTTTTAAGTTTAAAGCATATAAGACACCTTAGAAAAACCTGATCTATAATTAGTAGCGAAGGAATTCAATCCTGGTAAAAGGAGTAAAACCTAGTTGCAAGCCAAGTTTTTAAGTTTAAAGCATCTAAGACACCTTAGAAAAATATGATCTATAATCAGTAGAGAAGGAATTCAATCCTGGAAAAAGGAGTAAAACCTCGTTGCAAGCCAAGTTTTTAAGTTTAAAGCATCTAAGACACCTTAGACAAATATGATCTATAATTAGTAGAGAAGGAATTCAATCATGGAAAAGTAGTAAAACCTCGTTGCAAGCCAAGTTTTTAAGTTTAAAGCATCTAAGATACCTTAGACAAATCAATAGAGAAGGAATTCAATCTTGGAAAAATGAGTAAGACCTCGTTGCAAGCCAAGTTTTTAAGTTTAAAGCATTGAGATCCATTGTGACAAACTGAATCGCGGAATACCAGAGACAATTTATGTATTGCTGAAGCTATAAATCACTAGCCTAGAGAGAAGAGGATTGTGCAAGGTGACATTGACACTTTCCCTAAATGCCCATTCGATTCATTTCAATTTCGGATGATAACAGAAGGTGACCTAGTTTCGAGAGAACCATCAACCATAATTAAATCTGGGACAGGCCAACCATGAAAGCCAACAAGACCCTTAATGAGTATAGATTGAAACACTGGGACCGAGAGAATTGTGTTGCATTGCATTCTAAGCTCGAAAATTTACCATCAATAAGCCTTGGATCCTTAACAAATTTACAACCCAGAAATGATCTTCCCTATGTATCATTGGTATTGGAGAGTCACTCTATGTCCTCAAAATAGATGAAGAAGATTCCAAATACAAGTGTTGCAACTTCCCAGCCTCTGATAGCGAGAGTTCTTCATTGGAGGAGCTTCCAGAGGCATTGCTTGGGTTCACCTTCTTATTATTATGTCCATTGATTTCCTTGTAAACCTCCTCAATCTTCTTCTTGTGTTGTGCTTCGAAACCACGATGCCAATCCAAGAAGAACGTTATGGAGGCTGAGCTCAGTAGGGACAGTACGTGTGCTATCTTTGAGCTACCATTGGATATCACCTCTGCTGCATCATTGATGTCTCCTATCAACAAACCCTCCCTCACCTTCGTAGGCATGGCTGTTTGTCTGTACCTCCTTGTTTCTTTATCCTTTTGAATACTACTACTAATAATAATAGAATGTCCTCTTGCTCAATATTTCATATCGAGTATATATGTATGTGCAAATAGTAATAGTTTGAATAAAATTGAATGTGCAAAGGAGGAGAATAATTTTAGGGGGTGATGATTGATGATTGATGATTGAGAGGTGAGGGGAATTTATTCAGTTCATTTATGTATGTAGATGATATCGTAAGGTTCTATAGACAAATTTAGATTTATCTATTTTAGTTTTAGTGGACATTAATCATCATCATCAATAGCAAGATTGTGGAATTTATTTAGTTCATGTGAAATTAAAATGTTTAATTGAATTGAGAGTTTAAGGGAAGATAATAAATTAGAGGGGGGTTTATTTAGAGGCATTGCATGTAAGTGTGGTTTGGATTTTTTTTAAGGTGGAAAAACCTATTATAATTCAATTATTAATTCATTTTGGAGACATATGGGTTGTTATCTGAGAATGCAGGTTGAGTCCTCATTGTTATTTAAGGAAAACCATGTCACTTAAAATAATCCATTGGTGGTTCGTAAGGGGTAGACTTTCACTCTTTCCATATGCTTCTAGGTCTTGAGTCAATTATCACGTTTCCTCACATTTGAGGAAAATGAGCTCTTAATGAATCAAAACTAGTTTTAGGTCTTATTCTAAGACTTCCATATTGGTTGTGAATTAATTATTAAACAATTATATAATTTTAATAAAATAATAGTAATTTAATTTGAAGTCATAATTTATTTAGATATCAAATTGATGCATGAAATTCTCTTGGACAAGGAATCTCTTTTGTGTAATGATTTGACTCGGTTTATAAAGATGTACATAGATGTACATACTTTACCCCTCCACACTTGAAACTACGACTTTTAAGGAGGAAATACATATTTATAACCACTACGCTCACTTAAATTGTATAAAAGTTATCACTCATATGTATTAATTTTACCTTGAATCTATAAGTACCTAGAGGGATTGAAAAAAAGATATAAACTTACTATCACTTAAACGATTTAAGGTTAAGATTAATTTATGCTATTTTATTTTTACATTGAAGGTATTTCTTTAATGTGTTTATATCATTAGAAAAGGTTTTTCATCATATACATGTATATATATACTATTGGAAATAAAACTCCATTGGTAAAAGGATGAAAGGGCAGCTGCATGGTACATTTTCCATATCTTCTAGGTCAAATGGTGGGATTGAATCGTTGTTCCAGCTAAGCAACAATTGGCATAAGCATCCCTCACAAACTCCATTTTCAGATGTACTTTGTGAGCATTTTTTCTCTCATTCAACTGTGTGCACATCTCAAGGAGTAACTTCCATCATTATAAGGACCTGCTTGTCAAATTCAAAGAACAATGACTCAAAAGCCTTGGGTTTCTTAAACTTGTGTGGGAAGGGATGAGAATGGAGATCTACATGTCATAGTTGCTTTGTCTCAATGCATTGCTTGATTTCTTCTTACAAGTATTCTTAGTGAATGCAAAACCACCAACCTCCACCCTCGTTTTCATTTCTTTTTATCATTTTCACCCTTGTTTTCTCTTCGTTTACTAATACATTGTTGTCAATTTTCTCTTCTACTTCCTAGGTTTCAAACTTAACGACCTCCTCGACTTTTCTTTTGAAAGATTAAAGGGGCTTAGTCTTTATAACAAAAATCGATTCCTTCTTGGGTTGAAATATATTTAATGTAATCATTAGATTGAAAACCTATCAACACTTGCAATTCCAAATCCATAGTTAGAACTTAAAATAATACATTGTTTTAATGAGATCTCAATGTGCACTCTGGATCTAGAGAACACGTGGGATAAGCACATACGTTTTCTATAATGAAATGGAAAATGTGAATGCCACCCACTAAACATTAAACCTGTTACAAACCTTAATACATTATTGTCAATTTTCTCTTCTACTTCCTAGTTTTCAAATTTGACGACCTCTACCGACTTTTCTTTAGAAAGATAAAAAAAACTTAGTTTTTATAGGAAAAATGGGTTCCTTTTTGGATTGAATTGAAATATATTTAATGTAATTATTGTATTGAAAACATATCAACACTTGCAATTCCAAGTCCATAGTTAGAACTTAGAATAATACATTGTTTTAATGAGATATCAATGTGCAATCTGATCCAGAGAGACCACCATGGACACGTGGGGTAAGCACATATGTTTTCTATAATGAAAAGGCAAATGTAAATGCCACCCACTAAACATTGAACCTATCACAAACCTTAGATCTTCACACAATTCAATGCCATCCACTAAACATTGAACCTATCACAAACCTTAGATCTTCACACAATTCAGGTCAAAAACCACGACACAAAATCGAGGACAAGATTTCACGATGAGTTCTTACATCAACTACAACTCTATAGTACTCCGCCTTATAATATCTAAAATAATACAAAACCATTCCTTTCTTATCCTCTATATCCATCCAAAACCATACTAATTGATATTAAACATTGAATGACAATTTTTTCATGTATTTTTAACTTATTCACATTACACACGGATATCTCTCATCCTAGGTTATGGAATATCCCTTTGCCCATATTTCCACGTTGGTATATACTTTTAAGTGAGCCCGACATTTGAAAGTGTTTGTTTTATGAACATTGCATCTTACATCACATCCTCTATCCTCTCCTCTTTGTGGTTAAGGAAACTTCATAAAAAACAGAGCTCGGTGGTTCCCATCCTTCCAATTATCACTTACTTCTTTGGCGGGATGGTTACTAAGGCTATGCATTGAAAGATGTGTTGACATGTTCATAAGAATCTTAATGATATGATGAGCATATTCTTTATACTTATTCTTTGATGTTATAATGGTTAATAGTCTTAAACAGGGTTTAATATTCTAATAATATATATGCACATTTATATATATATATTTTTATAAAATTTGAATATATATATATATATATATATATATATATATAAATTTATTTGAGGAGTAAATAAGTATTAAATTTTAAAAGGATTTTTGTCATTTCATTCATGATTTTAATTTTAACTAGAAATTTATATTTATAGTTCAACTACAATGATGATTGTGATTGACCAATTTAATTAAACACAATTTTATTTATCTAAACAATATTTAATATCCAATTTTTTATTATTAAAAAAATCAAATTAAAAATATCATTACTAAATCTTTCTCATTAAATCTTATGACTATATCTTTTTCATTAAATATTAAAAATAAAAGGTAAAAAAATTGTAAGAGAAAAGAAAAATATGCCACTAAAAAATATGCCACACATGTAACTTAGGAATGAGCATAAAGGAAAGATGCCCACGAATTCTATGTTGACATATAAACATCTTATTAAATGGTCATGTAATTAAATACAATCTTAATAGTAAAAGGTGAATAAAGTGTAAGAGAAAAATAAACCATCAACAACAAATGTGCATAAAGGAGAGATGACCACAAATTAGAGTGTACTCAAAAATATTTTTTTATTATATTAGTTTAATAATTAATATGATAAGTGTCACATGCCCACAGTCTCCTTGGGGATCCAACTCGACTTGGTGCACTCAAGTTGTCCGACATTACAACATTTCGTTTCAACAACTTGACCAAACTGAAATTTCGTCATTTGGACTATGCCTCACTTAAGACACACTCATACTTTACCTTGAGCTATTCATGCCAACTACAATTATGTTCTTTACTTAAAAAATTACACAGTTCTTATAATTAGCCAATTACACAACCAAGAACATGCAACCATTCATACACAAGAGACACAAATATGGTTGGGTGACATAAGATGTGCCTAACACCCATATAAGTATTTATATACAAATGTTGTTACAATGCTTACAATGAGGAGCTCGGAGCTCAATACATAGATATACAAGAATTCAACTAAGTTCTCATATACCAAAGTCTCCCTGTCGCAACCTAAGTCTAACTATCACAGTCTTCTCTCCATTGCACACACTATCCTTCCTGACCTTTGCACCTCTTTGTCATGTACCCTACCTAAGACACTCAACGAGACACTAAGCCAAGCCTTCACACTTTGCCTTCATCTTCGTCGCACTTCGTCTCACCTCTGCCCTAGCCACATACCTCACTCTCTAACTCGAATTGTGATGATGAGATGTGATGTATCTAGCTCATGTGCCTTGTGTTCTTTATATGGAATCCAACCATCTCCTTCACGAACCATAGTGTTCTTTGGGGTGTTGTGCCCTTTCAGAGAACAACGCGCCCAAACGAACCTACACGCCCCTTTGTGGACTAATGTGCCCATCGAACCCGTGTGCTCATGAACCTTTGTTTCCTTTCAGACCGATCTTCTCCTCATGCCAACATGACCCAACCTCTTTGGTGCACCCTTGCCTTGTGCATTTCCTTGAACCGACCAACGCAACTCTATGTGGGTGTGTCGATGGGGTCATCCAACCTCTCTAATGCACCCATGTTGCTAAGGGTAGGCAAGTCCACTCCTCATGCATGCACCCAAGTCACCCCTTCCTTACCCAAATGCAACCCAAGTACTCATCCTCTGTTGTAATGAAAGTATGGCACATGCCTTGTTGGGTCCGCACATCACCATCTCAAGGCGCTCCTTCCCTTGCCTATAAGACTTCATTTCCCCAATCGATTACATGCCCCTTGTGTTCTCTTGACCAACTTGTCACTGAGTCTACCCAAGGATCATCCATGCTCAGTGGGTGTTGTAGAGGGCTTTACATCCTCCCCTCCTAAATTTGTTATTGTCTCAACAACATCCTCAAAATTTGTCGTCTCCAACCTCTACCCAAACTCGTGCTTCCATCATGACCAAGGTCATAGTGTGCGGGTCCAAAATAACACTAAGGTTCATGAGCACATAGGCTTGATGGGTGCACCATTCCATGAAGGGGCATGTCGGTTCATTTGGGAACATCAGTCTGCGAATGGGCATGACACCTTAAAGGACATGGCGATTCACGAAGGATATGGTTGGAGTCCATATAAAGAACACAAGGCACATGAGCTATAAACAAAAATCACATCATCACAACTCGAGTTGGAGAGTGAGGTCTGTGGCTCAGGAAAAGGTGAGATGAAGTTTGACGAAGATGAAGGAGAGGTATGAAGGCTTGGATTAGTGTCTCGTTGGGTGTCTTGGGCAGGGTGCACAATAGAGAGGCATCGAGGTCAGGGAGGGTAGTGCATGTGATGGGGAGAAGACGACAACGATCAAAATCAGGTTGCGACATGGAGACTTGGGTGCATGAGCAAGTAGGCAAGTCGAGATGTGGCTTATCTGAATTCTCGTATATCTATGCATTGAGATATGAGATCCTCTTTGTAAATCATTGTAACAAAATTTGTATATAAAGAATTATACAGGTCTTAGGCACATCTTGTGCCACCCAATCATATTTTTGTCTCTTGTGTATGAATGGTTGAATGTTTTTGGTTGTGTAATTGGTTAAGTATAAGAACTGTGTAATTGTTTAAGTATATAACAGAAGTGTAGTTGGCACAATTGGCTCAAGGCATAGTGTGGGTGCATATTAAGTAAGGCATAGTTAGGGTGAAGTAATTTTGGTTTGGTCAAGCTCCAAAATGAAACATCGCGGTGTCGCACAACCCTAGGTGTTGGACGAATTAGGTGTGCCAATTCGAGTTGGATCCTAGGACAGACTGTGGGTGCATGACAAATGGTATCAGAGTAGATTTGGTGAACAATTTGGTGAGGTGGATTGGTTCATTGCAAAGATATATTTGGTGGACAGTTGGTATCAAGCTTGTGGAAGAAATTGGTACTGATTGACAGGATGAGTTGCCGATGAAGTTGTAACTTTGGACAATTATGGGCATAGGCCTTGTGCATACGAAGAGTAGAGTTCGAGAGTGAACCAGAGAAAACTTTGAAGATAGTTTGGTGCGATATTCACCACTGTGACCTTCGTGATAGATGGTATCAGAGCAGATTTGGTGAACAATTTGGTGAGGTGGATTGGTTCATTGCATAGATATCTTTGGTGGAATTTGGTATTAATATTGAGGCAGAAGTCGGTACTGATTGACATGAAGAGTTGCCGATGAAGTTGTAACTTATGGACAGTTTTGAGTGTAGGCCTTGTGCATACAAAGAGTAGAGTTCATGAGTGAACCAAAGCACTTGGATAGGGAGAATGTCACAAAACTTGTCGCATATTTCATCATAGAAGTTTGAATGAATTTGGGGTTGTTGGCTCGACTCATTGACATGTTGGGCACTCCATCAGACAGGTAGAACAAATCTGAACGTGACATTGGGTTGTGTGAAGAGTTTTGAAGGATCCAGGTGAGATGGTACATTTGCAGACTGGTGAAGGCAGAGTTGGAGTAGTAGCATGAATGTGTCTTGGTGTAGTAGGTGACCAAGGCGCTGGTTGTTCAAAAAATAAGTGGATATTTGAGGTGGGACAAGTTGGGTGCACACAAGTAGAGTTGTGAGATGTAATACAAGGCTCGACTAGACCTACGAGATGGATGTCGTGCATGAATGGTAGGACACGATGGACATTGTGAAGAAAAGTTTGATGTAGTTTCGGGAAGGCTCAAAGAGGATTCTTGAGATTGCAAAATCATGTGATGAAGAGACATGGAATAATAGAATGCACATTGTGAAGCAAAACTTGGTGGAGTTACGAGAAATATTGAAGAAGATGTGCGAGATCGAGGAACAAAAACAATTCTGTGACGATGAAACAAGGGAATTTTTTTATGGTACCGAGTCTAGGGAGATTCCAAGGTTGGGGTCGCTCAACAAGGAGGATGCCCAAGGAAAATGAGACGTCACAACAAGGACAAAGCTACTTTATCACAGAAGAAGACTTGTTCGGTGTTTTATTTTTGACGAAAACCACTTCGCAACAGACTTTTCGATGAAGACTAAGTTGGAACAATTGGAATAATACCAAGTGTAATAGGGAGAGGAGAAGCTTACCACCACGGTGAAAGTATTCCAAATGCTCTCACCTTCAAAGGAGATGTTGGAAGTGGTGGAAATTTTGGCAGCATGTTTAGATGAGTTCAAATATAAAGGCCACATACAATGTTCATAAGGTGAAGGAGAAGGACTTTGCTTTGTGGATGCGATAGTAAGTGGGGTGAAGGTGGTTGCTTTGGTAGACACTGACATGACCCACAACTTTGTGAGTGAGAAGACCACAAAGTCACTCCATCGTAATCCTAAAAGCATCATGACCATGTACAAGGTGGTCAAATCAGTAGTGGAACCGATAGTTGGGGTGGTTCGCTTTGCATCTTTGAGAGTTGGAATTTGGTTTGGCAATTGGGACTTGAAACTTTCTCCATTGGATGATCATGCATTGGTATTGGGGCAATATTTTTTTCAAATTTTCCAAAGCAGTTCCACTCTCACACATAAGTTTCTTGGTGTTCTTGGATGAAGCCAAAACGCTAAGTATGCCCATGATGATGAAGAGGAAGCTTGGATGAACACACATGATGTTTATGATCAATTTGATGGAGGGAGTCAATGGAAGTGCATATAGACCTTGCGACATGGTGCAATAAAAATGTGCAAGTTTGAACATGGTGACCTTGGGAGGATTGGGCTAGACATAACGAAGGTTGACAACAATGGAGGCATTGGTGAAGTTTGTCTTGGAGAAGACAGATTGGTTTTGAAGTCTGAAGTACCATAAGCAAGAGTGAGAGGGTGAGCTGGGGTCACCCATTGTTATTGGATAAATCCGTAGGTGCGGACACTAACCGATCTCCCTAGATCCACCTGGATCTAGAACAAAGCAAGACAGAACATGACTCTTTCCCTAGATTTTGACTATTGAATT
>JZKD02S2175981.1:222658-241012 GCA_000966675.3 Picea glauca | reverse complement strand
TGAGGATGATCCTCTTCCTCTTCACTTTTTCCCTTTGAAGATTCACCCAAAACTGGTCTCTTTCGTTCCAAGTAATCCTCGTACAAAACTTTCACCATCTTCGACATAGCAAGGAAAGTTTTTCAGAACTCTTTCTCATCCTGAGAAAGCCCTTCTTCCGATGCCATCTTCTCACTGTTAGAAGCTCTCTTTCTCAATCCAATTAACGGATTCTCTACAACAAGCTCACCTTCACCACACTATAGCTTTTCCCTATTTAACATGCAAAACTCAAATCCAAACGTCAACTAGCTCTGATACCACTTGATCCGAAAAGATCTTTAAATGACTGTTGTTGAGTTATTAATTGCATGCATTAATTAACCATTTAAGAAGATGAATTTAATGAGGAAACATAGCCACCAAAAGACAATATACAGATCTGAAATGAAACAATAATAACAACAAACCATCACAAGATAATTGATAACAGAGTTCGACACAAAATTGCCTACGTCTCAGGGCCTTTGTCTCAGTGGGGGAAGCTTCTTTATTAATTCTTCAATGCTTGTACAATACAGAAAAATTACATCAAATGGATCTCATACTGGTCTCATTGTGTTCTTCTTGACCTCATAAATCCAAAACAACTGACGACACTGAAAAATACTGAGTGTAGCTCCCAGAAATGGTCCGCAAGCGTCTGCTCCTCAATATCTTCCCTGCATAAAAATGGCTTTGGCTTGGCTTTGATTCAACATAATTCTGATATGACTATCCTCCATGGCCTCAAACAGGCCTAGTTTTTATAGATCTAAAGTTGGTTATCCATCCCCAACTTCCTCCCAAAATTTGGGCTCCAAAAATGCCCAATATCTCCCAAAAATGTCTAAAATCCATTAGTTACAGGCATAGATTTTAATAAAAAAATCCAAACTATATAATAAAACCCAAATTATATTAAATTTAGGGCATAACCCCATTTGGCGCACGCTCCTGATCATATGGAAGCCTGCCATATAGCCAGGCGTTAACCTCCTGAGCACGATAGCTGTCCTGGCTCCTGGTCTTTGGGCACGTGTATAGGACCGGGGCTAACAAGTTAACCCCTCGTGCCTCATTTTTGGGATAGGGCCATGGTTCTATTGGTAGTGGATAGGACTGGTGTCTTAATAGACCACGAACCACGCAGTCTGCACCCGTCAAGTCATATGGAGGGGTCATTTAAGGGCTAATGTAACCGCAGGCTGGGGCTAAGCCCCAACCCTTTCCGCCTCCAACTAATTGTTTTATTAAATTCAAATAATTTTTTTTCCATATGACTAGTAAGAAACACTAGCAGATCAGGTGGTCATCTTGGTCTTGCCAGTCAGCAACTTGGAGGAGTTTGGGCGGTCAAAGCCAACGAAGACCCAATATTTTGTACAAACCAAAAACCAATAGAGGGGTGCCATGTGGCAGCCCAAGACTGGGACACATGGCACCTTTCCATTAGTCGAACATGATGCCACTTGTCAACCCAGGATTGGACCACATGTCTGCCACATATCTACCCAGTCAACATGCCACTGTACCTACCACGTCAGCCCGTGCCATGTGTCACCCTTACAGTGGTGACACATGCCACCCTCTGACTGGTCCAAATCACTTGTCGTACGCCCATTCACCTACCATGTGTCATCTCTATATGCTTCCATGTCAGCTGTACGACCTATATAGTAAGCTTTCCACGTGGACTTTATGGACTGTACAATCACCCCCTTTTTTTTACCTGTTTGGGTTTTTGATCAGAATGCGATATCTTACGCATACAGATCCCATTTGATGAAGTAAATATATGGCCAGAATAAGGAGAATGAGATGGAAACAATGGTTTTGGTTTCGTCAAATTCTGATCACTTTCATTTTTGATCCTTTTTTGAGCCCTGTTAGGCTCCTAGATCCAATTCTGGATCACACACACACTTTCTTCTATCATAAATTCATCATGTAAACCATAAACCCTAATTTAGTGGAGTCATCGATTTGTCAGGTTTTAGTGTTCCCAATGAATGGATGCGTTGTTGTTGACTTGGAATGGGACAACACATGTACCTTCTTAATTTTCTTCCTTCACTTGATGTGGGCCTGGTCATGCCTAGCCTTGAATTGAAAGTTACCCCTAGTCTTAGTCATCACCCTTCATGAAACTTGTCACCAAACAATCAATAGTTCACAAGGTTGGAGGCATATGGGCATTGGGATGAGGATTTATAACCCTACAGTAACAAGAGACATTAATTTAACTTTGACTAGTTTGAAAGGTGCGTGCAATTGAAAATTCTAACAACCCAAAACTAAAAGGGATCAATACACAGACTGTCAATGAGAGGTGATCTGGTGGTGTGTAAGAAGAGACCTGGCACCTTCAAAATGATCATTCTCCAAATATATTCAAATTTTACAAGGAAATTGTACTAGGACTAGACATGGGAAACAATGACATGTGAATGGGGCCAACATTGAAATTTTTTCAAACTGTTTCTGTATGCATTGAAATTTGACATGGATAGACTATTCACGGGCCTTAACTATATGGGGGGGGTTTCTAGACTCAAATTTGACTCACACACCCACTTTCTTCCATCATCAATTCATCATGTAAACCATAAACCCTAATTTAGTGGAGTCATCGATTTGTCGGGTTTTAGTGTTCCCAATGAATGGATGTGTTTATGTTGACATGGAATGGGACAACACATGCACCTTCTTAATTTTATTCCTTTAGTTGATGTGGGCCTGGTCATTCCTAGTCTTGAATTGAAAGTTACCCTTAGTCTTAGTCATCACCCTTCATGACACTTGTCACCAAACGATCATTAGATCACAAGGTTGAAGGCATATAGGCATTGGGATGAGGCTTTATAAACGTACAGTAACAAGAGACATTAATTGAAATTTGACTAGATTGAAAGGTGCGTGCAATTGAAAATACTAATAACCCAAAAATAAAAGGGATAAATACACAGTTTGTCAATGAGAGGTGATCTGGTGGTGTGTAGGAAGATGCCTAACACCTTCAAAATTATCATTCTCCAAATATTTTATTCAAATTTTACAAGGAAATTGTACTAGGACTAGACACAAACAACAATGACCTGTGAATGGGGCCAACGTTGAATTTTTTTCAAACTGTTTCTGTATGCATTGAAATTTGACATGCATAGACTATTCACATGCCTTAACTATATGGGAGTGTTTCTGGACTCAAATTTGACTCACACACCCACTTTCTTCCATCATCAATTCATCATGTAAACCATAAACCCTAATTTAGTGGAGTCATTGATTTTTCGGGTTTTAGTGTTCCCAATAAATGGATGCATTGTTGTTGACATGGAATGGGACAACACACGTACCTTCTTAATGTTATTCCTTCACTTGATGTGGGCCTGATCATTCCTAGCATTGAATTAAAAGTTACCCCTAGTCTTAGTCATCACCCTTCATGACACTTGTCACTAAACGATCATTAGATCACAAGGTTGGAGGAATATGGGCATTGGGGTGAGGCTTTATAACTATACAGTAACAAGAGACATTAATTGAACTTTGACTAGATTAAAAGGTGCGTGTAATTGAAAATACTAACAACCCAAAACTAAAAGGGATCAATACACAGACTGTCGATGAGAGGTGATCTGGTGGTGTGGAAGAGGCCTAACACCTTCAAAATTATCATTCTCCAAATATTTTATTCAAATTTTACAAGGAAATTGTACTAGGAATAGACATAGGCAACAATGACCTGTGAATGGGGCCAATGTTCAAATTTTTTCAAACTCTTTCTGTATGCATTGAAATTTGACATGGATAGACTATTCACATACCTTAATGATATGGGAGGTTTTATGGACTCAAATTTGACTCACAAACCCACTTTCTTCCATCATCAATTCATCATGTAAACCATAAACCCTAATTTAGTGGAGTCATCGATTTGTCAGGTTTTAGTGTTCCCAGTGAATGGATGCATTGTTGTTGACATGGAATGGGACAACAAATGTACCTTCTTAATTTTATTCCTTCACTTGATGTGGGCCTGGTCATTCCTAACCTTGAATTGAAAGTTACCCCTAGTCTTAGTCATCACCCTTCATGACACTTGTCACCAAACGATCATTAGATCATAAGGTTGGAGGCATATGGGCATTGGGATGAGGCTTTATAACCCTACAGTAACAAGAGACATTGATTGAACTTTGACTAGATTGAAAGGTGTGTGCAATTGAAAATACTAACAACCCAAAACTAAAAGGGATCAATACACATATTATCAATGAGAGGTGATCTGGTGGTGTGTAGGAAGAGGCATAACACCTTCAAAATTATCATTCTCTAAATATTTTATTCTAATTTTACAAGGAAATTGTATTAGGACTAGACACATGCAATAGTGACATGTGAATGGGACCAACGTTGAATTTTTTTCAAATTGTTTCTGTATGCATTGAAATTTGACATGGATAGACTATTCACACGCCTTAACGATATGGGAGGGTTTTTGGACTCAAATTTGACTCACACACCCACTTTCTTCCATCATCAATTCATCATGTAAACCATAAACCCTAATTTAGTGGAGTCATCGATTTGTCGGGTTTTAGTGTTCCCAGTGAATGGATGCGTTGTTGTTGACATGGAATGGGACAACAAATGTACCTTCTTAATTTTTTTCCTTCACTTAATGTGGGCCTGGTCATTCCTAGCCTTGAATTGAAAGTTACCCCTAGTCTTAGTCATCACCCTTCATGACACTTGTCACCAAATGATCATTAGATCACAAGGTTGGAGGCATATGGGCATTGGGATGAGGTTGTATAACCCTATAGTAACAAGAGACATTAATTAAACTTTGACTAGATTGAAAGGTGCGTGTGATTGAAAATACTAACAACCCAAAACTAAAAGGGATCAATACAAAGATTGTCAATGAGAGGTGATCTGGTGGTGTGTAGGAAGAGGCCCGTCACCTTCAAAATTATCATTCTCCAAATATTTTATTCAAATTTTACAATGATCATTCTCCAAATTCCATTTTGGTGCATATGCATGAATTACTTCTCACCAATTCTTGGGATCTTATCTTGTTCTTCAAGTTCTCAATCTACATAATGACTTAAGAAATGGGTGATGGTATTGAAGAAAGAAGGACTGAAGTTCTCAATCTTGTTCTTATTGAGGGATTGAAGAAAGAAGTAGTGGACCCATAATTAGAATAGAGAATGATATTGAATTTAAACAACCTTTGACCCAACTAACCACTGGAAGATTGAAACCAACATATATGAGGAATAATATTAAATATAACCATGAAACCCTACTGTATGCCTTTGATAGATATAACTTTATAACAATGGCTGCCATTTTATTTGTCTTGGTAGAATGGAAAGCTTCTTATTCCAACCCCCACAATATAAGGAATTTGTCTCCCATTCAAGAAGACAAACTATTCAAAAGCAATGGATTTGGATAGATTATGATTTATCCTCCTTCCAATTACTTTTGATAGTTTTTTATAAATATAATTTCATAATGATATTGTCTTGAAATATTAAAAAATGTATGGATTGTATTTTTTAGGGATCAAACATAGAAAGGTAGAATTTCAAATGCACCTAAGACTTTTCCAGAGCTCAAGAACTTAAAAAATATTCTTGTGGAGGATACCATTAAATATTATATCACAAACATCTAATAATACATCACACTCTACTTCATCAATGAAATGAGATGATATGCCAAATTTGAACTTCCCTTTTTTTGTGGCTGGTAGTTTAGTGTCATTGTGGAAGCATCCCAATGGATATGGTTATGCAATTTTATGAGTCTTTCACCCCATTTTCTACACCAACATGTTGGATTGTATTATAAACCAATGTATATGAGGGTTTCCACAAAGGGCATCATTGTCTAATGCTATCACGTCATTCCCTTAAACACGGAAGGTCTTAGCCAAGTTGCATTTCCTAAATTATTTTTTTTGAAATGCGAACATCGATATGAGGAACACTATTACTAAGTATTCATTCCCATTATCTAATTCTATGCATTCATACTAATAATAACTAGAATATGCAACATTCATCATTACAATGAGAGTTCATTTAGCACAAAATGCAATTGAATAAACATGAAATTCACTTCATCCGTATAAACAACAAGTTGGAACACAAATACAACTTGGTGCATGCTTCCATTATATTTAATCACAAAAACAAATATCATTATGCTCATAGATTAGATATACCCACTACAAGTACTAAATTAGTGGGCATGCATTAGATCTATATTCAACCATTAGTGGGCATAAAATTGACATATATTTGTGTCAACATTTGAGAGTGTAAGGGAGCACGTGACCAAAGGAGGGTTATTGTGCCATCAAGAAAGAGTCCTCTATGCACGTGACCAAAACCCATTACTGATCATATCACTGTGCACACGACCAAGGGAAAGGAGATAACTACGTGCCAAAATGAGGGCACAAAGAAGATTGCAAGGGTGAGGATATACACTACCATCGAGGGGAGATAGACTGCGACTGCACATAGAGGAGATAGTCTGTGAGGGAGGAGATAGTCTGCGAGGGCATGTGGAGGAGATACATTACCAGGGAGGAGATAGTCTATGAGGGGACATATAGGAGATACACTTCTAGGGAGGATATATTCTACAAGGGAACACAGAGGGGAGATATAAGACTACGAATGCGAGGGCACACAGAGGGAACTGAGTTGAGGAGTCGAGGGCATGAAGGGGAGATACACTGTAAGGGAACAAAGATAGAGTGCAAGGGTAGGGAGATAGACTACGAGGTCACCAAGAATGGTGAGTACCTCTATTCATTGTAATTTCACCAATCTTTTAACTTTTGGGATTAGTTTATTAGATGGGATTGGATTTATACTTTGTAAGGTATACTAGATATCCTCTTAGTTTTATACCAGATCAATTTCTTTTCTAATTTTCATATCTCTAATAACCATGACACGAGAAATTGATTTTTTTGGTTGATGGATAGCTTTGAAAACCAAGAAAAATGACATCCTCAATCTAGAGATGAAAATACATTTCCATAGGGTTTCACAATCTCATTTTCAAAAACTAACTATAGAAAACAATTAAAACTTGAAAATGCAACCTTGTAAACCCCAATGGAATACAAATTGATTTTATATATAGGTGGTGATACTCTAGTTGTGGCTTTAGGTACTATGCATCGCTCTGGAAATGGGTTAAATGCTCAACTACTTGTGGGTATCACTTTGGATATGATTAGACTAGAAAAACACATTGAGTAAAGAAACGATGCAAGGGAGGATCCTCAACCTAGAAAAGACCCCAACTAATGCACAAGACCCAAGAGAGGTCATAAGGAAAAATAAGGACAAGTGAGTGATTTACCCCAAGGAGGAAATTTGTTGAGTGCAAGGGTCAATAACCTCAATCAGTTGGTTTGGACAACAAGTAACCTCACTGAATAAGTGATTTTTCTTTTTGGGGGTAAATTATATACCTTAAGGCTCAATAAGGTTTAGTCACTAGGTTTGGAGACTCACTAGCCTCCCAACCTAGAAAGTTTCCTTTTCTTGGCTAAATTATCCAAATATACAAAACAATTGACACCTTTCTTTTCTTACTTCAATGATGAAGGTTCAATTACTAACTTTTAAAGGAATTTTGGTCTCCTGATTTAGTGATTTATCTATCATGAGGGAAAATGATGGATTGGGAAATCAACAAGTCCTTCAAGTCAAAGACTTAGATGTTTTCTTGACAAAATGTTTCATAGAGATAACAACAAAATATTGAAGGAGATTCTACAATGTGAATTCTCCATTACTCATAAAAAAAATTAAACTCTTATTCTATGCAACATTGAGTTTCCTGCATGGTTTCTTGGTGATTTCAAAACTTCTTCAACTCGTCAACAATAATAAGGATTCATTAAGGGATCCAATACCTTCATTAATATTTACACATCAAATTCAGGCTTGAAAAATTGATCCTAAATCCTCATAGATATAAACTACCTCATGTGCAAGCTCAATATCAACAAACTAAAAGAAGTATTGGCAAGCGATTAAAAATAAATTTAAATGAGTGTTGGTGGAATCTCTTGATTTCTCAACTTGCAACTTACACAACTTTAAAGTTGGATAGTTGGAGGAGAATGATCATTTTGAAGGTTCTAGTCCTCGTCCTACACACCGCCAGATCACTATCCAACTTTATAAATCAACATGCAACTATGCAACTTTATGCAACTTACGCAACTGTATGCAACTACGCAACAATTAGTTTTATTTTATGCATTGAAGAGTGCGCCCTATTGGATTATGGAAGTTTGGGGACCCAAGGGAGGCTCATCAACCTAGAAAATACCCCGACTAGTGCACAAGGCCTAAGAGAGGTCATAAAGACAAATAAGGACAACTGAGTGATTTACCCCAAGGAGAACATTTATTGAGTGCAAGGGTCAATAACCTCAATCGGTTGGTTTGGACAACAAGTAACCTCACGTAATAAGTGATTTTTATTTTTGGGGGTAAATTGTATACCTTAAGGCTCAAGAATGTTTAGTCACTAGGTTTGGAGACTCACTGGCCTCCCAACCTAGAAAGTTTCCTTTTCTTGGCTAAATTATCCAAATATACAAAAACATTGACACCTTTCTTTTCTTACTTCAATGATGAAGGTTCAATTACTAACTTTTAAAGGAATTTTGGTCTCCTGACTTAGTRATTTATCTATCATGAGGAAAAATGATGGATTGGGAAATCAATAATTCCTTCAAGTCAACAACTTAGATGTTTTCTTGACAAAATGATTCTCAGAGATAACAACAAAAATATTGAAGGAGATTCTACAATGTGAATTCTCCATTACTCATAAAAAGCATTAAACTCTTATTCTATGCAACATTGAGTTTCCTGCATGGTTGCTTGGTGATTTCAAAACTTCTTCAACTCATCAACAATACTAAGCAATCATTAAGGGATCCAATACCTTCATAGATATTTACACATAAAATTCAAGCTTGAAAAATTGATCCTAAATCCTCATATATATAAACTACTTCATGTGCGAGCTCAATATCAACAAACTAAAAGAAGTATTGGCAAGCGATTAAAAATAAATTTAAATGCATGTTGGTGGAATCCCTTGATTTCTCAACTTGCAACTTACGCAAATTTAAAGTTGGATAGTTGGAGGAGAATAATAATTTTGAAGGTGCTATGCCTCTTCCTACACACCACTAGATCACTATCCAACTTTATAAATCAACATACAACTACACAACTTTATGCAACTTTATGCAACTACACAACAATTGGTTTTATTTTATGCATTGAAGAGTGAACCCTAATGGATTAGAGAAGTTTGGGGACCCAAGGGAGGATCCTAAACCTAGAAAAGACCCCAACTAGTGCATAAGGCCCAAGAGAGGTCATAAGGAAAACTAAGGACAACTGAGTGATTTAGCCCAAGGAGGAATTTTTTTGAGTGCAAGTGTCAATAACCTCAATCGGTTGGTTTGGACAACGAGTAACCTCACTGAATAAGTGATTTTCCTTTTTGGGGGTAAATCGTATACCTTAAGGCTCAAGAAGGTTTAGTCACTAGGTTTGGAGACTCACTGGCCTCCCAACATAGAAAGTTTCCTTTTCATGGCTAAATTATCCAAATATACAAAAAAAATGACACCTTTCTTTTCTTACTTCAATGATAAAGGTTCAATTACTAAATTTTAAAGGACTTTTGGACTCATGACTTAGTGATTTATCTATCATGAGGAAAAATGATGGATTGGTAAATCAACAAGTCCTTCAAGTCAACGACTTAGATGTTTTCTTGAAAAAATGGTTCATAGAGACAAGAACAAAAATATTGAAGGAGATTCTACAATGTGAATTCTCCATTCTCATAAAAAAAATTAAACTTTTATTCTATGCAGCATTGAGTTTCCTACATGGTTGCTTAGTGATTTCAAAACTTCTTCAACTTGTCAACAATACTAAGGAGTCATTAAGGGATACAATACCTTCATAAATATTTACACATCAAATTCAGGCTTGAAAAAATGATCCTAAATCCTCATAGATATAAACTACCTCATGTGCGAGCTTAATATCAACAAACTAAAAGAAGCATCGAAAAGTGATTAAAAATAAATTTAAATGAGTGTTGGTGGAATCCCTTGATTTCTCAACTTGCAACTTATGCAACTTTATGCAATTTACGCAAATTTAAAGTTGGATAGTTGGAGGAGAATCATCATTTTGAAGGTGCTAGGCCTCTTCCTACACACCACTAGATAACTATCCAACTTTATAAATCAACATGCAACTACGCAACTTTATGCAACTTATTCCATTTTATGAAACTACGCAACAATTGGTTTTATTTTATGCATTGACGAGTGCACCTAAATGGATTAGGGAAGTTTGGGGACCCAAGGGAGGCTCCTCAACCTAGAAAAGACCTCAACTAGTGCACAAGGCCCAAGAGAGGTCATAAGGACAAATAAGGAAAACTAAGTGATTTACCACAAGGAAGAAATTAGTTGAGTGCAAGGGTCAATAACCTCAATCGGTTGATTTGGACAACGAGTAACCTCACTGAATAAGTGATTTTTATTTTTGGGGGTAAATCGTATACCTTAAGGCTCAAGAAGGTTTAGTCACTAGGTTTGGAGACTCACTGGCCTCCCAACCTAGAAAGCTTCCTTTTCTTGGCTAAATTATCCAAATATACAAAAACATTGACACCTTTCTTTTCTTACTTCAATGATGAAGGTTCAATTACTAACTTTTAAAATACTTTTGGTCTTCTGACTTAGTGATTTATCTATCATGAGGAAAAATGATGGATTGGAAAATCAATAATTCCTTCAAGTCAACGACTTAGATGTTTTCTTGACAAAATGGTTCATAGATATAACAACAAAAATATTGAAGGAGATTCTACAATGTGAATACTCCATTACTCATAAAAAAAAATTAAACTCTTATTCTATGCAACATTGAGTTTCCTACATGGTTGCTTGGTGATTTCAAAACTTCTTCAACTCGTCAACAATACTAAGGAGTCATTAAGGGATCCAATACCTTCATAAATATTTAGACATCAAATTTAGGCTTGAAAAATTGATCCTAAATCCTCATAGATATAAACTACCTCACGTGTGAGCTCAATATCAACAAACTAAAAGAAGTATTGGAAAGCGATTAAAAATAAATTTAAATGAGTGTTGGTGGAATCCCTTGATTTCTCAACTTGCAATTTGCGCAACTTTAAAGCTGGATAGTTAGAGGAGAATGATCATTTTGAAGGTGCTAGGCCTCTTCCTACACACCACTGGATCACTATCCAACTTTATAAATCAACATGCAACTACACAACTTTATACAACTTACACAACTTTATGCAACTACACAACGATTGGTTTAATTTTATGCATTGAAGAGTGCTTCCTAATGGATTATGGAAGTTTGGGGACCCATGGGATGCTCCTCAACCTAGAAATACCCCAAATAGTCACAAGGCCCAAGAGAGGTCACAAGGACAAATAAGGACAACTGAGTGATTTACCCCAAGGAGGAAATTTGTTGAGTGGAAGGGTCAATAACCTCAATCGGTTGGTTTGGACAACAAGTAACCTCACAGAATAAGTGATTTTTCTTTTTGGGGGTAAATTGTATACCTTAAATCTCAAGAAGGTTTAGTCACTAGGTGTGGAGACTCACTGGCCTCCCAACCTAGAAAGTTTCCTTTTCTTGGCTAAATTATCCAACTATACAAAAAAATTGACATCATTCTTTTCTTACTTCAATTATGAAGGTTCAATTACTAACTTTTAAAGGAATTTTGGTCTCCTGACTTAGTGATTTATCTATCATGAGGAAAAATGATGGATTGGGAAATCAATAATTCCTTCAAGTCAACGATTTAGATGTTTTCTTGACAAAATGGTTCATAGAGATAACAACAAAATTATTGAAGGAGATTCTACAATGTGAATTCTGCATTACTCATAAAAAAAATTAAACTCTTATTCTATGAAACATTGAGTTTCCTGCATGGTTTCTTGGTGATTTCAAAACTTCTTCAACTCGTCAATAGTACTAAGGAGTCATTAAGGGATCCAATACCTTCATAAATATTTACACATCAAATTGAAAAATTGATCCTGAATCCTCATAGATATAAACTACCTCATGTGCGAGCTCAATATCAACAAACTAAAAGAAGTATTGGCAAGCGATTAAAAATAAATTTAAATGAGTGTTGGTGGAATCCCTTGATTTCTCAACTTGCAACTTAAGCAACTTTATGCAATTTATGCAACTTTAAAGTTGGATAGTTGGAGGAGAGTGATCATTTTGAAGGTGCTAGGCCTCTTCTTACACACCACCAGATCAATATCCAACTTTATAAATCAACATGAAACTACACAACTTTAGGCAACTTACGTAACTTTATGCAACTACACAACAATTGGTTTTATTTTATTCATTGAAGAGTGCACCCTAATTGATTAGGGAAGTTTGGGAACCCAAGGGAGGCTCCTCAACCTAGAAAAGACCCCAACTAGTGCACAAGGCCCAAGAGAGGTCATAAGGACAAATAAGGACAACTGAGTGATTTACCCCAAGGAGGAAATTTGTTGAGTGCAAGGGTCAATAACCTCAAATGGTTGGTTTGGACAACGATTAACTTCACTGAATACACAATATATTTTTTTGGGGGTAAATCGTATACCTTAAGGCTCAAGAAGGTTTAGTCACTAGGTTTGGAGACTCATTGGCCTCCCATCCTAGAAAGTTTCCTTTTCTTGGCTAAATTATCGAAATATACAAAAATATTGACACCTTTMTTTTCTTACTTCAATGATGAAGGTTCAATTACTAACTTTTAAAGGACTTTTGGTCTCCTGACTTAGTGATTTATCTATCATGAGGAAAAATGATGGATTGGGAAATCAACAAGTCCTTCAAGTCAACGACTTAGATGTTTTCTTGACAAAATGGTTCATAGAGATAACAACAAAAATATTGAAGGAGATTCTACAATGTGAATTCTCCATTACTCATAAAAAAAAGTAAACTCTTATTCTATGCAACATTGAGTTTCCTTCATGGTTTCTTGGTGATTTCAAAACTTTTTCAACTCATCAACAATACTAAGGAGTCATTTAGGGATGCAACACATTCATAAATATTTACACATCAAATTCAGGCTTGAAAAATTGATCCTAATCATCATAGATATAAACTACCTCATTTGTGAGCTCAATATCAACAAACTAAAGGAAGTATTGGCAAACGATTAAAAATAAATTTAAATGAGTGTTAGTGGAATCCCTTGATTTCTCAACTTGAAACTTACTCAAATTTAAAGTTGGATAGTTGGAGGATATTGATCATTTTGAAGGTGCTAGGCCTCTTCCTACACACCACCAGATCACTATCCAACATTATAATTCAAAATGCAACTACACAACTTTATGCAACTTACACAACTTTATACAACTACAAAACATTTGGTTTTATTTTATGCATTGAAGAGTGCGCCCAAATGGATTAGGGAAGTTTGGGGATCCAAGGGAGGCTCCTCAACCTATAAAAGACCCCAACTAGTGCACAAGGCCCAAGAGAGGTCATAAGGAAAAATAAGGACAATTGAGTGATTTACCCCAAGGAGGAAATTTGTTGAGTGCAAGGGTCAATAACCTCAATCGGTTGGTTTGGACAATGAGTAACCTCACTGAATAAGTGATTTTTCTTTTTGGGGGTAAATCGTATACCTTAAGGMTCAAGAATGTTTAGTCACTAGGTTTGGAGACTCACTGGCCTCCCAACCTAGAAAGTTTCCTTTTCTTGGATAAATTATCCAAATATACAAAAGAATTGACACTTTTCTTTTCTTACTTCAATGATGAAGGTTCAATTGCTAAATTTTAAAGAACTTTTGGTCTCCCGACTTAGTGATTTATCTATCATGAGGAAAAATGATGGATTGGGAAATCAACAAGTCCTTCAAGTCAATGACTTAGATGTTTTCTTAAAAAAATGGTTCATAGAGATAACAACAAAAATATTGAAGGATATTCTACAATGTGAATTCTCCATTACTCATAAAAAAATTAAACTCTTATTCTATGGAACATTGAGTTTCCTGCATGGTTGCTTGGTGATTTCAAAACTTCTTCAACTCGTCAACAATACTAAGGAGTCATTAAGGGATCCAATACCTTCATAAATATTTACACATCAAATTTAGGCTTGAAAAATTGATCCTAAATCCTCATATATATAAACTACCTCATGTGCGAGCTCAATATCAACAAACTAAAAGAAGTATTGGCAAGCGATTAAAAATAAATTTAAATGAGTGTTGGTGGAATTCATTGATTTCTCAACTTGCAAGTTACACAACTTTAAAGTTGGATAATTGGAGGAGAATGATCATTTTGAAGGTGCTAGGCCTCTTCCTACACACCACCAGATCACTATCCAACTTTATAAATCAACATGAAACTATGCAACTTTATGCAACTTTCGCAACTTTATTCAACTACGCAACAATTGGTTTTATATTATGCATTGAAGAGTGCACCTTAATGGATTAGGGAAGTTTGGGTACCCAAGGGAGGCTCCTCAACTAAAAAATACCCCAACTAGTGCACAAGGCCCAAGAGAGGTCATAACTGGTAAGGAAGGGACCTAAATGTGTTGGCCAAAGCATCTACCATAGAAAAACTTATGACCAAGGAACTTATGAAAAACATTGAAACTTGTGCAACTTTATGCAACTATGCAACTATATGCGACTATATGCAACTTATGCAGCTATATGCAACTATATGCAAATATGAAACTATATGAAACTATGCAACTTTATGCAACTATATGCAACTATGCAACTATATGAAACTTTATGCAACAATGCAACTTATACAACTATATGCAACTATATTGCAACTATATGCAACTTATGCAACTATATGCAACTGTGCTGGTACCACAAACTTATATTCGCACGATAACTTATCTTCTTGTTTTAACACGTGTAGGTACCACCAAATAGGTATATGTCGGATCTATATTCCTCGAGTGATGATCAAGATATACTAAGAGAGGTTGAAAGTGAGACGTGTTGTACTAAAAAAGACCCAACTAGTGCACAAGGCCCAATAGAGGTCATAATTGGTAAGGGATGGACCTAAATGTGTTGGCCAAAGCGTCTACCATAAACAAACATATGACCAAGGAACTTATGACAAACAATGCAACTTATGCAACTTTATGCAACATGAAACTTATGCAACTTTATGCAGCATGCAACTTGTGCAACTTATGCAACTTTATGGAACTTATGAGACTTTATGAAACAATGCAAATTATGCAACTATGCAACTATATGCAACTATATGCAACTATATGCAAATATGAAACTATATGAAACTATGCAACTATATGCAACTTTATGCAGCTATATGCAACTTATGCAACTATGCAACTATATGCAAATATGCAACTTATGCAACTATATGCAACTATATGTAGCTATGCAACTATATGCAACTTTATGCAACAATGCAACTTATGCAACTATATACAACTATATGCAACTGTGTTGGTACTACAAATTTATATTCTCATGATAACTTATCTTCTTGTTTTAACAAGTGTAGGTACCACCAAATAGGTATCTGTCGGATCTATCTTCCTCGAGTGATGATCAAGATATACTAAGAGAGGTTGAAAGTGAGACGTGTTATACTAGATCTACTAGTTCTAGATCAACTAGATCTGACAAGGTAACGAAAATATTTCGTATATGCAAGCAATTTTTTATTGCCAATGGAGGGTCATGTAATTATGATGTTGAGAGCATAGGTGACATTGAGTTGCCCTTGAGGTATAGAAATCTAGTGCAACAATGGGCACCTAAGGAGCTACCTGAAGTGGACACAGATTTCTTCATCAGTGGGAGGATGTATCACTTTGCTCCTTCATCCTTACATGGAATGGGGTTATTTTCCATGGATGGCATAAAGGTCGGCTATGACACTGTAATTGAATTGATGGAGTATGTTGGACCATTATACAAATACAATCATTGGTTGATGTTGGTCTGATATACGTGAAGTATGTGAAGATACGGAGTTGCTGCAAATTATATACAATTAGTAGATAACAATCAAAATAAAGGGGCAACTATGTATATTGATGGAGGGCCAAAAGATACTGGAAACATTGTGGGCTTTATAAATAGTACACGACCAGTGGAAACACCTAAGAAACCGAATTACATATTTGAGGGATGCAAAGGAAATCGTATATTTGTATGTGAAACAAAAACAATAGTTCCAGGTGAAGAGTTGTTGATCGATTATAACTTAAATCGAATAGATGGAGGGGGTGCGGCTATGGGGGTAAATTTTTTACATACCATTCAACTCAACCTTTGATCAATCATTGTTATGATTTATCGCTGCAATATTTCAATTTTTTACTACATATATTTCATTTTTCATTATTTATTTTATGATATTACTGCAATATTTCATTTTTTTAATGTTACAATTACTTTCATAACTCTTGTTGATTAATTTATTGTGTCAACATCTATCCAGGGTGATCTTGAGATATCACAGGCTACAAGTGTCCAGGGTGACCTTAGAAAGACACCCACTATACTTCAACAGGTAAATGTTAAATACAGTAACAACTTATGACTACAACAACTAAATTTCTGAAATTTCATTATTTTTGTTTTCTGATATTACTACAATATTTCATTTTTTTAATGTTACAAGTGAATTTCATAACTTTTGTTGATTGATTTATTGTGTCAACTTCCGTCCAGAGTGATCGTGGTCGAAAATCACCCGCTACATCTGTCCAGGGTGACCATGGAAAGGCACCCATTGTGCCTTAGTAGGTAAATGTTAAATACAATAACAACTTATGACTACAACAACTACATTTCTGAAATTTCATTATTTTTTTTCTAATGTTATTGCAATATTTCATTTTTTTAATGTTACAGGTGAATTTCATAACTTTTGTTAATTGATTTATTGTGTCAACTTCTATCCAGGGTGACCATGGCAGAAAATCACCCGCTACATCTGTCCAGGGTGACCGTGGAAAGACACCCGCTGTGCCTCAACAGGTAAATGTTAAATACAGTAATAACTTATGACTACAATAACTAAATTTCTCAAATGTTAAAGTGCATCTCATTAATTTTATTCATCAATGTATTGTGGCATTGTCAACGTGGGAAGGCTCCCACTGAGGATATTGATGAGGATGAAATATTTTATTCCACTAACCCAATGATAACTGTAACGAAGGCCGTGAAGAAGGCTAACATAGAATATCTAGGTTTGCTTAGCAAAAGACCCCTGACACAGGAGGACATCACAAGAATTGTAGAGCTACAAAATATAATAACTAATTTTGGGGTAAGTGACATCTTCACATATTTTTATCAGCTATGACAATTTCATATCCGTTTTTTTGTTTTATATTTTCTATATGATCTGATAAAGTAAATTTTTCTGTTTGTAGGAGTTTTTAAACTCCGTGCGTCGGGAACCCGCCGATCCTGCAACTACTACAGGTAGTAATGATGGTCCAATGCAACAAAAATGTCGACATAGAAAAGTACAAGTGAGGATTTTTGAGCCTCTTGAGGTTCCCCTTGAATCCATTGATGATCACAATGATTTTGACCGGCATGACACGCCGGAGCATGATGAGCCAAAGCCTGGGACTCCACATGACTATAGAGAGGAGTGTACTATAGATGGACATGAAACTATTGTGCATGGAGAAAAATGAATTAAAAGCACTAGATCAGTATATGTCACCTTTCTAGTGGATGATGCATGTGTTCCGATCAAGATTTAGAAGATTTTAGGTAATTGTTAATTAATTGATTCATTTTTATCATGAAATTGAAATGGACATTTGTTGAGATTATTATAAATTAATGGATAACAGGTTTTTGCAGAAAACAATGTTTTCTATATAAACTTAAATGACAAAGCATTGTAGTTGTTTGGCACCACCATTCACACATGGTGGAATGGCCAAGATAGAAAAAAGAAAGATGATTTAATAGACCACATGGTAAACTTGTTCAACAACACATTCAACAAGAAAGTGGTTACAAAGTTAGCCAGTGAGAATTTAAAATATACTAGGGCCTAATATAGGGATAAATTGCAATTAGACCTCAAGCATCATCGCCCTCCCATGGTTCCGAAGAAAGAGTGGAAGGCCCTTATAGAGGATGCAAAGGAGAACTTTT
>JZKD02S2175981.1:160810-216411 GCA_000966675.3 Picea glauca | reverse complement strand
TTAGTGGCCTATCTCTCTAGGTTCTTACCCAAGGTGACTGTGGAGGGGAAAGTCTTCATGGTACCTGGAATTGATGTTGGCCAAACTCACTCGGGCTCCTTGGAGGGTATACCCACGATTATGTGTGGGATCTTACACCAGGCTGTAAGTCCGTTAAGTAGGTCATCAACGTAACTTTTCCAACTTAGCCCTGCCCCTTCTCGTCTCGTTGTTGCGATGTTGGATTTCATCACCAACTAGTGGCTTCGAAATTATAAGGTTTTGTTTGCTTGGTGATTGCTTCCTAGATTTTGTTTACTAGCGAGTGTTATTTGTTTCTCGAAGTTGATCACAGGAATTTCTTTGCGGAGCTTGTCATTCATTTACAATTTCTCCCCCACGACGTTCACGTAGAATGCAAGGTTTATATCCAAAACATCTGGACGATACTCAACCCTCGCCTACCGGTACACCTGAGGGTTCTCCCTGTCAGACTGAAGTCCCAGTGGTTACTCCACCACACGGGGAAACAAGTGACGTTCCAGTTGTCACTACACCACCTCTGCAGGTAGACTGAACTGACTCTCTAGAAGATTTTCGAATCACCAATACTAGAGAGGACTATCGCATTCACCGTGGTGAACGACCTTTTGTGTGATTAAATTCTTCTGGAGAAGCCATTGTTACATCTTATGAATCAACCGTTGGGCCTTCTCCCAGTGTAGTAGGCCAAGATCCTTTTTGGTCAGGTGATTTCTGACGAGTCCTTTTTGGTACTGAGTCACCCATAGTCTACGAAATCAACCCTCCAGTGTCCTCTGAGACATAAAATACACCAGAGACTACCACTTATCACTTTGTTCTCCCTCCTGAGATGGCCCATATCACAAATACTACGAGTGTCCAAACTGGAATTACTGCAGCTACTCTTGCTCCTATCAATACCCAACAAATACCTGATGTCAACCCGACATTACCACCCAGTTACCATGTGTTGAATGCTTTGTTGAATGCTTCCAATCCAACACCTCCGCAAACCCCAGCCGATTCTCCAGGTCCTGGGCACCCTATTCACGGTTTCATTCCGACACTCCCACCATTTCCTTCTGGCAATACTCATCCTAGTGGCACTATCCTGACTGCTGCACCAAACTTGCAGATTCCTTTTGGTGGACAAGGTGGTACGGTTCCTTTTCCTTTTCCCAGGCACAACACAGTTACTACGCAACCTACGGTTAGCACACAACTTTCGGGTGGAACTATACCTACGATAGGAGGACCAACCTCCCCTTTTGGACAAAATATACCTCTTGAATTGGCCCAGTATTGGAATCATCTTTTACAAAACTTTCCTCAAAATGATGGGGGGCAGCAACCCGCCCCTACTATCGGTCAACCTTATCCAGGTATACCTAATCCTATTTGGGGTCAGGGTCAAACTACTCAACCTCAGGTCCCTACTCAAACTCAAGGTTACAATCCTTGGGGATACTATCCTATCCGGCCACCACCGAATCAGCCAGGGTCTTCCCTCTATGGAAAAACTACTTACGATACTACTGGTTTTTCGACAGGGCTTCCACCCAAAAGCCATCAGTACCCACAAGTAAACCGACAGTTACCTTTTCTTGGTACCTTGGATTTGCCAGATTTGTCTAGGATTCTAAACGATCCTATTCGTCACTCTCCCCAATGGCCTGCTATTCCTGCTAAGCTTCCATCGGATATTCCGAAATTAGATGGAAAGGAGGGAGAGGACCCAAATAATCATGTGATGACTTTTCACTTGTGGTGTTCGTCCAAATCATTGATGGATGACTCCATTTGTCTACGTCTTTTTCAACGAACCCTCACCGGTTCTGCTGCGAAGTGGTATATTGAATTTCCATGAGGTTTCTTTTCTGATTTCAACAGGCTAGCTATGGATTTTCTTACACATTACCAGTTACTGATCCAGTACGATACTGGGACTGAGATCTTGACTTCTTTCAAAAAAACTAAAGGCACTCATATATCGGATCATATGCATGAGTGGCGAAGGAGACGACGTCTCATTAAACTTGAACTCCCTGATCAGTTACTGGCAGAATGGTTTACGAAATATTTCGTGAACGAAATTGGTAAAGACATTGCTATGGGTGGTGTTGTTACAGAKGAGYAGGCTAKAAGTYGYGMTCARYATCTTGATCTCGTTTATTCKCAAACRGGAACRCTYTAACGATTTACTACCYGAACTACCTCGTCCTGGTACTTCCAACACTTCAACTRCTCCAGCTGCCTCGCATGCAGCTGATGGTGTGATTGGTACTGCTCATACCCACTCACATTCTGTTTCCACTACAACCCCTAAATCCAAGTCTTCTAATGTTCAAAATGATCCGTCTCCTACTGCTTCCACCGGTAAAACTTCTGAGGCGAACGCTGTTCAATCTACACCGACCGGTAAAAATAAATCAAAGAAAGGAAGAGGCAAGAATAAGGAGAGTAAAAATAATAATCAAACTAAGAAAACTAAAACCCCTCCTGTTGAATATCGGGATAAGCGCAAACCACGCTACCCTTGCCTTATCTATGGTCACGATCACTACACGAAGGATTGTCCTCGACGCGTCGAGGTTACTAAGTTCCTTCAAGGAACGATGAAACCCTCTACACCGACAGTCTTGTCCCAACCCTTCCCATCTCAACAACAGGCCCAGTTGGTCATTCATGACCAACCATCTACTTCTACGACGTCATATATTTTGATGTGTACCGGTGATTCTAAGAACAATAACGTTGCACTCACGACTAGAGCCAAAGACTATACTCCGTCTAAGGAGAAGGTTGACGATTTACCTCCTGATTTGGTACATCCCTCTCCACCGAATCCACCTACGAATGATCCTCTTCATCTCGAACGACCGAGCCTTGATACAGTTCTGCGACCACCCCCGAAAGGTGTCGTTAAGAAATTGACCTTCAATCCTCATGCTCGAGCAGCCCAGAACTATAGCATTGTCGAAGATCTGGCCCAAGCACCTTCAACGATGTCTGCCCTTGAAGTCCTTTAGTCTTGTCCTACACAATGAAGGGCTCTGTTGAAAGTTATAGGTGGAATTGATCCCACAGATACAAATTTGATAGTCTTTGACTTGGAAGATCATATTCCAAGGTTACCCCCTCAACTTGCATTTCAGATACAAGTTGTTGTCACTGACAAGAATATTTGTCGAACTGTTATCGATGAGGGTGCCTCTATGTGTGTAATGTGTTTTGCTTGTTGGAAAGCCATTGGCTCTCCTCCTTTAAATGAATCACAAAATACTTTGAAAGCCTTCAATGGCTTTGGTTTTAAGCCTTACGATGTTCTTCCATTGTTGCCTGTTACTCTAGAAGGTAAAACTGTCCAAGTTGAAGTGGAAGTTTTCGATGCTCCCCTGGATTATAATCTTTTACTTGGTCATAGATGGATAGATTCTATGCACGCCATTGTGTCAACACTTATCCGTGTCGTAATATTTCCTCATCAGGGAAAAATTGTTACGGTTGATCAACTTGCCTTCTTTAATTCTGATACTCGTACTGGAAACGTGTCGTTTATAGCTAAAACCCCTCCAGGTTACGAGAATGTTGGTGTAGGCCTTTTAAAAGACTCTTCACTAATGGGTACTTTCCCCATTCCACCACCACCCGATGTTCCACACCTGTCAGTTGCTTCTATTAACATGATCTCTGCCGTACCTCATGAACTTCCTGCGTCTTTCGACCCATGGATAGTCCCTGATCCTGGAGATCATGCTCGTTTCAGTGCCGTTATGCTGTTAAGTCCGGTTGAGTCTGCTTATCAAGCCATTCAATTGACAACCCTTTCTACACCCTCTCTTGATGAGTTGTCTCCCAATCCTTTCCATGTCATCTTTCCCACTGACGAGATGATCATGTCCGTCATGGAAGACACCCTTGGGACAATGGGCATCATCGTTCCATACTGTTTCTGGAACAACATACTCTCGAGAACTACCAACGGATTTCAACTCCGTCGACCGTTGTTGTCATATCGACCGTTCTTGGATATGCACATGATGTGTTTGCCGAAGGGAACCTCAGTAATATTTATCCTACGATTCCCATTGATATATCAGTTAAACCTGGGATAGTCGAAAATGTTCACATTGGAGCTTCGTGTTCTCCAGCTGAAATTGTCACCTATACATCTATGTTTAAAGAATTTCATGACATCTTTGCCTGGAGTTACGAAGAGATGCCAGGTATCGACGCTGCAATTGTTGTGCATGAGATAAAGACATACCCCGGAGCTAAACTATTCCGGCAGTGCCTTCGTCCGGTTCATCCACGTAAAGCGATAGCTATCAAACTCGAAGTTGAAAAAATTCTCAAAGCCGGTTTTATTTATCCCATGGCTCTGATAGAATGGGTTTCCAACCCTGTACCGATTGATAAGAAAGGTGGTAGTATACACGTTTGTGTTGATTATCGGGATATTAACAAAGCCTGTCCAAAAGACAACTTTCCAACCCCTTTTGTCGACCAAATTGTTGATGATTGTGTCGACAGTGAAATCTTTTCTCTCATGGATGGAATTTCCGGATATAATCAAATTAACATCGCTCCTAAGGACCAACATAAAACTGATTTTATTTGTCCTTGGGGTACTTTCACCTATAGGAAACTTCCCTTCGGTCTTAAGAACGCGGGCACAACGTTTCAACGTGCTATGTCTTATGCGTTTCACGATATAAAGAATATCGTTCAACCTTATTTGGACGATTTACCAGCTCATTCTTTACGCCGAGTCGATCACCCCACTCATCTCCGAGAAATTTTCGTTCGTTGTCGGTTCTATCGCATTCATTTAAATCCTCATAAATGTGTCTTTTGCATAGAGTCCGGCCGTCTTCTAGGTTTCATTGTTTCACGTCAAGGGATCCGGGTAGATCCTTTTAAGGTTGAGGCGATTCTTAATCTCCCTCCTCCTTCTTCACTGCACCAGTTGCAAAGTTTGCAGGGGAAATCAAACTTTCTTCGTCATTTCATCCCTAATTATGCCAATATTACTCGTGGTTTTACATGGATGCTAAAGAAAGGTTTAGAGTTTGTCTAGGATACCGTGGCCAACAATGCTTTTGAGGCTTTGAAGTTGTCCCTCACAAAAGCTCCACTTCTCTTCCCTCCTGATTATAGTCGTGATTACTTTCTTTATCTTGCTGCCTCGGAGTATACCATCGGCATGGTTCTCGTTCAAGAGGACGATGCACATGACGAACATGTTGTTTATTACTTGAGTCGAAGTCTCACATCAACTGAAAGCAAGTACCAACATGTTGAAAAATTGGCTTTGGCTACTGTTCAAGTGGTTCAATGCTTTTGGCATTATATCCTTTCGAGGAAAACTACAGTGATTTCACATTGCAACCCTATGCAACACATTTTGATTCATCAATTGATAGGGGGCAAGTAATCCAAATGGATTGTCATACTCCAGGAGTTTGACTTGGAGTTCGATTGTGCCACGTCTAAGAAATCTTTATTTTTCGCTGAATTGATATGTGATTTTCCTCACTCAGCCACAGAAAATGTAGCAGTAGATTCATTGCCTGATGAGTCTCTTTTCCTTATAAGCACTGAGAATATTTGGTATGGGGATATCATTATATATCTCCAAACCCAAACTTTCCGGCCTGCTTTGTCTAGCACCGAATGCCGTCGTATCCACTATCAAGCACGTCAATATATTATCCTCAGGGATACTCTTTACCGTCAAGGAATTGACTCTGTGTTTCGACGTTGTTTGACTTTTGACGAAGCCGAGAAAGCTCTGAATGACTGCCATTCCGAAGCATGTGGTGGTCATATGTCTGGGTATGCTACTGCCCAGAAGATCTTACGCGCAGGATATTTTTGGCCTTCCTTGTTCAATGAATGCATTACTGATGTTCAGAAGTGCCATGCCTGCCAGACCTACAATCAGAAAATTCAGTCGCATCCTGCTCCTCTTCATCATGTGGTCTCAGTAGGTCCTTTTGAAAAATGGGGCATTGATTTCATGACATGTCACCCTCACTCGGTCGGGGGGCATGGTTACATCATTGTGGCAGTGGATTATTTTACTAAATGGGCCGAGGTGATGCCAACATTCGATAATACTGGAAAGAATGTAGCATTGTTTCTTTTCAACCATGTCATAGCTCGTTTTGGTGTTCCTCAAGCTATCATTACTGATCATGGTAGTCATTTTAGGAATTTTATGATGTCTGAAATGATGGAAAAGTTGGGTCTTCGTCATGATAACTCAACACCCTATTATCCGCAATATAATGGCCAGGTTGAAGCAATCAACAAAGTTCTTACAACTATGCTTCGACGGATGATAGGAATTCATAAAACTAGCTGGCACATGATGTTATTTTCGGCATTGTGGGCATACCGGACATCTGTTAAATCCGCTACGGGGTTTACACCCTTTCGATTAGTCTATGGCGTGGAAGCCATTCTTCCAATAGAATGTGAGATACCTTCTCTGAAGATAGCTATCAAAATCTTACCTAATATTTCTTCTGAAGAAGAGCGTCTATTGTATTTGATGTGATTAGACGAAACTCAATGTGACGCCACTCTCGTGATAGAAGCCCAGAAGAAACGTGTCAAGGCACAGTATGACAAACATGTCAAGCCTCGCATTTTCTCTGAAGGGGATCTTGTTCTTCTATATGAACAAGATAAAGATGTCTTAGGAGTTGGGAAGTTCGAACCAATGTGGTGTGGTCCTTACATTGTTCATCGAGTTTTAGAAAAAGGAGCATATGAGCTGGTCGACTATGATGGTATACCTTTGAGTGAACCCAGGAATGGGTTGTACTTGAAGAAGTACTATGCATAAGTCATTTGTCCACAAGTAATTGTATTTTTATGTATCGTATTTTGTGTGTGTTCCTTTAGTTTGCTTTTGACATTATCTGGTCTCTGCCCTTATGTAATGTTATGTTTGATTGCCATATGTTGGAGTCTTCACTACCCTATATTGGCTTCGCTGATGGTGCTAGCCGTAGTACTCAAAACTTAGCTTCAGCTGCATGGGCAATCTATGCCCCAAAAAATGAACTTATATCTTTATGAGGTGTATATCTTGGCCGAGCAACCAACAACATCGCAGAGTATAGCGCCGTTATTGAATTATTGGTTGATGTTATCTCTCTCGGAATTCGTCATTTGGTTGTGCGACTTGACTTGCAGCTTGTAGTACTACAGCTAATTAATGTCTACTCTATTCGAAGTCCTACTTTATTACGAGTGTATTTGTGAATTCGCCTCTTGGAATGATATTTTGATCACATTGAATATCAACATATTCCTATATGTCTTAATACATTAACAGATGCATTGGCTAATTATGTATTGGACAGACATTTGAGCCATTTATAAATCAAACACATTTAAATTTACACAATATAAAGTAAACCGGTAGAAGCCATCTGTATATAATGATCAAAAGAGTTTGTTGTTTTTACAAAAGGTTTGTCCGAAGACCAAAATATCAAAAATTGAAGCTTATAGCTTCTACAAAGTGACGTCACGGATGATGTTCACGGTAACACACTACTTCCCTAGCTACTCTGCGGAGCATTCGACCCATAACTGCTGAAACTCCTATAGTGTGATGCTGGTTGTGTCATGGAATCTCTTCCAGAGTCATATCTGGAATGTCTGCTGTAAGACCCTCTAAATTTTGTTCCACAACCTGGTAATCTTCAGCATACTATGGTACTACTGCTGCTGCTTCTCCTCGTCGCTGGATAGGAGAACTGATAGGAGGTCTATACAGTCCAACATCTGTGTTATCAACAAACATTTGTGTTAGTCTTCAGACAAATATATAAAACAAAAACATTTAATATGATAAAAAATTAAAAAAAAAAAACATTTTAAAAAGAGAAAATTTGTGTACTTCTTACCGAGGTCTCCCCACTGAGCATCCTTAGGTATTGATAGATCCGGATCTCCTCGAAAATCCAACTCGGCATAGGCGTAGTCATCGACCATCAACATCTGGTTTCGCAACCAGTCAAAGAAAATATCACCATATTTGACGATTGGTCTTTCCACTTGCCGAGCCATGAGCCGACACCACCGCAACATCCTCGGATCCCTAGGACATGGAAGGTCCCACTCAGCCTGTAGTCTAAATACAGGAACTCTCTCGAGGAAGAAAGACACTAACAAAGATCCATATCCAAATTGTTTCAGTTCACCCCGCCTGCACTTGGTCAGTTGTCTTTTGATACTGCGCAACACTGCATCAGCCCAGTTAAATACTCGGGGCTCAGTACATTCGATGGCGTACTGGAAATAGCTCTGTAATTCCATACGGGGAGCGACACTTCCATCCATCCAAGTAATCGTGAAGAGAATAGTGCGGAGAGTCAGGTCTGTTACTCCCCAGATCACCACTTTCCCTTTCTTTCTTTCGACCTCGGGTACACAGTATTGATTGCAATATTCACTCATTTTTAATCCGCCAGCTCTGCTGCCATTCAGACTGACATAAGACCCATGCCTGGATAATCCGTTCAAGAAGTATATGTCCTTGATTTCAATGACTAATGTGTGAGCTCCCACATTGAAAACTTGCTGGTCTGGATCCCACATACGGACTAGATACTCCAGTAATCAGACTTGGGCTCTCATGCCTGGGATACAAAAGTATTTTAAGAGACCAAAATCTCTCAATGCAACTATGGTGGGAGGATGATTCTCGGCATTTGCATTATCCTTCTCATGTTCTCGTTCTCGCCACTCAAGTACCATGTTTGTGGCTATTTACCTGCATAAGAAACATATAAAGAGGATTAATGATTTTATTCATGAGATGAATCTTTTTCATTGGCTAAACTTTTAAAAAAAAATTGAGTTCTGCGCTGCTTGCAGGTGCCTTATTATGCACAGTGCGAACACCTCACAGGTGGCTCAAGGCCCACTTGTGAGAGCGAGTCATTCTCGCAGGTCCCGTATGGGCCACCTGCGAGAATGCCTCCACGCATATATGGTTCAAAAAATAACTTAAAGCAGAACTTTTAACCAACAGAATCAAAATTTTAAACCATGAAAAGATCAAGAAGAAAGAACTTACCAAAATGCTGCTGACGGCTCGTCAAATGGTCTCTCGTAGCTCCCAGAAATCAACACCGAATTCAGAGGGTAAAATGAGGGTTTTTGAAGCTCAATAGTGAAAATGTGAAATGATATGGTAAAATTATTTATTTACTCATTTAATTTACTTTTTACTATGTCAATTTTGGTTTTTTATGTTTATTTATTGAGTAACCCTAATCACTAATATGAACATGAGTGTAATGACTTGCAGGTGTGAAACATTGATGATTAGAAAAAGGATATGAACATATTTTTCTCCGTTATGGTGTGATTTTGATTGTTTTTTATGGTTTTTTACAAAAAACCTCGAGCATCTTTTTGTCCGTTCTTGCTCTCGTGAACCATAAGAATGTGATTGAGCATAGTTTTATCACTTTTTCGGGCTCACTGTGGTTATACGAAAAAGGAACCCCCCTGGAGTTTTCTTTAATCTCTTTTTAGACTCTCTAAACATGAAAAGATTGCTGAGCGACTTTGCTATTTTCACGCTCGATAAAGTATTTGAAGTACGCGTCTTTCAAGCGATAGTTTAACCCTTTTTCGGTCTCGTTGGACTACTGTACAAAAAAAGAACTGAGAGAGTTATCTTTTAAGTGTTTTTCCAAACTCTATAATCTTGAAAAACCTTCGAGTTTACTATCTCTGAACTCGTTAAACAAACATTGACAGACCCGTGATGGGACCAGACCACTCCTTCTTAGGGTTCGTTAAACATACTCCGAGGGACTCATCCGAAGGATGAGCTTATATTAACAAGCATATGTGATCCTCTTCAAGCTTGCGTAAAAATAAAGAGGTACTTGCCAGAAATGGTGGGGGAAAATTTGGGAAAGGGATATGTTTCATCTTTGTATTGATTGGCAGTAAGTGTCGCTCTTTAACATGACACCCCCTATTCATCATTTGAAGCTGGTTTGGGAAATCCATTCATCTCTCTTCTGATTGATTACAAGGTCATTCCATGTGTCATATTTGAGTCAATTCTTCCAAATCATTGGTCGTGTTGTTCATATGTTCAAGAGAAGTCCATCTAAAACCTATATTGAGTCGACCATCTGCAGTTATCCATTCTCTCCGTGTTGACCTTCCCTATGTCCAGTCCAATTGCCACATGCTCTGTTACACTTTCAAACTCTGTTACTCATTTCGTGTCATTGATGGGGGATACATCAAGGCCCTTCTGTGACGAGTTTTGTTCCATCGACTTCAGCTCATTATCTGGAATCAAGACTTAGAAATTATTCAGTACCTTGGAGCTTGCATGCCTCAATGGCAAGTTTCCTCGCTTTCGACAGTGGGTTTACCTCATTGACCCCTGATCGAAAGATTCCATCAGATGTTCGACATCAAATCATTTATTCACAGTCAATGGATTTTACTATAGTACCTTGGGCATCATTGACATCAATGGTGATTTCCCTCGCACTTGTTAACGATTACATCAATGACCTGTAATCAAGTGGTTTCTGCCATGTTCGACTTCAACACATATAATCAATGGTTAGATTCGTACTTTGGGTGATGAGATTGAAGACCCTAGATTTCTCTTTGTGATCCAGGTTGTGATGGAGTATGTATTATTTGCGACACATAGATCCACTATGTATGTTTCGTGGCTATGTCGTCTTGGTTTAAAAATTGTCGCATAGATCCACAGTGTATTCAGGTGGCTATGCTATATTGTGATGGCATGGATCCATAATGTATGATTGGTGGCCATGACCTTTGTTTATGATGTCATCATTATATGATATGAGTATGGGAATGCCTACCTCATAATTGGTATATATGATATTCTGCAGATGCTTGGATGTTTGCAGGTTTCCGATTAGATGTGCTCTTGGTTCTTGACACACACATGCAACTTACAAAGTCTATTGACTGTCACTGGTTCCAATCTCAGACTTTGGGGGGCATTCTGTTATCCATAATTTTGGTTGTCATGATGATGTGATGATATTGGTGAACTCAAGCTCTTCATTAAAACTTAATCCTGAGAAAAGTTACCTTTATCTCTTTCCAAAAAATCACAGTTTTGAGGAAGGTTCGCAGGCTGTCAATATATTTTCCTGCGAGAATTCATGATTCTCGCAGGCTGCCTTAAGGCAGGGTGCGAGGGGTTTGCACTGTACCTAACTGTTAGGGTGCAAACTGCTTCTAAAGAAGGGAAAAAGATAAATTCTCGAATCTTCTAGAAGGATGAGATGGCATTTTGAATGGTTATCTAAGTACTGGCTTTCCTGATATCTTGGGATCATTCCTATACAAGTAAATAATTCATTCTCTCCTATATATTGAGTGGAATGCTCATGGAAAAGGTGAGAAGCAAACTAGCAAGAGAATTATTGGAGAATTAGTGGAAGATTGTGTGAAGGACTGATGCTACAACAGATAAGGAACTCCAACAAAGTCATCAAAAGTGGTTGATCTTCTTCATGCAAGTGAGCAAGTGTGTGTGTCAGAGCTAAGGGCCATCGAAAGGAGGTTTGCAACATCAAGGATCAGGTTGTAATCTTTTCTTTCAATCGATATAATACAGTAATATGTCCCTTTCCCATAAAGCTATTGTCGCTTTATTGCATAACTCCTTGATCATATGCATAGATTAACTATTGAATATATTGAGTTATCTTCACTTCGATTGGTTTGTATTGTTGTGATCTGAATGACACAAGAGCATTGGAGCGAAGCTGGTACAACAGAAACCGAAAGAAGCGAACTTAAGGTATGTCCATGATTCTTGCCTCCTAGTTCATTCAATAGTCTAAATCTAGGGAAAGAGTATTATTCTGTCATGTTTTGTTCTAGATCCAGGTGGATCTAGGGAGATCGGTTCGTGTCCGCACTTATGGATTAATCCTAAAACAATGTGTTCCCCTAGCTATGCCAACATGTTCCCAATGCAATGGTAGTGGAATCCACACGGACATGGAAAATTTTTGACCAATTAGGAAAAACAAGAATTGGAGCCATAACCATCCACCGTTTAAACTTGAAAAATCCCTTTTCACATTCTACAATTCATACAAACGGGACACATTTTCATATTAGTTCCTCCTTATGCATTATTAATTGAGAATTCCCCATGATATATATATGGTAATACCCTGCATGACCATAACACAGGGACATAATTCTCTAGTGCATACATATTCTAAAATTACTATGATTTTCATTAGTTTGACTAAACATCCTTCCTTGTAGATAATATGATCCAAGAGGATGTTGAATGGGGTGTAGAAAATGAAACTCTTAATATTTAGGTACAACTAGATCAATCAACTTCTTTCCATCACCAACATTAGTGTATCCATGTGACCCTTTAGCTAGATATACATTGCCAATAATTGAAAATATAGCTCAAGGAAATTATGGATATACTCATTGAACATAACAAACATGATTCTAGAGAACATAATTGGTGCATTACTTGGGCCATAGTGCATGAGATTGTATGCATACAATCACCATTCCATAGAAAAAATGTTATTCATCTTATCCTCCTTGATGATACAGATTTTATGATAGCCAAATAATCCTAATATGAAGGCGTAAGGTTCATTCCTTGCCACTTTCTTGGTAATATTGTGACTAAAACATGTATGAAAGGGATCATGTATGTAGGCCTGAATCAATCTAAAAAGTTCCACAGAAAAATTTATTCCACCTTTTTCACACCCTATATGACTATTAGACTAATGGAATCTTATTGTTCCACTGAAAATATCTAACCAATAGTTATCATATCACATATCTATTGTTTAGCATACTCCTTATAATGTGAATGCATTCTATATAGTCACTTCTTGGTAGATCATGTGTTAGGATTCAATTCTATATTCATCTCCCAATGTTCTCCTCTCACTCTTTTCATCTCAAAGATGCTACATAGGAATAGGTGAGTGTACTCTCAAATAAAATATACAATGTATGCAATGATGTTTTCATACAAATAATCACCAATAATAGCCAAATTAGACACATCCTCCATACTGAAATCGACTATTTGTCTTCAATATCCCATGATAGTGAACTATATAGTTGGTATTATTGGCTTGTGTGACTACATGGTGCACCTCTATTTATTCAAACCACGAAGAATGAAATTCTTTTGTGACATCATCCTCTACAGAATCTATGGTCAAACATTATGGTAGTCCCATTAGTGGGAAACATTGAATGTGTTTTATATCCCCACTAATCAACATATCTTCCTCACAAAGTTGAAAAGTGTCATAGAACTTAAATTTTAGTTATGGTCCGTAGGTCATCTATCATTGCATTTTTCTTCTATAGGTACCAATTCTTCTACAATGACTCTAAGGTGGGCACACATTTATGCACCCACTACTAAATAGAAATTCCCTGTGTATACTAGTGAGTTTCACAATGATCCACGTGCTCCACTATATAAGAAGTACCATTGAATTGTAGGGACTATTTGGAAAATATTGATTTATGTTCATGATCCTACTCTTCTACGGAAGCTTTTGTAGGTGAGACTCCTTCAGTGTCATTTTTCATTTATTACTTATATTCATGTGCCTAGGAGATGAAATGAATTAACTATTTCATTAGCAAACAATATCCTTTAATGAAAGAGCCCAATGCGATAAAATGCATGTTGGGTTCTTGGAACAGTTCAAATTATTTTGATAATAAGAACTTTGATCTGTTCTACCGAGAAGGTCTACATTTCGTGCCTGTATAGCCCTATACATTCCACTAAGTTACACTACTCTTATATATATATAAGAGTAGTGTAACTTAGTGGAATGTATAGGGCTATGACTTGGAATTTCAAAGTCTTTCATATCATATGAATATCTCGTCCTTATCAAGATCGATGGATGGGAACATGGGTCAACACAAACCTTATGTCTAGTAGGTTCCTAGTCCTACTATATCTTCTCATGACTCCAAAGTTCATAATGAAATTCCCACAATCATTCAAGGATATATACTAAAGTGATATCCAATGTTTATACCCTCTATTCAAACATGATGTGTTAAGTTATGCGTTTCATAAACTTTTTGGCATTAGTTGTGCCATTAAACATTAGTGAATATTTAATCTCTACATGAATCCACTTAATGGAGTTTGGTAGTGTGCATATTTGTGTCAATTAATTCTCATACTCCTTAGGAGGCCCAAAAGTAATGGACACTTTGGAATAAATGACATAGGAGAATAATATTCTCCAACTCAACTTTCCACTAGCAGTTGGATTAATGTAGTCTTCCCACTATCCTATGGTGAGATTATCGAAAAACACCTTCATCCAATACTTCTTCTATATGTTTAACAAATGTATTTCCCTACATTATATCCAATGGATATACCATCCAATAAACCTTCTTGTCAAATGACATCATTATCAAATTCCTAATCAATCCATTACAATACTAGGTATGGATATTTGTCATATACTATGTCAATGAACTCAAAGTAAGCATAAATATTCACACAATCGAGATAAAATTCCATCTCTCCAATTTGACAATGGGGAAAATGTGTGATTGGTTCAAAAACTACCACTAGATTGACAAGTGGACCCAATTTGGTCATACCATGAGTTCCCATGATTACTTCAGTAGGATGTTAACATCCAGCCTGAAGCTAAGCATAACTTCTCACACTTCATATCATTGAATCAATTCATTTAATTATTTTCCATACCTTGTTCACTAGACATGGTTTAAGGGCCTATCTTGTGCCTCTATTGGTGACTCTAAAATTGGCCCAAGTACCTCCCTTAACTTTGTTGTGGATTTATCATTGTCTATTATCTATAGAAAAATTTTCAAAAATTCTTTGACTTCATCTTCCACTATATAGACTAGTAGAATCATGCATTGGCTTAGTGGCCAAATTATGGAAGGTTTTCTATTTCTTGCATTCATAGTAACTATGTTTCTAGCATGAATAGCTTCCTGCATCACCTTAATTACATATTTAAAGTAACATTTCTTTCATAGTACATCAAACCTTGGTGCTCACTATAAATCTTGATATCTGGGTCCTTTATTTGCATCTCTCATGTTTGTGCTAGAATTGGCTCCAAACTAGGTGATGATATTGATCCCAATGTAGGCACAACCTACTATATTTTAACCATGTATATAAATCTCACAATTCACCATATTATCACTACTCTATCTCATGTATTGTTCCTCCCATTTATTAATCAATTGTACACAATCATGTGTATTATGTATTGTCTTTTGGTAGTACCCACATCAAGGATGGTGAGGATATAAGTAATTCCTTTCAATATACCCCACTTCATAATAATTATAAAATCATGGTGGGAGATGATCCACTTAATTCCATAGATCCCTATTACCATAATTCTAATTATGTCCCCCATCCACTCCCATGGTTGAATCCATTGTGGACAAGTTCTTCTCAAACCTTTCCATTAGTGTAGATATTGCACAAAAATCCTTTGTATCGTTAATGTTTACCTAAGATAAGTTTCAATTCACAATGCTACAATATTACTAAATTTTTATAGCAATAAGAAATGGTGGATATCATACCTATTGTTTTAGAATATCTCATGAATCCCAACATTCATCTTCTCATGTAGATTTTTTTTTAAAAACCTACAAGAGGCGTGGAAATATCGACGAAAGTTCCTCGCAAGCTAATGATTAGGTTTTACTCTGACAAGGATTTTCGTTGCTATTGCCATGAAAGTTCATCGCACTTTTCCATGATTTTTCGTCGCACATATAGCATCTGCGTCGTAATCTCTTCATGAGTTTTTTCTCTGCCAAGTGTTTTCGTCGCTATTGCCACCCTTTTTCATTGCAACTTTCCACAATTTTTCTTCACACATATGGCATCTACGTCGTAATCTGTTGGTGAGTTTTTTTACTTTGGCACGGTTTTTCATCCCTATTGTGACGATGTTTCATCGCTATTGCCACCCTTTTTAAGGTAAACCTATCTTGAGGATGATGACACGTGGCAGGATTATTCTTTCGCCGTTTCCACGAATACCTGGTTCATGGATATAGCGACAAAAAGGTTCCACGAAAAATAGTCTTTGCTTTCATGGAAAGTGTGACGGATATGTGTGGCAATAGAAACGAAAAACCATGGAAAATTTAGTCATATGTAGTAGTGATTTGTGGGACCCAATGGTTGAAATACCAACCCCACCTGAAAGGGGATGTGGCAGGTTGAGCTATGTATGGATCTGTTGTAAATATGTTGAACATAGGGAAGACTCTCATCCCATGTGCATGGATGCTTGGAATTGTACATGTGTAAAATATGAACGATCATCTTGTTGGTGACCTCTGTTTAACTATCCGTTTGGGGATGGAAGGTTGTGGATTTGGTGAGTTTGGTGTCCAGTCATGACCAGAGGCTCGAATAGAATGTGTTGAGGACCAGGTTGTCTCGTTCAGAGACAATGGTTTTTGGTATCCCAAAATGTACCCATACTTGTTCGAAGAATATCTTGGCAGTGGCCTCTGCTGTGATGCTCTCTTTGCAGGCGGCCAAAATTTCCATCTTGCAAAATTGATCAACAACCACAAAAACACAGTCATTTCCCTTCTTGGTTGAAGGAAGGCCTGACATGTAGTCCATTAAGATGGATTCCTAGGGCCTATCAAGAGTAGGCAGAGGGGTGTACATGCCTTGTTTCTTAATGGCTGGTTTGGAAATGGCTCAGGCTGTGTAGGACCTGATATACTTGTTGACATCCTGTCAGAGTTTTGACCAATAGAAATGTTGCTGCAATACTACCACTATCTTCTCTAAGCTGAAGTGTCCTGTCAATCGAATGTAGTGAGCTTCCCAAATCAGCTTCATGCGCTCACTTGATGGAACATAGAGATGGCCCAGATGGCATAATAACCCATCATGCAGATGAAAATTATTGACATCTGTGTTTGTGCCCAACATTTGGTAGGTAGTGGCAAAGTCACGATCTCGCTCATAGAGTTGGGGCCATCCAGAGGTGTCATGTCCATAGGAGTGTAGCATTGTGGTTATTTTTTCAACTGGAGGTCGACTGAGGCAGTCAACGACGTGATTGGTTCTCTTTGTCTTATAATTGATGTTGATATGGAGCTGCTTCAAGTATGTGGACCACTTCAGATGGTGGTCATTTTGTAATTTTCCTCGTGTCTACATGAACTGAAGAGGATTATGATCAGTGTGGATGACTGTCTCCTTCCTGGGAATGTAATGCCTCTGCTAGCGGTAGGATTTTACAATGGAGTACATTTCTTTGTCGTAAGTGGGGTACTTACAAAAAATATCAGATAATGTATCACTATGAAGCATCTGTCTCAATCTAAAACGACTACTGCAGGTCAAGTAATGAGAGCACCAGGGATGAGCACAAGAGTTGCTTCAAATCATCGAATGATTTATGTTGCAACTGACCCCACATGATTTTTTCCTTTCCATCGCCCTTGGTCACTTGGTTAAGGGCCCATTGAATGTGGGTGAATCACAACATGATACTATGATATAAATTGGCAAGGCCTAAGAAGCTTCGGAGCTCAGTGAGTGTGGTCGATGCTAGCCAGTCATGAATGACCTGGATTTTGGATGGATCGATATGCACCCCATGATCATCAACAATGTAGCCTAGGTACTTGGCCCTGTTCATGCCGAAGGAGATTTTTTCCAAATTTTCATATAGCTTGTGTTGTTGTAGAGTGTACATAACCTGTTGCATGTTTTGCAAGTGTTCTTCCCAATTATTGCTGAAGATGAGGATTTCATCCAAATACACTACCAAAAAATAATTGGTGAAAGGCCACTTTATATTGTCCATAATCCTCATGAAAGTTGCTGGGGCATTTTTCAAGCCAAAGGGAATGACCAACCATTCAAAAAGACCTTCTTTGGAATTGAAGGCAATCTTCCATACATCGATATTTTCTATTGAAATCTTGTGGTATCCAGACTTCAAATCAATCTTACTGAAGTATTTGTCCCCCTTGAGTTGGTCAAAAAGATTTCCAATTCGGGGAATTAGGTATCGGTTCTTGACTACAATTTTATTTAGGGCCCGATAATCAATGTAGAGTCACCAAGACCCGTCTTTCTTCTGCACAAGCATGATTGGGATTCCACAAGGTGATGAGCATGGGAGGATGTACCCCTTTTTGAGTATCTCTTGGATGTGGAACTTGATTTCCTCATTTTTTGACAGAGAGCGACGATAGATTGGCCCATTCGATAGTGGTGCACCATGGGTCAAATCGATTGAGAGATTGACCTGACAGTGCAGAGGTACCCTAGTGGGTGAGGATAATATGTCTTTACATTCTTCCATGACCTTATCCACTTGCTTTTTCTACGTGGAGAGACATGTCGTGGAGGCCATGGATGTGACTGCAACCTTTCTCTCACTCAGAGCGTGAATCATGAAGAATACAAACTTCCCAGTCTGAGAGATGACCTTCCTGCATTTCTTGGCAGAGATCAAGTAAGGGTGGTAGATTGTGTTGATGTTACTGTAGACATGGGCGGTATTAACCTCTACATGTAACCTTTGATGAGACTAGAATATTTTGAGAAATAAGAGAAACCATAATTAGTTGGGTAATAACCCTAGAAGACAAGTTAGCTCAAGAGAATAACTTATATTAAGTTATTATCCTCCAAAATAATAAGTTGGATCAGTTAGGTCACTTGGAGGACTATAAATAGAGGGCGCTTGAGATCATTTGCACTCACTCACTCTCACAACTAAATACAGACTAGTGGTGTGCATGACTTGAGGAGAGTTGCAGCTGATGTAGTGGTGACTTGGTCTTTGGTTATGGTTTGGACTTTCTTCTTGGTATGCTAGCTTTGGAGAGAGGTACGCTACCTTGGTTTTCTATTGGTTCTGGTGTTTTCTTCTGGAATTAGTCTATCTGTCAAGGTTAAGGTGCTCAGGTGTTGCCTTTGTGCCTATGGTTGGGTGATGATATAGTGATATTGTATGTGGTGAAACAAGCACACCTATTATTTTAACAAGTCATGGGCCCACACTATATTAAGATAATCTAACCACTGGAATGTAGATTGGGAGGATTTCCTCATTTACAGTTGCAATTGTAGTCATAGTTTTGCTGCAAAAATGAAACCCTAACCCTCTTGTTGAGGCACCTTAAGTGAAGCACTTGACCTAATTCCTAGATAGCCTAGTGTGCCCTAGCCAAGTCAAAGTCAAAGGTTGAACAAGTAAAAACAATCATGACTTACTCTATGAAGTCAGAAAACAAGTTAGAAGGGGCTTTAAACTTCAGAGCATGGAAGACAAGGATTGACCTCATTCTTGCCAAGAATAAATTCCTAGATATCATGAAAGGCAATATCATGGAACCATAGTTTGAAGCAAGAAAATAGAAGGAATATCAAAACGTTACAACACTGGAGAAGTTCAAGGATAATGACATTAATGCTATGAGTATCATAGTGGAATATATAAAGGATCACTTGATACCCTACATTTCTCATCTTGACTCATCTAAGAAGATGTATGATGCCTTAACAAACCTTTTCTTAGTAAGAAATATTGGACAAGTGATGACTCTGAAGAATGAACTCTGTGACACAAAGATGACAAAGGATGACACCATAGCTTTATACTTTGTGAGTATTTCTCAGTTGAGAGATCAAATACACGCTATTGAAGAAGCCATCCCAAAAAAGGAAGTTGTGAACATGGCACTAAATGGTCTCTCTAGATCATGGGATGCATTTTTTGCAAGTATGAATACAAGGAACGAGTTTCCAACCTTAGAAGAACTTTGGACATGTTGTGCACAAGAAGAGACAAGGTTAAACTTCAAGGGAAAACATTAGAAGGAAGAATATGCTCAAGCCTTTTCAACCAAGTTTAAAAGACATGGAGGTAAGAAAAGATCTAATTCAAGAAAGAAGTTCAAGAGAGATATGTCAAAGGTACAATGCTTTGAATGCCATGATTATGGCCACTAAAAATGGAATTTCCCTAAACTAACAAGGAAAATAAAAGAGATACATCACACACCAACTGCCAATGATGAATAACCCCCAAAGAAGAAAAAACATGATGAAGCATATTTCTTCTATTATTCGACCCTTACTAGAGCCATTGAAGATGATGTGTGGATGATCGATAGTTGAGCTTCAAGGCATATGATAGGTGACTGTAATAATTTCTCAAGCATGAAGGAAAATGAGACACCTCATAAAGTAGAGCTTGGAGACAATAAATCTTATGCATCCAAGGGAATTGGAAAAGCTATTGTCAAAATGGAATTAGGTAATTCTATCCATCTTAGTAATGTTTTATATGTTCCTAGTTTGAGAAAGAATCTAGTATCTATTTCTTGTTTGGAAGAGAAAGGAGATATAGTAGCTTTTGTGGATGGAAATGTTCTTGTATGGTATAAAGACTCCAAGATAGAAAATGCTAGAGTTATTGGAACCCATGAAGGAGGGTTATATGAACTCCTAGGTCAGAATACTCAAGCTCTAGTACATGAAAAAATAAACCCAGATATGGAATATAAGGTATGCTCACCTTCACTATCAAGCGTTTCCATCCTTGAAACAAATGGTTGCAGGCATACCAAAATTACAGTCAATAAATGAAGGTGTGTGCAGGGGATGTGCCCTTGGGAAGAACATTTAGAAGCCTTTCCCAAGAAATGAGAATATATCCAAAGGGATATTATACCTAATACATTCAGATGTATGTGGACCTATGCTAGTGAAGTCTCTAGGAGGATATCTTTACTATGTAACATTTATAGATGAATTCTCAAGAAAGACATGGTTGTATCTGTTAAATACTAAGGATGAAGTATTTATAAAATTCCAAGAATTCAAGGCTGGAGGAGAGAACCTAATAGATAAAAATATCAAGACAATAAGATATGATAATGGAGGAGAATATACCTCCAAGGAGTTCGTTACCTTTTGTAAATAAGCTAGTATTAGGAGGGAGCTCATTGTCCCTCACAATCCTCAAAAGAATGGTGTGGCTGAAAGAAAGAACATAACCATTGAAGAATTAGTCAAGGCAATGAGGAATGATCATAACTTATCTATCCTCCTATGGGGAGAAGAAACTATGACAATTGTTTATGTTCATAATAGAAGTCCACATAGAATGTTGAAGAACATGACTCCTAAAGAAGCCTTCTCAAGAAAGAAGCCAAGAGTTGAACACTTGAGAATATTTGGATGTCTTGCATACATTCATGTTACCAAGGATAAGAGAAAGAAGTTGGAACCCTCGGGAAAGAGAGGAATATTCGTTGGTTATAGTGAATCATCAAAAGTGTATAGAATCTATGTTCCAGGTCAACAAAATATTGAAATAAGTAGAGACATAACTTTTGATGAAAGGATTACATTTAAGAAGTCTATAGAAGAATATATAGAATCCAATGAAGAAGAGGAACATGAAGATACCAAAGAAAAAATTGCATGTTCTCCAAAAAAATCTAATGGAGAACAAGAACCACCACATGAATCTGTGGAACCAACTATTATACCTAAGACAAGAAAAATACCAACATGGCTTGAAACTACTTTGCAGGAAGAAGAAAAGCATAAGGCTCCCATTGGTACTTTTAGAAAAATCAAGAAACCCAAAAGGTTCACTAGTTATGCGACACTCATGAAAATTTTGGTTAATGCATAAAATTCCACCTTTGAGGAAGCAATTAAGAAGAAAGAATGGAAGGAGGCCATGATGGAATAATACCAATCCATCATGAAAAATGATGTATGGGAAGTTGTGCCGAGACCTAAAGAGAAGTTTGTAGTCACTTCAAAGTTTGTGTATAAGATAAAACATGTTGTATATGGAAGTATTGATAAGTACAAGGTGAGATTTGTGGCTAGAGGGTTCTCCCGGAAGGAGGGAGAAGATTATGATGAGAAGTTTGCTCCAATATCCAAATATACATCTATCAAATCCATACTATCTCTAGCATCTTCCATGGGTTGGATTTTACATCAGATGGATGTAAATACCTCTTTTCTCAATGGAGTGATTGAGGAAGAAGTATATATAGAGCAACCTCAAGGTTTTGATGTACACCCAAAAGAAACCCATGTATGCAGATTGAAGAAGGCATTGTATGGACTCAAGCAAGCTCCAAGAGCTTGGTATGCACGCATTAATATTTATTTAATGAGACTTGGATTTTCCAAGAGTCATGCTAATACAAATCTCTATTACAAGGTTGTGAACAATGCACTTGTTATTCTACTGTTATATGTTGATGAACTATTCCTGATAGGTGCAGAGCCGCTCATTATTCACTGTAAGAAGGAGCTATCCATTGAATTTGATATTAAGGATCTTGGTCTCATGCACTACTACTTGGGAATATAGGTGTGGAAGAAGAGTGGTGAAGTAGTCCTAGGACAAGGAAAGTACATTGTTAAGATCCTTCAAAAGTTTGGGATGATGGATTGAAAATCCATGGCAACTCCCATGGTAACAGATTTGAGGAAGTTGAGAGACTCTGATTCTGATTTAATAGACACATCACTATACCGATAGTTGATTGGATCCTTGTTTTATTTGGTAAATACTAGGCCATGCATATTCTTTACTGTAAACATGTTGAGCCAGTTCCAAGTGGAACCTAGACAAGAGAATTGGGTGGCTGCAAAGCATATCTTGAGATATCTTCATGGGACAATAATGTATGGTTTGAGATATGCCTCAAACAATGAAATAAAGCTGCATGGATTTATTGATTCAGATTGGGCAGGGAGTGCGGAAGATAGAAATAGTACTTTTGGATTGTGTTTCAGTTTGGGTTCTGATATGATTTCATGGGCTAGAAGAAACTAGAAGTCTGTTGCACTCAGAAATGTGGAAGCAGAGTATATTGCAGCTTGTGATGCTTGTACGAAAGCAGTGCAGCTTCATAAGTTGGTTTATGGACTATTTGATCAAGTGTTGGATTTGACCATGATATATTGTGATAATTAGAGCTATGTGAAGCTCTCAGAGAGCCCAATATTCCATGACAAATCGAAGCACATTGAGATAAAGTATTATTTTCTCTATGATAAAGTCCAGAGGGGAGAAGTGGTTCTCCACTATATCTCCACTAATGAGAAGAATGGAAATATTTTGATGGATCCTTTGTCCAAGATAAAGTTTGCATACTTGAGGCACAAGCTGGGGCTCGTGGAGATTTATCCCTTGGTTGAAAGGGAGGAGATGACTTCCTCAGTTGGGAGGGAGCACTAATATCTGGCATCATGGGATGTTAGTCAGCTATAGATATGTATCATGCTAGTACAACTTAGAGATGATCATACAACTTAGAGATGATTCTTGCATCATGCTAGTACAACTCATATATGATACATATGGTTGGATTTGTTGATACAATGGCCTGAGGAGCATTGTGCTAGTACATTTTAGAGGTGGACATACAACTTAGAGATGATGCTTGCATCATGCTAGTTATGTTCATGCTAGTATAACTTAGAGACGATGTTGGTGAGCCGCATCATGATATACATGATCATGCAAGTACAACTTAGAGATGATTTACAACTTAGATATGATGAATTGGCATCATGCTTGATATGTCATGCTAGTACAACTTATAGATGATCATACAACTTAGAGATGATGCATGAGGTCTCGTGTCATGCTACATATGATCATGCGAGTACAACTTAGATGTGGTATACAACTTAGATATGACGCATTGGAATCATGCTAGATGTGTCATGCTAGTATGACTTAGAGATGATCATACAGCTTAGAGGTGACACAGTGAGACACTGATATACATCATGCGAGTACAACTTAGAGGTGGAAATACCACTTAGAGATGATGCATTGGCATCATGTTAATTATGTTCATGCTAGTATGACTTAGATATTATGTAGATGATACTTCAAATCATGCCAATACAACTTAGATATGATGCATGCAAATCATGCTAGTACGACCTAGAGGTGATGCAACTGATGACATTGTTGATGCAAGATGATATCAGATGATATGATTGCTATGGAGACTGTATGTCTCTAGAAGTAGATGTATGCTACCGGTGGATGTGATCCACTGGTAGTGATTGTATGTCACTGGTTAGTAGTTGTGTGTTACTAGGAGTGGTTGTGTACCATTGGATAGTAGTTGTATACTACTATGGATAGACACAATTGTGTTCTATTGGATGAAATTCTGATTTCCATGGAGACTATCACTAGTGTTGGATAGTGATGTGTGATCATGGGATAACATGTGTGGATATTGGTGATGCTATTGGATGAATGACCTATTTGTTCTCAATACCATTTTCTATAACACCTCCCTAGCTAGGAGGGAGTGTTGATGTTACAATAGTTATGGGAGGTATTAACCTCTACATGTAACCTTTGACGAGACTAGAATATTTTGGGAATCAAGAGAAACCCTAATTAGTTGGGTAATAACCCTAGAAGACAAGTTGTCTCAATAGAATAAATCATATTAAGTTATTAGCCTCCAAAAGAAGAAGTTGACCCAGTTAAGTCACTTGGAGGACTATAAATAGAGGGTGCTTGAGTTCATTTTCACTCACTCACTCTCACAACTGCATAAGGAGTAGTGGTGCACATGACTGGAGGAGAGCTGCAGTGCTGCAGTGGTGACTTGGTCTTTGGTTATGGTTTGGACTTTCTTCTTGGTATGATATCTTTGGAGAGAGGTATGCTACCTTGGTTGGCTAATGGTTCTAGTGTTTGCTTCTAGAATTATTTTGTTTGTCAAGGTTAAGGTGCTCGGGGGTGGCCTTTGTTTGTATGGTTGGGTGACAATATAATGATATTGTATATGGTGAAACAAGCACACCTATTATTTTAACAGATGGGACTACCTCTGGTATCCTGTATAATCTCCTGTCCAAAGTAATAATAACACTACAATACCTAGACTCATATAAAACATGACGTATCCATAAATAAGGTTGGCCCAAAATAAAATCACAAACTTCAAGGGGGGAAACATCACACAATACCTTATCTTTGAAGGGATTGATGCTGTAGGTTAGGCAACATTGTTGGATGGTGCTGAGATTGCTCCCTTGGTGGAGCCATTCGATGGTGTATGATTGCAGGTGTGATGATGTCGGTAGAGCCAACCGCTTGACGACCTATGCTAAGATGAGGTTCTTCTGGCTACCTCTATCATCGATGAAGTGTAGCGGAGTACCCTTCACCCACATCCATGAATGAAAGAGATGCTCACCTTCCTCTGGTTCATGAGGTTCGTTGGGCTGGACATTGGTGAAGGTAGCAACAATGGAACTGGGTTCTGCATCAATGATATGTCTCCATTTTTATGGTTTTAACTCCGAGTCAGAGCGTACATCTGATTCATAGTCTTTCACCTCATTCACCAATGAATTATTTGAGTGGCATTCATCGGTTTTATTCCATGTGCTCTTATGGAACTCACACCATTTCCCAGTGTCTTTCTTTGTCTTCCCATTATCCTTCTTTGTTTGTGTTTTGGATTGGTTCTCTTGAGGCCATCCATACTTTATTTTCCCTTTGTTCTGCAGTTTGGGGCTACCTTTTCTCTGCTTTTTCTGTGAGGGGTTAGCAGACCCAAACTGCCACATATTTTGTTTAAGCTTCTTCTCGATTTTGAAAGCATATCGATAGGACACACCCAAGTAAGAAATATTCTGAAAATCCCTTTCTATCTGGATGTATCTATGCATACCGCCATGGTACTTTACCACAAGATGTCACTCAAAGTCTTTGATACCCAGCTTGGTACGCAAGGTATGTAAGACATTGGTGAACTCTAGCACTATTTGGTCCCTTTCCTGCCACAATGTTGTCCATATTGTATATAAGTCATCATAACTTCCAACAGGGTAGTATTGTTTTTTAATAACATCCTTGAAGGAACCATAAGTGCATGCAACTACAAATAATGTATATCCATTTGTTTCCTTTTTCTCACCGAAAGTCTCCCACCAATCTTTAACATGGGGGAAGACGTTGAGGAGCGCAAATGTAATAGTTTCTCTATCGAAAACGTTGTGGACATAAAAATACCCTTCTAGAAGGTTTAACCATTTATCTACAACATCCGCATCTATTTGAACTTCGAATATAGGAATATCAAAATTTATCTGTACCTTGAATGGGGTGGCAACTCCGTTCGAGGTAGATGCGTCACTTTTCGACATTTGTCGAAGGATTTGTGCAAAACTATTCATCATCTCATTTCTCTGTCGCTCGAGGGATTCCTTGAGCAACATTTTGAAAGGATCTCCTATCCTGTCATATTTATTTTCTCATACCATGGAAGGTTTCTTGGGCATGCGAGAGCATTTTTCCTTAAGAGAAAAAAGCTCGAGACCCAACTCTCTATACCCTAACCTCGTCGGGGACATGCACTAAAAAATGACAAGGAGCATACCACTTTGATACCACTGATCCATATTTATGAGCGGAACGAAATGAAAAAACAAATATATAATATTAACACAAAGACACATTGAATAATAAAACATATACAATAAAACTTGACTTCTATTAAATGAGAAATGTGCTGAAACTGTAAAATGCAGACTTAAACAAGCTTGCTAGAATGGTGGTAGCTTATCTCTAAGAAGAGATGTGACGACTATGCTCATTCTCAAGAAGATGAGTATAATGAGCCTCTAAAATCCTTTTTGCATCAAACATGAATGCCAAAACCCTAGACATCCAAAAACCTAATCCTAGGAGATGAAGCACCAAAAGTCATGTGGGCCTTGTTGGGGTAAGTTGGTACATCAACTTCATGAGGTCGTAAATTTTGCATACGATCTCTGTTTGGGGCGTTCGATACCTCGTCGAAAATCTCTATCTGAGAAGTACAACTTTCATGAAGGTCAAGTTATGCCATTAGAAACTATTGCCACCTAAAATTCCAAAAAAATGTTGTTTAGGGCCTCAAAATGGCCCCAAAAGTTTGGGACTCAAAAATCTAGAAAAAAACTGCCAAGATGGAAATTGTAATTTCCAAGATGAAAGATGTATGTTAGCTAGCTAGAGGAGATTGGTGGCCACCGATATCCACCTGGATAATATTAATATTTATGACAATGAATAATAAATCAATATGTGTTTCTCCCTTTTAGATTGTGATTTGTTTTTAGTTTTTTGTTTACTTGTATGAATTTTTATCATGTTATTAGAGCCACAATTTGAAGGGTGGTTGGGGAGAAGGCATGTGAATGAGATTAGGAACTACATTGCTCATAAACAAATCAAAGCATTTCTCCCACACAAGTTGGATAGATGACAAAGGTAAGTCAACCCAATCTAGTGATGAGTTTTAGGTTGAGATTGGGCATACTAAGGCAAGCCAACAAACAAGAGATACAAACTTTTAGAAGAATAAATATGTATAGTTACTAAATGTTACAAACTTACAAGTAAAGAAAACAAAACAAAAACAATTAGTTGAGATATATATCTAGAAGAGAGAGAAAACATAAGGTTTTCGACACATGTGAGGCACCAAAAGGCATTTAGTACACATGAGGAACAATAAGCAATTACACCAACCCTTACTACGGATGTTGAAGGTTGAGTTAGGGCATATAATGTTTTTGTTTGGAGGAATCATAAGGCAGATCACACCTGTGACTTGGTGCAACCATAGAAGGTTGAGGAAGCTCGACGTAGAAGTTATGAATAACTCTATAGTCATAACTTGACACAATCACAAAATTTTGGGGGTTACCCTTTGTTAGTAGGTCTTTAGAATTCAAATTTACAAAGGTAAGTCATACTTTTAGCAGACAACTAAGAATGGACCCCAAGACTCAAAGGTTACAAGTGTGAAGCAAACCCACAACAACCATAGTTAATTTATTCAAACAAAATCTATAAAAGGTTGTGCACTAATTTGTTTTGGTGACACCCCATGCCAACACAATACAATATTTTTTAGGTACTCACATACAATGTCTACATTTTTATTTTTTTAAGAAATTATTAAAGACTGATTTGAAAATTAAATCATTATGTAATGATATTGATTTTAATATTTTAATTATTATGTCTTGATTTAATCATTGCACAAATATATTATATTGTGTAATTAAATAAATAAATTTGATAACATGACAACGAACATACACATAAATTTCCTTGTAATATTTGTAAACCATAGATATATTTAATTGACAACATAAAATGTTATAAAAACATTGCAATAATTAAGAAACCCCATCATATAATTTAAGAATAAGAAACCCCATAATATCAAAGATGAATGTTTTAATCAAAATATTACTCTCATAGTTTTTAGTAACCCTCTCATACAAAATGGGAAAATATGTTTGCAATAAGCAAAATATTAAAGTTTTAAAAAATATGCAATTATGCTCCCACAAGTATTATGAAATACAAAAATTTAATAATTATTTATAGTTGTCATTTCTTGGTTAAGTTACTTTCATTATTTAAGTTGTGTTTCTTGATTACTTGGGGATGTTGTACTTGTATTAACTGTAATGTTATGTTGATTAGCTTGATTTTCAACCTCTTGATCTTTCACATGCAAACATAGAAATCAACTACAACTATAAGTATATTAACATTTACAATATGATATCTACGATTGCAAAATTTTATATGTTTTTTAATTATACATCGTTGTTGGTTTAGATAGATGATTTGAGAAAATTGGTAAACTTACCATATCATATCATAGTACATATCATATCATAGTACATTGCTTTATTAACAATACACATTGTTTCCAAAGCCTTGCCTCATATTGATTTCCATCCAATCTTTTATTAACTCCACTCCATATTTTATTTCCTCCAAGTTTTATACATTGTAACAAAGTTTAGATATTACAAGTTTCTTGTTATTTTAATATTTCTAAAATAGGGGATGAAAAACAGTATCACCGATTAAAACTTCTCTATCCCATCAAACACTCATAGACCTTAATACTCCATTGTAACATAATTTAATTTTTTCATAACATTTACAAATAAAATTTGAATTTATAAGCCGTTAGGTTTTATTAAAATTTTGAGGTTTTTATACTTTGTGAATAATATTGGAATAAATTTTAGAAGTAGCTTAGTTTTAAAATATCATATGAGTTTGATATATTATTCCTTTATAAGGTTTACATATTGTTTAAATTAGTTTTTTTTTTATTATATAGTTTTTATGTAAATTTTTATTATTTTTAGTGTGAAGTTTTGTTAAATAAAGTTATTATTAAAGTTTATTAGAAACTTTCGTATGATTTAATTTTAAATAGTTTAATTTTTATTATATAGTTGTTATATTAATAAAGTGGATATTTTATTATAGGATTGATCATGCGATCATGAATTTTGATCAATGGTCCTTTAATGAATTGTCCCCATGTGTTCGATGGATAACAAAAGGGAGGGGGGGCGCGGAACTCAATCAAGGTTAAATATTTTATGACATGTTGTGCATCCGTTAATTGCATCCCCCCACCTATGGATAGCATAACCATACATGACCTCCCCATAATCAACATTGGGTTGACGCGTGGTCCAGATGACGAAAATAGGCAGAAAAGGTGAAAAGTAAACTTTTATTTAAATTTAATTAAATTCTTTGCCAATTAAAACTTGCCACTCATTCAATTTCTTTTTAAAAAGAGGTAAAGGTAAACTTTGTTTGTTATTGTTGGATTTACAAAAGATTTTAAATGCCGATAACAAAATCGAGTTTACTAGCGTCATCTGCCATTCCAACTTGAGTATTTTCTGAAGTAAATCCTTCCATGGGTAATTCAAAACCTTTTTCTCTGCTAGATTTTCATTTTCTAATATGGATTCATCTAAATCAACCAAACTTGAAAAACCACTGATTGTAGAAGAAGAGGATTGGTTGATAGAGACAAAGAATTTTTGACCCAGTCCTGTCATTTGATTTGTTTGAAATTCACCAACTAGCTCTCCAAAATTTTAGGGATTTAGTCAACCATTACCATGTTTTGCAATTTGATTTGGATAAGTTTTTAGTGCCCAAAGTGTATGATTTTCCTAAGTTTGTGGTCTGGTGTGCTTCAAATTACATTTCCTCTAAAAGAACGATCATTTCCAAAGATGGGTCTATAATAATTGAGATAACTTCCCAATCAATTTCTGAAATGCTAAGATGACAATTAAACCCTGATAGTGAAATACTAAATGAAACCGTATTGGCCAAATGTTTTAGATAATTGAAATCTCATGATAGAGTTTCCCTATTACAGTCTTATTTGTGCAAGAATCTTGATGCTCTCACTGATGATGTTACTTTTGAATCTAGCCTATTTCCAGAAATTCCAAGACAGATTATCTCTATGATTTCTACAATTTTAGGAAAGGATATTGACCTTGTGGTTGATGAGTTCATGTTAGAGAATAAGATGTCAACTTTTCCATTCATAGTCAAACCCTTGATCAAGTTCAACTATGCCCAATTTTTAGCTGATCAAATCCATCATCAACTGTCAGAGTTTGAAACTCTCATACGTTTCAGATATAAATCCTACCTTGTTCACCTCTTTTTGTTTTTGCAAGCCATTCATTTTTCACATATTGGAACGAAAATTGAAGATGAGATTGGTAACCCAGTCTCAGTCATTCACTGGACCTCTCTAATTAAGAAGAAGACTCTTAACGTTTGATTCTCAGAATATGTTGACCAATTCATGTCAAAGGCTTATCAGATCATACATGATGAGTGTAGTGACCCTCTCCTGGAGGGCCTCAAGTTTTTAAACCATGAAATTGTGAAATTATGGTACTTGCATCATGCTATCAATGTACGTTTTTCATTCTGTTACAATGGTAAGTTTCTATTTCTAAATTTTAACTTCTAATCTACGGAAGGACTTCATAACAAAACTTGATTCTGTTGTAATAAAAGTAATTCAAATTTCTAAACTGATAAGCATTTATAGAAAATTTAACTTGAAGGAATGGACTTACTAATAATTTTAACAATCAAATTACAATATTTATAATAAATTGATTGAATAAATCCACTAGAAAATTAACTGAAAATTCTAGCTGGTTAAGTCCTTGCTCTCTTTTCCACTGCTGCTAGACCAGTGCCTAGAATTTTTTCCTCCCAACTAGCTAGGAACATATCCTCTGACTCCCTAGCTTTAGGAAATCAGATTTCTTGCCCCCCAAGCCCAAAATCCCATCAATACCAGTCCACTAGTAAAACCCACAAAATTTTGCAACAATTTCTCCTCTCCCAGATTTCTCTTTCCTCCCCTCTCGAATCCCCCATCCAAATTCCAACTCCCTCTTTCTTATCCCTCCATCCATACACTCCCCCCCCATCATAAATTTTCCATCTCCCATTATCCTTTGTCATAAATTCATACCTACCCTTAAAACAAACAAAATACTCAATTCATTTATGGTTGCATTTTTTTAATTAAAAAAGAATAAATAAATAAATGATAAAATATAATTAGTTTAATAATTAATTGACTTAGATAAATTAATGATTTAATTACTTAATTAACTTTTAATACATTAATGACTTAATTTACCTTACTTAATTATAATCATTAATTACTCTAATTAGGGTCTTACATACACCCACCCTTGAAGAAACTTCATCCCAAAGTTATAGTAACTTGCAATACAAGGATAATAATAGCATGATTCATACATCTAGATTAGATAAACACATCATCAATTTAAACATTCATAAACAATATTGTACATGCAAAAGGCATGTATGCATAGCTAGCACATACATAACTCATGTGTATTAATGGCAATAATTAACACATCTAATGCAATTCCTAGATGCTTCCAATCCAATCAACAATGCAATTAACTTCATAAAGAATAAATCATCCTTTTACAATATTTGCATAATCCATCAATATAATAATTTAACACAAACAACATTTACCTAGATAATTATAATTTAGTTAAGAACATATTTTTTTTGAGCAAATAGAAAATCAGACACTTATGCTATAAGATTAAAACCCCACACATTCTCAACTACTTCTAATCATCCAGTCTCCCTAACCTACTTCCATCTTCCATCCCTATCCTTCCTCTGATGGACTATCCTGGAGCATTAACTATATTGACCTAGATCCATATAGAACCTGTAAGTGAAAGTGTCAACTACTTTGACCAAGCTTCCCAAGAAGGCAACTGGAAGTCATCATCAACGTCTAGAGGAGCGTGATCTAACACCATCCTCCCATGACTCCAAGTTTCAGAGGATACACAGTGAGAAATGCCTCCACCCCTCCTGATAGAACTAGGGTCAACACCCTATCATGGACCATATAGTGGCACTATGTTGTTGGGATTTTGTCATCGTATATTCAGTTTCAGGCAGTCTCTCTACCTAAAAAACCTGCACTTGCCCACATATCTTATCAATGCATTTGAACCAACACAATTTCACATACAAAGATTCATAACATACTGTTTCTCGATCGATGTTAACGACATCAACCCTTTATTATCATTATCGTTTGGCTATTTCATAGCCCATTAATATGCATATTAGTTATAGCACAAACTCACACATATCCATACACATTATCATGTAAACATATTTAACCATATCATTAACTCGGTATCCATGTACCAACATCTTTAAATTTCAAAATTTTAAAGTTAGAAATAGGTTGCATAATATCCATCATAAATCACATAACTATCAACATTCATAGTATTTACATTCACATAGGTCCATATGTCCAAAATTTAAAGTGTCAAGTAATCAATGTTCCACATATCATAAGAAAATAAATATATGACTAGGCCATAAGTACATCTAGCTGTCTAAGTCAAAATGGGTCATTACATACACCCATCCTTTGGGAAACATAGTCCCAAGGTGGTAAAAAAAGTGACGGATGATCTCATCATAAAGTCTCTACATCCTTCCAAGTAGCAGATCCTGGGATATACTTATCCCACTAGACCTTAACTTGGTCTACTAAATGATTCCTAAGCTATTGGAACCTACAGTCCAATATGTGTAACGGTTCGACCATGAAGGTTCCCGCGTCCGAGACCTGCAATTCCTTCCAATTTTGTTTGTGAGATTCGTCAGCAACATAATGTTGCAGAACAAATACATGAAAAACATTATGAGTTTTATGCAAGTGGGATGGTAGTATGAGGCGATAGGAAACGAATCTGATTTTCTCTTGGATTTTAAACAGTCTTATAAATCGAGGCGACAACTTTGTCCCTTTCCCAAACCGAATGGTACTCTTATTAGGCCTGATACGAATGAAAACTTGTTTTCCCACTTTATAATTTTGGTTAGTCCTATGTGCATCAACATAAATTTTTTGTCTATCATGTGCCTCCTTTAATCATTGTCTAATCTAAATTACCTCTTCCTCCATCTCTTGAATCAATTTTATCCCTACTATCACTCGGTCTTCTAATGTTTCCCAACTCAATGGTGTCCTGCAAAGACTTCCATACAGAGATTGATAAGGTGGCATGCTAATCGAGCTATGAAAAATATTATTGTAAGCAAAATCTACCACAGGTAGGTACTTCTCCCAATGGGTTTGATTATCCATAACATACATCCTGAGCATGTCTTCCAGAACCTGATTTACTATTTCAATTTTTCCATCTGTTTCAGGATGATATGTTGTGCTCAAACTAATCTGAATCCCCAATGTTGATGGCAAACTTGTCCAAAACCTAGAGGTAAATCGAGAGTCTCTATATGAAATGATTTTCTTGGGTAGCCCATGTAGAAGGATGACTTCACTTATAAAAACATGTGCCACATTAGTGACATCATAAGTATCTCTGACTGGAATAAAATGAGCACTCTTGGTCAACTTATCAACTATAACAAGAATGACATTGTGCCTTTGGGATGTGAGTGGAAATCCCACAGCGAAATACATAGAAATGACTTCCCACTTGGACATAGGAATATCATGCAGTTGTAGGAGACCTGCCGGGTGGTGATGGTCATCCTTTACTTGCTGACACTTAAGACACTTAGTGATGAAATAGACTACATCACGTTTCATTCATGTCTAGAAGAAAAGATTCTTCATGTTTGCATACATTTTCTTCACACCTAGATGCACACATTAAATTTCTCTATGGGCTTCCTTAAGTATGATGCTTCAAATATCCCCACCCTCGGGGATGTACATCCTTCCTTGGTATCTTAACAATCCATCTGATTCAAGGATATATCCTTCAAAATTCGAATCTAACTGTCTCCCACCCTAGAGGGATGAAGTAACCTTTAAATACCAACCATATCCAAGAAGTTGTCCCAACACTTGTTCTCTCAGATTAATCTTTAAGGGCACCAAGGAGAAGATACATGGCCTTCTTCTTAGGGAATTTGCAACCACATTCTCCTTTCCATTGATGTATGAAATTAAAAAAATGTACTCACTCATAAACTCACTCCATCACCACTTCCTGGCATTGATATCCCTTTGAGTGAAGAGATGCTTTAAGTTTTCATGGTCTATTTTGAGCTCAAAGCTTCACCCCACTAGATAATGCCTCCAAAGCTTCAGAGCTAGCATTACAACTGCCAACTCTAAATCATGAGTAGCGTAAATCTCCTTATGTTGCTTCAAATTTCTTGATGCATACTCTATCACTCCCCCATATTGCATTAACATGCCCCCCAACACTTTCTTCGAGGCATTCGTGCAGACTATGACACATTTTTCCATATCTGACACCCCTAGAATTGGTGCATTGGTTAGTAACCTCTTAATCTCTATGAATGCAATGTCTCATTCATATGTCCACTCATACTTGACTCCCTTGCGTTGTATGGTGGTGATGGGTTTCGCTATATTCAAGAATCCTTCCACAAAACTTCGATAATAACCAACTAGCCCCATAAAGCTTCTCATTTCATGAGCATTCCTCAACATTGGCCAATCCATTATGGCCTTCACCTTTTTTGGGTTGATAGAAATTCCTTCTCCCGAAATGATATGACCCAGATAGTGAATCTCTTTCTGGAAGAAAGAGCACTTTGACAACTTGACGTACACCTTGTTCTCTCTAAGACATGATGTAATGCCACTCACAACTATTCCTCGTGTTCTCTTTCATTCTTGGAATAGATGAGGATATCATAAAGAAAGACTTGCACAAAGCGGTCTAAGTATTTTCAGAATACATCATTCACGAGGCTCATGAATACTGTTGGTGCATTGGTTAAACCAAAAGGCACTACAATGAACTTTCAATGTCCAAACCGAGTTTGAAAGGTAGTTTTAGGAATATCGCCTTCCTTAATCCTTAACTGGTGATACCCTGATCACATATCAATTTTTGAGAAAACTGTTGCTCCTTTCATCTAATCAAAGAGATCATCTATTTGTGGTATTGGGTACCTATTCTTCACTATAGCATGATTCAATTCCTTGTAGTTTATACACAGTCGTAAGGAACTGTCCTTCTTCCTGAAAAATATTATTGGTGCACCCCAAGGTGAGACACTGCGCCTTATTAGCGCTAAGTCAAGTAGTTCCTTCAACTGCATTTGCAACTCACAAAGTTTTGGAGCTGTCATCCTATACAGTGTCTTGGAAATTGGCTTCACACTAGGTTTTGTCTCGATGGTAAAATCAAGCTCCCTCTCAAGAGGCAACCCTGGAAACTCTTTCGGAAAAACATCCTTGAATTCCAACAAAACTAGATATTGATATAGAGAGGGTCCCTTCCCTTCATTGACTACTTCCACTGCATATAATTGACAAGCTTGCTTCATGCACTGTTTAACCTTCATTGTCGAGATAAAGCATAGAGACACCTTCCTTTGTATACCATGGATCTCTACTGACCTTCCTTCATCAACTACGTAAAGCACCCTCTTTGTGAAACAATATTCCATAGCTCGATGAGATTCTAACCAGTCCATCCCAATGATTAGATCATATGTCCCTAGGGTAGTGAAATACACCTTCAACTAGTAGTACAGACTCCCCAAAACCATCTCAACTTGTTTAAAGTCATCGTGCTCATAGGCTACCAACCCACACTTTTCTAATGCACAAGGTGAAATGAAACTATCTGTAGCACCATAATCAAACAAAATTTTAAGATTGACATGATTTAGTGTACCTGACGACTCCACCACAATAGATTGATGTTCTGTCTGGCGATTATTAACCACTGCATAAATTTGGTGGCTACTACTTGCCCTTCCCATTGGGGCCTTTCCCTCTTTATGCACAAAGCCTGTTTGTGACTTTGGGTAGTCATGTTGGTACTGAGGTTCCCCACACCCCCATACTTCCCCGTGAAGGTCTTTAAAATGAGTTTCTTCCCTTGGAACCCCTTCCTCTACTAACTGCTCCCCGAGAAGGTCATGGACTTTCCTGTGTCCCTAGTGATGAGTGGGACACTGCACTTGTTGCCATTGAAATACCTATTGCAATTGCTCTAGGTGCAACTATATTTCCATAAGGAGGTGGCTTAGAGCTTCCTCCCCTGGAGAAGGTCCTAAAGGCCTTCCCCACGAATTGAGACTGTTGTGGAATAGTTGATCTTATACCTCCATTTAAGCTCATATGTTCTTCAGCGTAATGAGCACTTTCAACTGCTTCGACCACTGATGATGGTTTCCACATCCGCTCCATGGCCCTTATCTTTGGATTTAATCTATACACAAAATGATTTTCCTGCCATTGATCAGTGTCCATGTAAGAGACATACTTTAATAACTCCATGAACCTGATTTTGTACTCTTCCACAGTTCGGTTTCCTTGCATTAGAGCATGAAATGCTCCTACATGTTGTTCCTCATAGTAAGCAGACAAATGTTTCCTCCAAAACCTTTCTTCAAAAATCTCCCAAGAGATGATGTCTAGGGTAAGGTGAAACTGCCTCTCCAGATTACCCCACCAGTTCAAGACACCCTCAACTGAAATATTTCTATCTTTGCTTTTGACGTGGAAGCATAGTCTCTCAAGGTGAAACATCGTGTCATTCCTTCCAACCATGCCTTTGCACGTTCACTTGCATGACCCTCAACAAACTCTAGGAGTTTGATTTTTTATAGTTCTCTAGTGATGTACCTCGGTGGAGGTCCTCTCTCTGAGTCTCTCGACTCTTCTAGGTTACCCACTGTGGATGGTGGGGGCTCCAGTTCCACATCTGTTGACTGACATCCCTTTGATGTCTCATTTATAGACTCTAAAGAGAGTAGAATGAGAGCTAGTTCGGGCAATGGTGGTCCCTACGATGATGACCCCCGGCATTGGTTTCCCCAAGTCCTGACCATTTGAATACTTAAACTGCATCCAACCAATGCTTATTAGAAAACAATTTAAGACATTCAACGTTTTACTCAAACCTATACTTGCAAACATAGAGTTGGGCATAAGTTTCTTTATACTTGTCTATAAAAATACATTACTCCCATAAGGTAAGTGGTTAAAGGTCATGGTCAAAAACCTCTAAGCTTGGTAACTTTGTCCAAGTAAGTCACTAACTCCCCCGCCTTGCTAGCTATGCTACTAGCACTGTAGGGTACCTACCAATTACTATAACATACTTCCTCAATCAAGTGTTTAACCCTATCCAATAACACTTATATCCTTATAAAGCTTCTATCTTCATGTTATTAATACTTTATAATCAATTATAAATTTCCCTTAATCCGATTAATTAACATTCACTAATATTATCAATTTATAATGTTAATTTAATCATTTTAACATTTATCTTTATGTTAATTAATCACTACTTAACATTAATTATATTCTTCATTAATCATTACTTTGCATTATGTTACTAACCCTAAAGTACATATATCATAAACATTAAATGTATCTTTAAAGCCCTTGTATATATAAAAAAATTGAATTACATAATTATCTTTAATATTTAAATAATTATCAGGGTAAAGCTCTCTATTTTTCTGTCTCTTCATTCACAACTGCAACCTTTTGTCATTCAAAACAAAAGCTGGATGAGAACAACCATCAAAATAGAGGGTTACATTTATTATATATATAGGTACAGAGAGGGCGCATGACCATAGCCGGTCCCTGAGTGATGAAAATTACTTGACGCTCGAAAGTTGCACTTAGTCTGCCACCGTGTCAGTTCGTCTGAGGGGAAAACAATATGCAGTGCAAAAGAGTTTGATTCTATGCTTATTTGTTTTTGAAGTTAATGTTAATGGCTGAGCTACACATCTTACCCATGTGGGGTTCTGAGCTACGATGACCTGTTCATGGCAGGCCAGCTGGGCGCGCGACCATGGTCGGGCCCGTTGGGGTTCGGCCATGGATTCCATGGTATGCACCCCAGCTAGGGCGCGACCCTGGAGCCAACGACCCTTGTTGCAACAAAATTTGTTTTTTGGATTAAAATTAAAATTTATAAAGATCCCCCCCCTTCCTTTGATTTCCCTCCTTAACAATGTGAAGGGCACAAGGTTTGCCTCTACGTGTTTTCGTGAGTTTTCAGTCGACGACATAGTAGTTAAGAGCTGGGCAACCATGGCCGACCCCCTGCACCTTTGGGTTTAATTCTCCCAAAATATTATTTATGTTCTTCAAGTCGAGTTTTGACTTTATCATTTGGTATTGGTTATCATTTGGTATTGGCATGATAGTTATGGTGATACCATATATAAAGTTTAGTGCATAGTTATGTTGAAGTTTTTATCATGTATACATATATTTTAAATTAAAATTTCGTTTTATTATGTTTTGTAAGAGTGTACCAGGTGTGCAATAAAACATACATTTGATAAAGTTCTAGGTGCCATGTTAATACATGCTAACATTAACATCAAGGTGTTGAATGTACATAAGGGTTTATAAATAATGCATGGTGGTGGGTCGAATTTCCTCATATATATATATATATATAATTTTATTTCAATACTGTTATATATATATTTTTTTCACTCAGAAAAAAACAGTCTCACTGTTATTCTATTAAGAATCAAGTGAAACTATAAAAAATATAAATTGTGTTTACATTGAACTTTTGTCCCTAACATGCTATTGAGAGATCCATGAAATCATCAAAATTTATCTTCGATACATATAAATTTATCAGTGTTTTTCTTTCTGTTTATAAATATACATTGTTCTAACAAAACATTATCCAAGATTTCAGAATAAGACTAGAACAAAAAGATTATGTTGGCCTAAACTACTTCTCCTTCAACTAGCTCCTCATAATAAAGCCACCCGTGAGTGCATTTCAGTGCTTGTTTGGAAAGTTGGTCAGTAACATGGTTAAAAATCCTGTGAACATGTATGAAGTTGAGTCTTTGAAAGCTAGTTTGCATCTTTCTGATTCTCTCTTGCCAGGGCTTAAGAGATAAACAATTCAATCTTGATTCACCTTTTATCCAATCAATAGTTGATTTGGAATCTCCAACGACCATCAATCTGTTCAAAGCCAACAGGGAAGCAAGATGTAACATTCCCCATAAACCTTGGAGTTCAGCTTTCATATTAGATCCTTCTCCTCCAGCAAAAAATGCTTTGTAAAAATGGACACTGCTGGTTTTAAGAAATAGTCCAATACCACTCCTATTTCCTAAGGCTGCACCATCGAAGAACCCAATTGGTGAATCATAAAAATAAATTGGACTTAGGATATATTTCAATCTGTCAGGTTTTGTCTCATCTTGAATTTCCTGGATAGAAAGTTATTTTTTTTTGGCTATGTAAGTATCTTGTCTAACCCAGTTTTCAAATTATATCTTATTCCGGTACTTCTAGATGCCCCAAATCACAAATAAGGGAATATATCTCAACCTTGGAAATTTAATGAACCAGTTAAGGAGGTTTTCTTCCAATCCCTGTTCTCCCCATTCATCATGGATCATCAGGTGTGATATAATTTCTCCCCAAATAAATTTAGAAACAACACAATCAGAAAAGATATGATGTGTTGTATCTTTAGTGTTGAGACATAAACTGCATGCTGAAGGCCCAATTCCTCCTCTCCATTGATAATTGACCCCTGTGAGGGTACTATCCATCAAACATAACCAAATAAAGCATATAATATTTCTTGGAGCATTTACCTGCCAGATAGGTTTGAACCACCATCACTTTTCTCCCTTTAAGTTGGAATATAATATGGACTGGTAAACTAATTTGACAGAGAAGTTCCTGTAGCCCGGTTCCATGACAAGACGAGCTTATAACTTGAATCATTTAAGGATATGCCATTAGTTTTGAGGGCGAGGACGAAATTGTCCCATTCCAAGGCTAGCTCACCTATCAACTTTAATTGATTAGAGTCAATCCAAACTGTCTGGGATGTCGAAACATTATGGTTAGTAGCTTGGGCTAGTAAATAGATGTTCTTATTATGTAGATGGTGAATAAGGGGAGAAGAAAGAAAACATAGATCATTCCCTCCAATAAAGGCATCCAGACCTATTGAGATTTGTTTACCACAACCCATAGTCCAGGTTGCCCATTTCAGAATGATATGCATAGATGTCATAAAGTTTCTCCATATGACCAAAGCAACAGAGAGGTTAAAGTCATTCCTTTTTATCCTAGATGGAACATCAATACCTTTCAGGTATTTTTTCCTCAACACTAAACTCCACAGACCATTGCTGAAGAGCCCCCTCCAACAAGATTTTGCAGCTAAGGAGAGAACCACTTTAAATTCTTTAAACCCCATCCTCCGTTTTCCTTAGGTAACGCTATCTTCTGCCATTTAGCTAGATGGAACCCGGTTTGTATTCTGTCACCCCTCCATATAAAGTTTGAAATTAGTTGTTGGATTATATGCATAGTGGTCGCCATAATCTTAACCAAACTTAGCCAGTACATAGGAATGCTCTGCAGTACTACTTTTTCTAAAATGAGTCTGCCTCCTAGGAAAATCCACCGATAAGACCATCAACCATTTTTCTTCTCAATTTTTTGAATGATCCAATTCCAGTCAGCCACTCTATGATTGTTTGCCTTTAGAAAGCACCCAAGATATTTCATTCCTTCCTCAAATTTTAAAAACTGTATATTAAAACCAGTCCTCAATTTATTTACTAACTCCAAATCTATGTTCTGTGCTAGGAAGCAATACTTGTGACAATTGATAATCATACTAGTAGCTTTGCAAAAATTCCTTAAAAGTGAGAGTAAGAGAGACCATTCTTCAAAATTTGCATCCCCCAGAATTAGGACATTATCAACAAAAAACAGGTGTGAAATAAAAGTCTCAACAACTACCTTTAGACCTTTGAAAGATCCATTTTCCACTTCCTTTTTTATCTGTCTGCTTAGGCATTCAATAACAAGAAGGAACAATAGTGGTCAAAGAGGACACCCCTGTCTCAACCCTCAGTGGCTTTTAAAAAAAGAATTAGGCGATCCATTTATTAGCAGTGCCATACTTACGTTGGTAACACGTAATTAAGCCATAATCCTTTGTGTTACTTCCCATTTAAGCCCTATCTGGATGAGAAATAATCTTAGAAATTGCCAACTAACATTATCATAAGACTTTTTAAAATCCAACTTAAGGATAATAGAGCTTAGTTTCTTTGATTTTATTGTGTGAAAGAATTCCTGGGCTAAACCGACAGCATCAAGAATCAATCTGTCCTTCAGGAATCCAAACTATTCTTGAGATAGACAAGAGGACTTGTCCTTAATGCAGTTTGCAATTATCTTGGAAATCACTTTATATGGAAAGTTACATAAGGAAATGGGTCTGAACTCATGGAAGGAGGAAGGTTTGATCACCTTTGGAATAAGTGTGAAAAAGGTAGCATTGAGTTCACTTGAAATAAACCCTAAGACTTTGGATTCCTCCACGACCAGGAGAAGGTCCTTTCCCATAATGTCAAAGAAGGATTGAAAGAGCTCTTAAGTCCACCCATTCGGGCCAGGGCTCTTCTCTTTTGGCATTTTGTTAACTGTAAAATCGATTTCTTCAATGGAGATCGGTCTCCCAATTTCATCACTCTCTGCGTCAGAAAACATTCGAGGAACATCTTTTAATATATGAAACTAGTTTTTCATGTCTTCCACATCGAAGACACTATATTGGGTCTGAAATTTTTTATAAGCATATTCCTTTATCTCCAATTCCTTGGAGAGAATTGTCCCATCATCATTGGATATATCCCAAATTGTGTTTTGGTTCCTCCTCTTTGTAGCATATTTATGAAAAAAATTGGTGTTTTTATCCCCTTTCTGCATCCAGAGAGCCCGACTCCTGAGCCTCCATGTCGATTCTTCAATAGCTAGAATGTTTTCTTTCCCGATCTTTAGGGATTTTAGTGTTGAGGTTTAAGATATTATTAGGTTTCTTTTCATTTCACTAGATAACCATAGCATAAAATAGGATCACTGAGAAATACACAATCATAAGAGACACATCATTTATCCCGGGAAACCCTCATGGGGGAGAAAACCCAACAAAAATTTCCTTAATATAGATAGCCAATACAATGCCAAGAGATAACTCAATCAAATATAGGAAGTCCTCTCCAAAGAATGCTCCTCTCTCTCTCTCTCTCTCTCTCTCTCTCTCTTCCAACTGCAGTTCCGAACTTGTGCTCTGATGAACAAGTGAGTGTGTGAACAAATGAGGCGCTAGCCTCTCTTATTTATACAATCTGACAGGCACTAAACTGAGGTGTCTTTTCACTGGCAGGGATGACTTCTCAATCTGAGTGGTTATAACCACTTTAATATATTCTGGGGCTGACTTCTCATTTATCCTATTACAATTAGGGTTTGACCAATTTGCAAAAGGGGATTTGGTCATTTACAATACCCAACATGATCAATCCACAAAAGGGGATTGATCTAATGAATAATACATCAATAATAAATAGAATACTCTTTACAGTTACAATAATTCAACACCCCCCCTTAACAAGAAGGGTATTCTACAACAACATTGGATGAGAGAGAGGGAAACATCATCAACAACATCTTGGAACACTGATTGGCATATCTATAAATCATCGAAAGTTTTTCTCATCATCAATATCATCATTCTTAGCAGGGAGATGGAATGACATCATCATCCTCATCAGCATGAGGCTAAGGTAACATCATCATCATCTTCAGTGTGAGGCTAAAGTAACATCATCATCTTCAGTATGAAAGATGAAATAACATCATCATCATCATCATAATCATCTTCAGCAAGGAGCTGAAGTGGCATCATCATCATCATCTTCAGCAAGAAGTTGAAGTGACATCATCATCATCATCTTCAACAAGAAGCTGAAGTGACATCATCATCATCATCTTCAACAAGAAGCTGAAGTGGCATCATCATCATCAACATGGATTAGTATAACAATAATACATCATCATCATCAATAACAACACAAGGCTATTACAACATAAAAAAAAACAATATCACATCACAAAGGCTAGAGCATCAACAACAACAACAACATCACAACACGAAGGCTAGAGCATCATCAACATCAGTACTAGGTTGGCATCACAACACAAAGTTGGCTACACAATATCATCAGCACGAAGCTGGCATCACAACACGAGGCTGACACATCACAACATGAGGCTGACACATCATCACAACAATTAAGCTGACACATCATCAACAATTAAGCTGGCAACACCACACAACAATTAAGCTGGAATCACAACACAACAATTAAGCTGGCAACACCACACATCGATTAAGCTGGCAACACCACACAACAATTAAGTTGGAGTCACAAAAACACACTACTCCCCCTTTCGAGGGAGGTCCTTTCGGACTACACAATATCATCAACATTTTCACTGGAGTAGCGTACTAGCCTTCGTTGGAGTAGCATACCAACCTACACTGGGGTAATATACCAATTTGCGTTGGAGTAGCATACCAACCTATGCTGGGGTAGCATACCAGCCTGCATTGGAGTACCAACCTGCATTGGGGTAACATACCAACCTACATTGGAGTACCAACCTATTCATCTGTGTCAACATATTGGAGTTTTATATCTCCTCTCTTGCAACATATCATGAATGAAGAGATACATGATCTCTATGTGCTTCGACTCATCATGGAACACAAAGTTCTCCATCATCTTTATACAACCCTGGTTATCATATAGGATCATGGTGACTTCCATCTCCAGATCAAATAGATCTGTCAACAACATCCGAAGCCATATGGCTTCACAACTGGCAGAACATGCAACAATGTATTCCGCTTCTGCTATGCTCGGAGCAATGCTGAATTGCTCCCTACTCTACCATGAATTCATGGCTGACTTCACACTGAAACAACATCCTGAAGTGCTCTTTCTATTAGAAACACTTCCAGCTCAATCTAAATTAGTATAACCACTTAGTCTGAAGTCATGGTCTCCATCATAGCTAAGACCAAAATCTCATGTACCCTTAAGGTACCTCATCACATGTTTTGCAACAACTAGGTGAACATGTCTGGGTTCTACTAGAAATTGACTCAAGGTATTCACAACAAAACAAATATCTGGCCTGGTGTTCGTCAGATACATCAACGATCCAATGATCTGTCTATACAACGTGGTATCAATCAATTCTGACGAAGTGTCGACCATGAGCTTCAAATTTGTTTCCATGGGTGTGTACATGGATTTACATTTCAACATGCCAACCCTCTTCATTTTAACTGCATACTTCCCTTTGTTAAGGAAGATCTTCTCTATGCTCTGCCAAACTTCAAGACCTAAGAGATAATGCATTTAGATCTTCCATCAAAATCTGTAGCGAGCTTCTTCTGGAATCTGTGATAAGATTTTCTTCATCTTTGTCAAGAATACATCATCTACATATAGTAGTAACATCACTGGCTCATCATTCATAACCTTGAGATAAAGGTTAGAATCAACTTAACTCTTGGTAAAGCCCAAGCTTTTCAAGAAACTGTCAATTCTACCATATCAAGCTCTAGGAGCTTGCTTCAACACGTACATAGTTTCCTTCAACTGGTAGACATGAATCTTTCTATCTTCAATCCTCAACTCAAAGTTTCTCATTACATTGTACACATATGGTACACTTTCTTAGTTGCAACTCAATCTGCACAATCATGTGCTCGCTCTATGTGCTCTCTACGAAGCACTATCTGTCTCACTGCTTGAGAGTATGTCCTCTCCTCTTTCTGTACCTGTTCCTTCTGGAACTAGGACTCTGCACCTACACCTGCTCTAAAGTTGAGAATGATTTCTCCATTCTCACTGTGACTACTAAAATTTGGGAGTAATTCCTCTACTCCATCATGGAAACAACTTCATCTGAAACTAAGGGTGGCTCAATAACTGATACTAAAGGTATATCTTCTTCTTTCATGGAGGTAACTCTATCTTTCATCATAGTCATGTCTCCATGACCCAACTGATGTACTGCACCAACTGCCACTCAATTTTAAATATGGGGATTGCTCCCCCTTCATCTCATGCTATATATGAATCATAGTTGTTCTGGTTGTCTTCATAAGAACTGGAATTATTTCTTCAATAAGTGTCTCGTCATAGTCTTCTCCCTTTTGCTGGGAGAATCCTCTAGACACACATCAGGCTTTGTACATCTGCAACATGTTTGATTTGTATAGATCAATATTGGAAGTCAATACTGACTCTCTTCTAGTCTCATAGAAGAATTCATATCCCATTCTTTTTGACTGGATTCCTTCTTTGTTATTGAAACAAGAGAATCTTCCCAGGAGATTTCATATCTCCTAGAAGTTTCTAAAGCTACGATCTAGTCTTCTCATGACATCTGTCTCCCAGTCCTGGGAGTTGTCTCTTCATCTGATCCATTCTGAGATCATGCTTACTCTTGATTTCTTTTGAGTCTACAAGGACTTCATCATCTCTTACAGGGTATACTTGGTGTTGAATACCAAGTCAAAATATGAAGTACTGAGTCATGCTTCAAACGAGTTTTTCTTTCTGTCAAAGTGTCTTCATTATCCTTTGACCAGGTCTACTGTCAGTTCTTGATCTAATGTTCGGTCATCTTTGGAGCCTTATGCTCCTTACAATTAATATTCATATGAGATACCCTGAATCTCAAGAGATAGCTTCTTCTTCATCTTCTTTGGTACATGAGTGTATATGGTCATGTACTTAGTCTGCTTCATGTCTCATATAATATGTTGCCTTCAACAACCTTCAAGATAGATTCCTCAGGGTTATCACTTGTGACCTGAAACAAGGTCAACAAGAAAGAATAATACTCTTTTGATAATAGTAGATAAAGCAATAGCACGAATAATCATCACAGTAGCTCCTTTAGATCTATCACTTGTGACCTGTCTGAAGTAAAGATCAAAAGTAAGAAATACAATACGAAATGAGGTCAACACTCTTCTAGTGTTGTGATAAAAAATTCCTCCATGGTAACCTGGAATCAACACAAGAAGTTTCTCCTAGAGGAAATGTTAGTTGTATCTGTTACATTAAANGGGTTTCCCTGTGATACCTCTTAACTCAATTTCTTTTCCTTCCAATGAAAATTTCATGAAAATTTCTTGAAAATTAAAAGCCACTGTTCCTAATGATTGTAACCTGTTGGTGCCGCCTTTTTCATTTGGTTCAAATCTATTTTAAAGGTCAAATGTATGTTCTTAAGTTCTTTTTCGCTTCGTGACATTCACCTACTGAAAATCTCAATAGTCTCGACATGTGACATAGCGGGAGATGTGATGTTTCATAAGTTACCACTTTTATCGTTAAACAAAGGTTTTTGCTCTTTGTACCTCGGAATATCGCTCTTCGGGAGTTACAAGTCACAAGATTTACAAACCCCGATGTGCGAGGTCGTGAAAAGTTTCAAAAGCTTACCTCAGGTGAAAGCTAAGAGTGGGACCATGTAAACTCTAGTCAAATGCTGTTGGGATTTCGCATCTCGGCATTTACTCTCTCCTAAAACATTACCGTCATAACCTCGTAAGACGAAGCTGCAAGATCCTCACATAAGTAACCTAGGTTAACGTCTAGAGTGTTTAGTTTGACCATGGTTAAAGTCTCTCAGGATTTCGTGACTCGGCATACGTTCCGCCCGGAAATTATACCCTCGAATCCCCGATCAGCGAAGTCGCGATATAAATTAAAACATGATTAATAAAACACTTAATCTAATTACGTCCTCACTTAACTAAATCTAATCATCGAAATCTCAGGTTTTAGAGGCTCGAAAGGTTAGAGTTAAAGTCCTGATACGGCGAACGCCGAAATGTTGATTTAAATCCTAATTAAGGAAGCCAAGCCAACCTAATCAATGTTTAATGCAAATGATAATAATGTGCAGTTTACGAGGTAATTTCAAATGTTCCTTGTGCCAACTTGTTCCACGAACCATCGAATTTTATGGCATTAATTGGAAATAAGGTGAAATGACAAAGTAAGGATATGGCTTTTATTACCACAATCTCTATCTAATTATGATTGGACCGTTATGTTCGTAAGGACATCGATATGTTAAATGGTCGAAGATATAGATCTTTTTCTTCCTATTTTATTCATAAAGTTCATTTCTATCCCGCATAGAGAAGTTTTTCTCAGTAAGCTAATTTCTATATGTATACGCATTTTTATTGCAGAAGAGCAAAGTTACAATCCCCTGTCATGGCCCCGCGAAAAGTATCCAAGGCAAGCACAGAGGTTTCATGACAAGGTTCTGATAATATTTCAGATACTTCACCTCGAAGCATTGATTGCATACAAACCTGGTCATACGTCTCAGAGGTGTTGCAATCGCAGTTGGTGAACTACTCGGACGATTCTAGTGACAATGAGATAGACGACATGAATACCAAATACAAGATCGTCGTCCAAGCAGAGATGCACAAAGTAGCGGCCCAACCACGTCTTCTACCTTACTATGACATGATCCGATGGGCGCTAGATCATGTAGACATCCCTACCAGAACCATCATTAGCGAGCAGAGGTCACTGTTGGGACCTTCAGACCAGAAAGCTTATAGGTTATGTACAAATTACCACCCATGTCAGACTTCTCATACAATGCAGAGTTTTTAGATGGTTTTAAAAAGAAGGAATGCGAGCAATATGTAAAAAGTTTATTTTATTTGATTAAGGGTTGGGTCTCACACCCAGCGAAGTTCAGGGAAGACATTAATGGAATTTATTTCATATCTTCTTTGGAACCACAGTTCAAATACGTAGCGATGATGACCTGTAGATTGTACGGGAGGGAAGACACCACACATTGTTTCCTCCAGTGGGTGCCCTTGATATACTCAGTAGCAGAAGGCTCTTCTTTTGACTGGGCTAAAATGTTATCAGATAGCCTGACCAATTGGGTTACAGAATATCGGAAGCAGAAAGAGAGCAGGAAAGCTGCTTCATTTTTTATGTCCACATATCTCATGGACACAGTATGTTCCATGATACCTTTTCCCTTGATGAATTGGAGCTGGGCTCCATCGGATGCTGAGCCCGTCCATGTATACCATTCTAAGCTTTGGGAGGACAAGGCTTCGGATTTCGTATATGAAATCTTCAACTGGGTGATGGTGCCAATGCATGTTTCCATCTTCGGTAATCCGCCACCCAGGATATCAGATAGCATCACAACAAATTTAAGAAGATTGGTCGATTGGTATGTGGAGAAAGAATTCTCATACATCAGGGTGTTCGATGCTTCCATCCCTCTGCATGCTTTACCCTTACTTATACTCGACAGGTTGGCTTTTCATGAGATCGCCAGGCAAACTGTAATTGGCGGTATAAGTAAAGAACTGAAAGGGTATTCAAAAAAGNCAGGTGAAAGCTAAGAGTGGGACCATGTAAACTCTAGTCAAATGCTGTTGGGATTTCGCATCTCGGCATTTACTCTCTCCTAAAACATTACCGTCATAACCTCGTAAGACGAAGCCGCGAGATCCTCACATAAGTAACCTAGGTTAACGTCCAGAGTGTTTAGTTTGACCATGGTTAAAGTCTCTCGGGATTTCGTGACTCGGCATACGTTCCGCCCGGAAATTATACCCTCGAATCCCCGATCAGCGAAGTTGCGATATAAATTAAAACATGATTAATAAAACACTTAATCTAATTACGTCCTCACTTAACTAAATCTAATCATCACAATCTCAGGTTTTAGAGGCTCGAAAGGTTAGAGTTAAAGTCCTGATACGACAAACGCCGAAATGTTGATTTAAATCCTAATTAAGGAAGCCAAGCCAGCCTAATCAATGTTTAATGCAAATGATAATAATGCGCAGTTTACGAGGTAATTTCAAATGTTCGTTGTGCCAGCTTGTTCCACGAACCATCAAATTTTATGGCATTAATTGGAAATAAGGTGAAATGACAAAGTAAGGATATGGCTTTTATTACCACAATCTCTATCTAATTATGATTGGACCGTTCTGTTCGTAAGGACATCGATATGTTAAATGGTCGAAGATATATATATTTTGCTTCCTATTTTATTCATAAAGTTCATTTCTATCCCGCACAGAGAAATTTTTCTCAGTAAGCTAACTTCTATATGTATACGCATTTTTATTGCAGAAGAGCAAAGTTACAATCCCCTGTCATGGCCCCGCGAAAAGTATCCAAGGCAAGCACAGAGGTTTCATGACAAGGTTCTGATAATATTTCAGATACTTCACCTCGAAGCATTGATTGCATACAAACCTGGTCATACGTCTCAGAGGTGTTGCAATCGCAGTTGGTGAACTACTCGGACGATTCTAGTGACAATGAGATAGACGACATGAATACCAAATACAAGATCGTCGTCCAAGCAGAGATGCACAAAGTAGCGGCCCAACCACGTCTTCTACCTTACTATGACATGATCCGATGGGCGCTAGATCATGTAGACATCCCTACCAGAACCATCATTAGCGAGCAGAGGTCACTGTTGGGACCTTCAGACCAGAAAGCTTATAGGTTATGTACAAATTACCACCCATGTCAGACTTCTCATACAATGCAGAGTTTTTAGATGGTTTTAAAAAGAAGGAATGCGAGCAATATGTAAAAAGTTTATTTTATTTGATTAAGGGTTGGGTCTCACACCCAGCGAAGTTCAGGGAAGACATTAATGGAATTTATTTCATATCTTCTTTGGAACCACAGTTCAAATACGTAGCGATGATGACCTGTAGATTGTACGGGAGGGAAGACACCACACATTGTTTCCTCCAGTGGGTGCCCTTGATATACTCAGTAGCAGAAGGCTCTTCTTTTGACTGGGCTAAAATGTTATCAGATAGCCTGACCAATTGGGTTACAGAATATCGGAAGCAGAAAGAGAGCAGGAAAGCTGCTTCATTTTTTATGTCCACATATCTCATGGACACAGTATGTTCCATGATACCTTTTCCCTTGATGAATTGGAGCTGGGCTCCATCGGATGCTGAGCCCGTCCATGTATACCATTCTAAGCTTTGGGAGGACAAGGCTTCGGATTTCGTATATGAAATCTTCAACTGGGTGATGGTGCCAATGCATGTTTCCATCTTCGGTAATCCGCCACCCAGGATATCAGATAGCATCACAACAAATTTAAGAAGATTGGTCGATTGGTATGTGGAGAAAGAATTCTCATACATCAGGGTGTTCGATGCTTCCATCCCTCTGCATGCTTTACCCTTACTTATACTCGACAGGTTGGCTTTTCATGAGATCGCCAGGCAAACTGTAATTGGCGGTATAAGTAAAGAACTGAAAGGGTATTCAAAAAAGGTATGGCCACCTTTTCCTATTCATTTAAACACCTATTCATTATTAGACTTTGGGCATGCAAAGGCCGAGGCAACAACCCTAGAAGATATAAATTTGGTTCATATCGAATTAAAGAAACATGATCTACATAGGGTCGTGAGTAATCATTTGGCCAGCTGTGGCCTTAAAAGATTTGAGCACGAGAATTTGCCTCACGATGATATTTTCCGAGGCGCAAAATCTTATGATGAGGTTTTGGCACGAATAGAATCCCTGTCGCCCGAAGAGAGGGCCGATGTTGTCAGATTCCAAGANCATCCCTCTGCATGCTTTACCCTTACTTATACTCGACAGGTTGGCTTTTCATGAGATCGCCAGGCAAACTGTAATTGGCGGTATAAGTAAAGAACTGAAAGGGTATTCAAAAAAGATATGGCCACCTTTTCCTATTCATTTAAACACCTATTCATTATTAGACTTTGGGCATGCAAAGGCCGAGGCAAAAACCCTAGAAGATATAAATTTGGTTCATATCGAATTCAAGAAACATGATCTACATAGGGTCGTGAGTAATCATTTGGCCAGCTGTGGCCTTAAAAGATTTGAGCACGAGAATTTGCCTCATGATGATATTTTCCGAGGCGCAAAATCTTATGATGAGGTTTTGGCACGAATAGAAGCCCTGTCGCCCGAAGAGAGGGATGATGTTGTCAGATTCCAAGAGCATAGGCGGAGTTGCCTCCCTCCAGTATTACAAGGTAAGAATTCGATGATCGTAGAGGTGTAGAAAACAAAGGCCGAAGGCTCCAAAGGTTCAACACCCGACCAAGAAGAACAACAAGATAAAGAAGAGAAAGCTGGTGGCCCGAAACAGGAAGCCGAGGCTTTGGGTCCTCCAAGCGAGTCAACTTCGGTCATTACTCCTGGGAAATATTCTAAACAGGTCGGCAATCCCATCGCCTCCATTACCCCCTTATAGTCTGCAAAGGAAATCTCGGACACAGGTTGGATTTTGGGTGAAAAATTGACACCTATAACAGTTGAAGAGATACCTCCGAATGAATTCTTCTTTGATAAGAAGAGGAAAGTGGTTGTGAGACAAGAACTCTACCAAAAGGCAGGTACTGTCTCTAAGAAATATAAAATTTTAACTGATGGGAAAGATATGAAGAAAGTTGAATTCACGACGCAAATAGCAAGAACATTGGGTGCTTTCGCCACGACGAATCAATATTCAGTCGGGACCCTAAAGGATCAGCTAAAATGAAAGAATCATTTGATCAAGACACTAGAGGCTAAACTAGCTACAACAGAGGCCGCTGCTAAAGATCGAGCAAGTGCAACTTTAGAGAAAGAAAGAATAGAAGATAAAAAATAAATCGAGTGGCTTAAAGTCAATCTTGAACAATCATAGTTGAAGGTTCAGACGAGTCAGACTCAGATAAGCCAGCAGGGAGAATTGATAGACCAGCTTCGGGCCAAACTAGAATTTGCCGAAAGTCAGGTAATCGACATTGGGATATTTCAATCCCAAGCAATAGAGATTATAAAAAGGTTATCAACGACGCAACAGGGTTTGCTTGCAAAAGTGGAAACAATTCAAAGCAGCTTCCAACTCATTGATCATGTGTTGGAAAACCTCTCTCTTAAAGAAAGGGATGCTGGAGCAGCTCAGGTGGCATTCCAGGAGGCTATTATAGCCACAATGAGAAGGGAAACAAGTAGTAGTTCTAGTTTTCCCATCGCAGAGTAGACCAGGGGTAATATCTTGTTGAAAGAATGGGAGAAAAATATATCCGAAGGCAAACAACAAGCTACAAAGTTGAGGACATCTTGTGAAGAAATTTTCGGTTTGTTAAGTGAGATTTGTTCGGGTTCTGATGGTGAAAGTGGCATGGAGATATTGGGTCAGATCAATGCAGCTAAATATATGCTAAAAATCAAGGAAAATGAAGAAAGAGAATTAGCTGAGATATTACAAATAACTCAAACAGACATAGTGCAAATAAACAAATGGCTAATTAAACCAAGTATGTTGTTATGCTCTATTAATGCCGAAGATAAGCAGGTGGAGGGAAGGCTACCGCTATTGATGAAAGATTTTTGAGGCAAATAATCAAGCAGAGCCATCTAAGTTGATATCACAGCTGGTGGAGAAGTGCATTATTTGCACGGAGCATGCAAAGAGGCAGGTTTCGGGTACCAAATGAGAACAGAGATAAATAAACGAAACATTTTGACTCCTTGATTGTAACCGAAAACCTCTGGAATTATTGAGATTCCAACGCTAAAGAATTTTGTATAAATATACATTTTGAAGAAAGAAAAAGAGGTTGGACCTTTCTGATTGATTGTAATAGAGACTGTCTCTTTTCGAGACATAATATAAAGCAATACAAAGATTCCTAATTCTGTCACTACTATGTTATGAGTTTGTTCTCTCTGTTATTTCATATTCCTTCTTATTTCACTTATATGTATCTGATGAATGTTGCATTGCAATTTAGTAAAACTTCTACTGCAATGATTAATGTTTTGCTATCTATTTTTACAGTTTTTCCTCTGTATCGGCTACTAGCAGGTATAAGACCTGTAAATATTTAGGTTGTCATATTTTATGCTTTATCAGATCATTTCTTATCTTATTTTCTCCTTCTGCTTACAGAGTGAGATTATCTCTCGATAGGATCCTTATTCTATAGACATCTTAATGTTTTTCTCCATAATTCATACACCATTTATTTCAATATAACGCAGTTATGGAAAAAGGCTTTTGGTTTGCAATTTGTTTTAATATTGATTTCTAAAGTTCTCTTTTATAAAATCAAATTGACATAGCATAAAACTTTTTGGATTTCCTTAAATTTTGCTGTTCCTCTATGACTGTCCCTGTTGCAAGACAACCTAATATCGAACCCGATTTGACAGATCAAACCCATATTGCTTTAAATCTCTTTGATACCATACTTAAAAGGGCTAACACTCGGGTAGAACTCGAATGTTCATGGGCTGCAATTGAAAGGGATATAAACATCCAGGAACAATTGGAAGTCAAGTAGCGATAGCCTAGAAATCAACCCTAGCTTCCTTTCCTGAAGGTATGCCCTCCTCCTTTTTACATCTTACTAACTTTCAGATGCCTAGACACTGTACTTTTTAAAGCCTTAAGTATAGACTCTGGAACAACATAACCATTGGATTCCTAGTACAACATCCACACCACCCATGGGTATAGAAATCATTGGACTATTCATTACATATTCCCCCATAGTAAGATTGATCTTATTGCATTTTCCTGAGTAANTCAAGTGCTCATCTGGAATATCTGTTACCTTTATATTCAATCTTTGGAAGTTCTCAATGTGCTCAGTAACTGAACCCTTTTGCTTGAGATTTATCAATTGGATAAAGAAGGTATTCCTCCTTATATCCTCATAGTGTGTTATCATTTATTTCGTGAAAATTGTCCAAGGGACGAGTGATTTGCAAGAACAAAGCCATCGATACTATACAAATTGATTGGGTTCTAAGTATAAAGAATCAATTCATACCTTTTGTGTATGTGGCACATTATGTAGATCAAATAATTGCTCCATCTGAAGTATCCATGTGATTGGGTCCTTGCCATCAAACTTCCTCATATCTATCTTAGGAACGTGATTGGTCTTCAACCCAAAGTTGGAGTTTCTCCATTCTTGATTCACCTTCCTTGTGCCCTCATCATGAATTTCATGGGATGCATTTTCACTTTCAGGTGTCTTCTCTGTTACAAATTTTTTCAAAACTTCCATGATCTCCTCTTTTAAACCATCCATCTTAGCCTCCAACTTAGCTTCCATCTCTTGTAGTTCATATTTTGTTACTATATTGTTTTGTAAATCATTTATGTCCCTATGCATTTCTTCACATTCATCAAGAGTGCAATTAGGATGGTCTAGAGGCTTATTTGGTGTAGACGTTCCCTTTTTGGGTGGCATGTTGGCCAAGTATCACTTTTAACCTTGATTTTGAGGTGGTTCTGCTAGACAATATTTCTTCTATTGTATCTCCCAAGTTTCATCCCTTCTGGGTATGAAACTTTATTTTATGTAGTTCTGTGATATTTCTTCTCTGCAATGCCACAGGTCTAATCAAAATTGGATGTGCCAAGTGGAATTTACGGTAACTTCTCCACAACTTGCTAATTTTTGGCCTTTCTAGGATCTCTCACTTGTATAGCGTGCCCCACACAAAATAATTGATATAAAATTATGAAACTCGTACCAAAAATACTACAGACTGTCCACTATCCAAAGAAACCAGTACCACTCAATTTGGATACTCTAGGAAGAAGTTATGATTTTTTTTACTTGGAACACCTTCTTGAGACTAGTCAATAGGACTAGTTAGATACCCTATCTTCCATAGGGTGTATCTACAAATTTAATATGACCCAGAAGATGAAATTTTTACCACAGATACCTTACTAATTTTTGTGAGTAAGCTCCATATTTAAGGGTTTGAAACGTTACAGAAAAACTTTTATAGAAAAAATTTCGCAATGACTCAGTTCGGGATGATTCCAGAGCCCTATCTTGCACATGCTGTATCTCCGAAATTATAAGGCCTCATGAGCTAAAATTTTAACCCAACATACCTTGATCCGTCTACTAAATATCCTCCAAGCCGTTCCTTCTGAAACATTGTAGAAAAAAAGTTATAGTAAAAATTCCAAGGTATCTCAGATGTAGCAGTGAAACCCCAAGACCTTGAGCTCTGATACCATATGTTAAGAACCAAATATCAATATAGCATAGAAAAACCTCAGAATAAGTACTC